>JAOWCC010000825.1:600000-1087354 GCA_030867875.1 Actinernus sp. WN-2022 | reverse complement strand
TACTTTAACAATGGCCTTAAAGAACACCTTGCTGTTTTGCAGAACGGCAGTATTCCAAAGTTTATGACAGAGGAACAACTCCAGCAGCTAATCTCATTGCAGGAACCATCTGACAAATGCATTTCACAGCTAAGAGCTGGATGGTTGTATGAGATAGGAGTCACCCTGCCAACATTTTGCACTTGTTTCGGCCTTCAGTAGGTTCTGCCTTAACAAGGAGAAAGTTAATCCAAATTCTTGGCCCTAACTTTTCTGAGGATGGCTCAAATACACGTCGATATGAGAATCAAACCTACATGGCATTCTCAAAATACACACTGCTATAATCCGACGCAAAACCTGAGATAACTAGGGTGTAATTTGAAAACATAGGGCCCCTAAGGGCAGCTCGTGGATGGTCAGTGAGCTATTTTGGTATATACTAAAAATCACGTGACCAATGACGTCATCATCACTAAGTGAATCGTGGGAAAATAATACTATACCTGTCCAAGTTTGAACTGTCTGGCATTAGAAATGACGGAGATATTGGCATGTACTTAAAATCACGTAATCGATGACGTCATCGTTACGTCATCGCCACTAAGTGATCGACAGGGACCCACTACCATGTCTGTCCAGGTTTGAAGTGTCTGGCATTAGATGGGCACCGTCAATACATCTTATTCAGCATGACCAAATCTTTTTGAAACCTTGGACGGTCATTCGAAAGTCAACGGCGAGTCGTCGAGTCACAGAACGACCAATACATTATCTCGTACCCACCTAAACCCAATAACTCGTTCTGCGCATGCGTGCATCCACGAGTTAAATTACCATTCATAGCTTGATTATGACTAGAACCTTCGCTTGATAATGGCTAAATGTGTTGACGCATGCAGTCTAAGTAGTTAGGATTGTGTGACAAAGTTATTATTTAGTGTAGCTAAATTAAATTGATCTTTAAATCAAAATGCCCCGTTCAACTTTGAAATCACATATCGAAGAGGTTAAAACATCGGCGCAGAATTGCGTTTTGGGGAATCTAACGCTAGCCAAATGTAACTTGCAAACGTTTTATCAAATATAAACAGTGCATGACCCGGAGGTCAACTGGCTGAAAGATCAATGAAAACACGTTCTTTTTAAACAGGCTTATTATATTTCTCACTGGTATTCTTGAAGGTTCTCTATCACGATTTCTAACTGCAGACAATCTTGATTTGTGCCTCCTACTCCTAGATTTATCATTATTCAAGCCTTTACTAGATATTAACAATACAGTACTCAGCTGTTCGCGTTCGACCATCAAATTCAAGCCATTTGACATTTCGGTGATATTTACGGTATCATTTCTCAAACTGATCACATTATCGTTATTATTTATATTACTAAGCTTTTCCATTGGCCTATGTTTGGCTATTGTATAGCTTTGTTTAGCTTTGCTTTCCTCACTTTCCAAAATATTGGATTTCATTCCCCAGTGAGCAGGGGCGATATCGATGTTAGCTGTTAACATCTCCTCGTCGTTCAACTGAACTTTAAAGTGTTTACGAAACCACATTTTTCATCTTTATTTTATTGCAGAATAAGAAAGTTCATTCTTTTCTGATTATCAAGAGTATATTTCTTTTTCAGTTCCGCCTTCGTAAAGGTCTCTTTTTCGCCATTCAAATTGACTACTTTATGCTTAAAACTGTCCGGTTTGCCGCGCGGCCAAATGAGCTGCGTGATGTCACTGTGAGGACTCGTTGTGAGGACGTCACTGTGAGGACTCGTTGTGAGGACGTCACTGTGAGGACTCATATCCCCAAAGCTTCTAAAAGTACCCCCAAAGCTTCTAAGATATATATAAACGAATCGCTCACCGCATATCGATGTAGCTTTTCAGTACGATCCGGGAGTTCAAGACCGAAAACAACTTCAAGTTCCTATGGACCAAAAACGGAATCATACACTTCAGGGCTCGAAATTAAGAAAAAAAAGAAGGCGTAATTTTATGCCCAGCTTAAAAATTTTAGGCGTAATTCTCCAAAATTTTACGCCTAAGTGGAAAACGTTAGGCGTAAAACGAAAAAATCTAGGCGTATTTACGCCCGTATCGGGCGCAATTTCGAACCCTGCACTTGAGAGAAACGGAGACGACAACAATCTGTCGCTTTACAACTGAAGAGCAATTTAAAGGGTTCCTGGACTCAAGAAAATAGTGACTCTATGCCAGATAAGTTTAACAAACTATTTATTCCCTTATTTATATACTAGATCACTGCAAATTTCAACACGACGACAATGACCGAAAAGCACGTTAGTTTTTTGTCGTATTTGCCATTCTATAATTTATCTGATTCTGAATTCAGATCGGCAATAGGAGTATGGGACTATAATGATATATGTTCTAGAATAGATTTACAATATACTACCGAACCCAGATAAATTCGACAAATTGGACTCTGATTTAATGTTGCTTTCACCAAGTTCTAATTATTATTCAATCATGGAAGTGAATAAATTAAATAATCCAACCTCATCAATTCAAAAGAAAACTTTTACCCTATATCATTGCAATGTACGTAGTTTACCAAAAATTCTTACTACGTTAAATGACCTCTTATATTCCTTAGATAATAAACCTGATGTTTTAGCCATATCAGAAACTAAGCTAAATAGTAAAACCATAGAAAATATTGACTTGCCTCACTATATTTTTTTCCACACTGATTCGGAAACTGCTGCAGGTGGTGCAGGACTTTATATTACTAAAGACTTACGGACTATTCATAGACCTGATTTGAAATTCACAATGCCATTAGTGGAGTCCTGTTGAGCTGAAATTATTTCTGGCAACAATAAATCTAACACAATTATTGGATGCATATACAGACATCCCACAGCAAATGTTTCAGACTTTATATCACAACTAGAAAATATAATTAAACATCTAAATGAGAAAAAACATCAGGTATATATCACAGGAGATATTAATATTGATTTGTTGAAATATAATGACCACCCAAAAACTGAGGAATACTTAGACATGTTACACTGTAATAGCTTCTTACCACTCATAACCAAACCTACCAAACCTACCAGACTCACTGATCACTCATCTACCCTAATTGATCACATATATACTAACACACCTATACACAACACTATATCTGGAATTGCCTTGGTTGACATATCTGACCACTTACCAGTATTTTGCATCTGTCATAATTATTCAGCACACAGAAAAAGAGAAAAGGTGTATTTCAGGGACTACAGTAAATTCCAGAAAGATGAATATTTAGCTGATATTCAATCAATTGACTGGACTAATATCTATTATCACTCGCAGGACATTCACGAAAAAACTTCAAACTGTATAGATGCAATTAAACAAGTCGTAAACAGGCATGCACCCCTCAAACAAGCCTCACTTAATAAAATGAAACAACTCGCCAAACCATGGAACTCAAAAGGCCTGCTAACATCCATTAAAATTAAACAGAAAATGTATCGCACTCACTTTCTAACTAAGGAACCATCAATAGTGAACAGCTATAAAAAGTACTCAAACATCCTCAATCATTTAAAAAGCAAAGCCAAATATGATTACTACAACCAGCATTTTCATCTTTACAAAGACAATATTAAAGAAACCTGGAAACTAATAAGTACATTAATCAAACGTAAATCAAAATCAAATTCAAACATTCATCCAACAAAGATAATACGTAATAATAAAACCTATACTCAACAAGCTGAAATAGCAGAACAATTTAATCAACACTTCATAGACGTAGGCCCAAGTCTAGCCAGCTTAATTGAAAATCCTAATAACCAAGATCCAATAATATATATAAAAAACACTCCAGCAAATAGTTTTTACTTAACTCCTGTAACTGAGGACTATGTAACTCAACTTTTTTCTGAATTAAAAGAAAAAAAATCATCGCTAGACATCCCCAATAAACTAATTAAGATTGCATGTGGAACACTTTCTATCCCATTTACTTTCATCTATAACCAATCTATTTCTTTGGGTGTAGTTCCTGATATACTTAAAATATCTAGAGTGACTCCAGTCTACAAAACTGGCCTCGCAACTGATTTAAATAACTACAGACCAATTGCAATTCTATCACCCTTCAGCAAGATACTTGAAAAAAATTGTTTATAACCAGCTTTATTCATTTTTAGAAAAACATAATATACTCTTCAAATATCAATTTGGATTCAGAAGGGATTATTCTACTGAGCAAGCTATATTAGAAATAACAGACCATCTTAAAACATCTATTGACAAAAATATGATTACATGTGGCCTCTTCCTAGACTTTTCAAAAGCTTTTGATACCGTGAACCATGATATCTTACTTAAGAAACTATCCAAATATGGAATACGTGGCAAACCCCTAGAATGGTTTCAGAGCTACTAACAAACAGAATGCAATATGTGAAAATTGAAAACACCATCTCAACCCAACGTAACATTATCTGTGGAATACCTCATGGATCAACACTTGGCCCTTTACTATTTCTTTTATACCTAAACGACATATCTAATTCTTCAACAAAGTTATCCTTTCGCATTTTCGCCGATGATGCAAATATATTTTATACTTGTAAAGACACCAAAGAGCTTGAAAGAACAATGAATACTGAATTGAGTAAAGTTTTTGACTATTGTACTGCTAATAAAATCTCTGTAAACATGAAAAAAACTAATTATATGATAATCACTTCCCCGCAAAAGAAAACAATTAAAATAAACTTACATAATATAGAAAGAAAAAACAACATTAAATATCTAGGGATTTACATAGATGAACATCTTAACTGGAAAAGCCAAATAGCACATGTAAATAGTAAAATAGCCAAAAATTTAGGAATACTATACAAACTACGCCATTACTTAGCCTTAAACATGTTGACGCAACTTTACTACACCTTCATATATCCCTATCTGAACTATGGGTCAATGAGCTGGGGAAACACATATACCACTAATTTAGAAAAAATATACACTAAACAAAATAAATGTGTCCGTAGCATTTTTTTTGCCAATAACAAAGAATCAGCTAATCCATATTTTAAAATCCTTAACATTCTCAAATTTGAAAACATACTTAAACTAAAAATTTGTACATTTGCACATAAGTTTCTTCGTAATCCGTCTGATACGCCATCTGTGTTCCATGATTTCCTAACTCCAGTTACCAAGATACACAATTACAACACAAGATATGCTGCCAAAAATAATCTTTATTGCCAAAATGTAAGAACAAACATGGGAAAATTTACATTTAAATATACAGCCTGTAAAATATGGGAATCCGTCCCCTATGAGCTTAAGCAAACAACAAACACGAAACAATTCAAGAAACTATATAAATCCTACCTTCTCAAACTCCAGAGTCCCTCCTAATCCTAATCTTTAAAAAACAATAACACATCATATAAGCTATTTCCATATAAATTTCTCCTTTATCGTATTTCCTCTCTTTCTCTCTCTTTTTTCTTTTTTTTTTTCTTTACTTGTGTGTGATTTTTTTTTCTTTCTTCTTTAACCAAACTTAAGTTCAACTCGCCATTGTACAACATTATCTCTACTCACTAATATCAGCTATTACCATACTATAACATATAAGCCTAAATTTAATTAAAACAGTGAATAACTCGAAAGCCTCCAGGCTACTTTGTCCACTGTGCACTGTCACTCCCATCTCATACTCTAATTTACCTTATCTATTATATATATACGTTTAGTTAATCATATTTCCCTTATTGTAATTCAAAAAGAAGAATAGTGTGAAATAAACTTGAACTTGAACTTGAACTTGTTGTTACAAACATGGCGGACTCCAGCGACAAAGTTTCAGAGAAAGCTAAAAATAAGTGAGGAGGTGGAAGATATTGTGTGGCCTTGGTTTTCTTCCCGTATTTAACTTTATCCTACGCCAAAATACAATGGACATTGAAGTTCTAATATACAGTGTTACTCATTCACAGTCTGATACAACACAACTACAAGAAATGACTCACCAAGAACTCGACGATAACTTTAAAACTCCTGTACTTCTATGCTGAAGCCAGAACAGTGAACGACAAAGAATACAATATAGGGTTTCTCTGGTTTCCTGTAGAAATTCGTTTAAGATGATTCTGAATGTTCGTGAATGAAAAACGGACGAAAACGTGCAAAGAAGACAGAATTTCGAAAGCCGTATAGTCGAACTGAGCCTCAAAAGCTACGCAACTCACTGCCATCAGAGCAGCAGTTAAACACTGTTCCTTGGGATAATGAAAATATCCTTTTTCAGACCACAGAATAAATAGCCAGTGTCTGACAACGATGCAGGTGTTGTAGAAAATATAGTCGGGAACCTCAACTCACGTAACTATATTATAAACGCTTTCTCTATGAATGTTTTTCCATCTGGCATTTTCAACACTATCACAATGTGCAGATTAACTTCTCCTGGCCATACATTGTAAAAAGAAAGCACTTGTGTTTCCTGCAACAGTTTTAATCAGTTGACAATTTTACAGCCCGTTTGCGGCCGGCGGTCTTGCAATTTCCGTCTTTCACTTTGATCAATCGATATCTTTTTATAGCAGGTTATTTCATCCAATAAGAAACGAGTTTTCAGATCGTCAATGTCAAGCTGTCAGAATTGAACCAATCAGCGACGAGAAATGTTGTAAACAAATCGAGTACAGTAAAATGGAGTTTTCACTGTAGGCAGTTTATTTGCTTAGATTTTTATTTGGGTTCTTAAAATTAGATAGCTTACTTTTCTTCGTCTAGATTGAAGTTTATATTATAAAACAAATAACAGATGGTTCTCCTTGTTCTATCACAAAATAATGTACTTTCGAGGTCTTGAAATGCTGCTAAATGTACTAAATGCTCTGCTCGTGCATTTGCAGTTTTTCAAGACCTCGAGCATCCAATATTTTTTTATAGAACAAGGAGAACCATCTTTTATTTGTTAAGTATTGTGTTGCGTTCTACTGTATTTCATTTTTTTGTATTGAATTGTATTGTGCTTTACTATATTGTATTTTTTTGTAGAAATGCGTGTCGTCCTACATGATCATATTTAGGAATTGTCACTTGCGAGTCCTCACAGTGACGTCATTGTAATGGCGGATTCGGTTACAGACCCCGAACAGTTTTAAGCATAAAGTAGTCAATTTGAATGGCGAAAACGAGACCTTGCCGAAGGCAGAAGTGAAAAAGAAATATACTCTTTATAATCAGAAAAGAATGAACTTTATTATTCTGCAATAAAATAAAATAAAATGATAAAGTGTCCGAAGACTACTGCAATGCTGATCAAATACAACGCTTGTCGAGGTTTATACGATATTTCGGCTGGCCAGTACCAGCCTTCTTCAGGTTTATTTTACAGTGGTCACAAATGGATACAAGGCTTATATAACTTGCTAATTACGTAACTATGAGCGGAAATTACAAAATCGATGACATATGTTTTATACAATAGTAACACATAAAAGGAAATTACGAAATAGGTTTGAAAAGATAGTACAGATAGAGTAACAGCCGACAATAAAGGTCAAACGGTGAAATTACATTTCATCACGTCTATTCATTCCGAGTGGTTCGAGGGTTTTAGCTTTATAGATGAGATATGATTCACGTGCTTTTCTCACGGAATCGCGTTTAGAATAGATGACTTCTAAAGGAATAAGGAGCATGTCAGTACTAGAATGGTTAGGGCTGAGAAAATGTTCAGAAACGGCTGTAGGTTTAGATTTGATATTGGATTTATCTACAGGTCGTCTGTGTTCGTTAAAACGGTCTTTGAGGCATCGTTTTGTTTCACCGATGTATTGTGAATTATAGTAGTGACATTGAACCATGTAAATTACGTTTTTAGTTTTCAGAAACACTTTAAAGTTCAGTTGAACGACGAGGAGATGTTAACAGCTAACATCGATATCGCCCCTGCTCACTGAGGAAAGCAAAGCTAAACAATATGTATTGAGACTAGACTGAGGGTTAAAAGGGGAAAAAAGAGAAATCGCCATACACAATTTTTTTCCCCACTTGTACATAAATTATGGACCCTCCCTGATATAGAACTATCTTTTTTAACAGAGGGCAGAAAGCACGATGCCAGCATATTGATGGATTCAAACTTCCTTCATGATTTAGAAACAATTGCATTTTCTCCGACCGGCCAACCCATGTGTATCTATGGCGACCCCATCTATCTGCTGCGATTGCCCCTACAGGCACCGTTTCCTCATGGTGTCGTTACCCCAATGATGGAAGACTACAATACCTCTATGAGTTCAGTGAGAATCTCTGTGGAATGGCTATTCGGGGATATCCTAAATCTTTTCAAGTTTATGGATTTAAAAAAAATCTTAAGATAGGAATGAGTAGTGTGGGTAAAATGTATCTTGTTTGCGCATTGTTTCATAATGCATGTATGTATGGTAACAAAACCTCTGAGTTTTTTGGACTTGATCCACTCTCGCTGCAATAATATTTCAGATGAATAGAAAACACCCAGTGAAAAAGCAAACTTTGTTTAATGTCCAACGATTAATCAACATCTTTTCAAAAAAGTATAAGCCAAAGCCAAATAACGAGGTTTTTGAAATGACAATCAAATTTACACCAGTGTATCTGAATCAAATATTTAATAACTTAGTGATATAATCCGGAATAATGAATGGCACATGGCCATCGTGTGTAATTGTAACTGAGTCAAACACCAATAAAACTGAAAAGTGTCTGAATATTAAAGAGGTCGGTTTACTTATCAGCAAGCTTCTGTAGCACAACCATTAAATAAAGCCTGGGACATTTGCAGTTGCTGTTGTGCCATCTGAGCTTGTGTTGATTACATTTGTTCAGTCTGTTTGTGCATTAGTTCAAGAATCCTTTCCTGCTGTTTTGCACTATTTGCCTGTTCTTTCTTTCTTATTTATATTTCTTCTAGGCGTAGTGCGTGTTTTTTTTTGTGTGTGTCTATTGCTTCTTAAGAAGCTGTAGACACTATGTTATCGAGTTCTATGATGCGCGTATGATAGTGTGTGTGTGTGTTAACATTGTTGATAAGTGGTCGTGAAGTTTTATTCGGGAGCAATTGAATGTGTTGTTGGCTTTCGTGCATTACTCTGAATCTTCATTTAGCGACAATATGCCGATAGTCACGACGATTTGGAGTTTGAGGGAAATAGAGCTATACTAGAGCGGTGAGTAATATTGCTATTATACCATGAATTTCCTAAGATTTACAAACTTGATTAGCTACAGCTTTCGCAGAGCGTGTGACCGGTCAAATGAAAGGTTTCCAAAGGTACTTTCAAGGTCTAGGTTGATGTACTTCCCACCAATTGAATACGAAAGTGATATATTTTCTGCTCTAAACTAAAGCAAAATCTATATATAAGGCTGGAACAGAAATATTAATATTAAACAACTTGTCTTTAGGTTGGAAGAATGGCGAGTAAGTCTCAGCACCCGGGTTTTGGGAAAAAGGTTTGATTTTCAACTCCTTGTTCGTATGAAGGAAACTGATGACGAAACCATTGTTTCACCTCTAAAATGGAATTGAAGTCTAGATTTACAACACAAATTACAGACAGGCAATCGAAATTGCTTGACATTGTAAAGAAGTTAAGTTTATTATTTTTATATTAGCCCGACAAAATTTGGAGAAAACATTCATTTTCCCAGGACATTTGCTGGGAAAACGTGACGGAAGCCTAAAAGTTAACGACCATATTCAAGCGCATAAATAAAAAAAAATTCAAGCACTTCTATTAAAACTATTAACTTCCTGTTACATATGTACGAACTACGATGGGGCCTGATTCTATTTTTCATTTTATTTCGAAAGTAAAGTGCTGTTTTCAGAGATCTTCAGATTATTTCGAGTTATATTCCCATCTCATGATGTGCAAACAATGATGTTAACGAAACCCAACACTGCGGTTACATCGCATCAGATTGTTTACTAAATTGAAATATTGGTGGCGGACAAATTGCTATAGAAAACTTGCCTCAAAAACACTAATTAAAATCGTTTTGATATCAGAGAAGTTACGTTGATGATTTAGAGGTTGATAACCCCATTAATTTTGAAGGTAATTGTACTGGTAATTTTTTGACAGATCAGATATGCATAACTAATTAGGAGGCGTTTTTCAAAATCACAGGCGTTGGGGGCAGGCGTTCCCTTCTCCTCCCCTCCCCCCTACTTCCTTGTGGGGGTGGAGGATAAAAAAATTCAAGACCCCTGTCAGCCTGCAAATTTTCTTTTTAAAGCAACCCCCCTTTGGTATCCAATGAATTTTCAAGATCCCTCAAGAGTACCTTACAATATTTTGGGACCCCCCTTTTCTCCAATATTTTTTTTACAAGACCCCTCATTTGCTCCACCACCCCACCCCCCCCCCCCCCCCCCCCTTCCAAGTTAAATCATGACTGGTTCCTTATCAATTAAACATCTGTTGCATTAATTAACCAATATGACGTTGCAATCAACACTGTAAAGCCTTTATACGCTTTATTATTAATAAAAACTTTATAGCATATAGCCATCGTGTTATTATTTAGTAAATGCAACTGTCATTCTGGTTATACATTAGAATATTTTTTTTCAAGGGGGTGGGCAACTACATGCCACCCCCCGTCCCCCACTAGCTGCGGCCCTGTCATCTATATACACACCTTAACGATCTAAGGCCCGGTTCAAACGTCGCGCCACTGCCGACTGTAGCACGGCAGTGGCACGACGTTTGAAACCATTTGGTACGGCGACATGAATTAAGTTTGACACGACTATTAAATTCGACAAGTTCTGCCATGCTACACGGCAGTAGCTCGACGTGGTTTCAAACGCCGTGCTATCGCCATGCGGAACTCAGTGGTTATTCTTTTAATCGCCCAAACGTAACGGAACGAAACAAAATGAAACAAGAAAAGTGATGACTGACTCAATGCGATTAGAGATTTCGACCACTATGCATGCGTAAAGCAAAACAAAATGGCGAAGAGCGATGGCCCTTTTCTCAGTGTAGGCATCCCAAACTGTATCCCACCATCCTGTATTTCTATTTACACGGTGGCAAGATCGAGGGACTGCTGCTCTACGAGTTGCACGAGATGAAAGTAACAGAAGGATCAAAGAACACACCTGAAGAATCAATCTTCTCCTTAACATGAAATGGCTTAAAACTGACTGCTGTATTAGTTTCCTTCTCCTTCTGGCAGCTCGAATGGTTTTCAGGTGAATAAAAGCACGAGTTTGTCGTTCCGCCATTTTGGATTTGTAACAGATGCACTGCCGTGCCACTGCCGTACTAGTGACGAACCGAATGTAATTGAGTTCGGCACGGCAGTGGCGTAACGTTTGAACCGGGCCTTAAGACTCGTATAATTATGACTCACATTCAGATTACTAATGTAAATTATGTTATAAATACTTCTAATGTAATTATACAAATAAAACTATTGGTACAACTCAATCAAATTGATAATCCCTGCTTCGTGACTCAGCGTATGTTCTCAAGGTTAATATTATTGCCAACCATCGAAGAAAAAAATTCCTGACGTTTCCCCAACTTTTCAGTGCATGACTAGACAACAATTTTCATTGACCATAACACTAATTGGAATGAAGTAAAAGTCATTATCAAAACCTATAGCCTGCCGCCAGGGGGTAACACCTGCCATACAGGTATATGCCACACCAAAGAGTATGGTTTCAAGCTGTTTTAGTCTGAAATAGGCTATACATTTTGCTTTTTTGGTCTGGAATATATTACGATTTTTTCAGGGAAATACTAACGTGTACATTTCCATTTATTTAGCTTGTAATGGCAGAGATCAGTACAGGTCCGAAAAACGGTATGGAAAATCTTATTTTTGGGCTGAAATAGGGTCACCGCTTGGAGACCCAGGTGGCGCACCCCCACCCAAAATCTCAGAGGGACCCTCAGCTTTACATTTGTAAAACAAAAGCAGTAGACACACGTACCCACTGGGTACCTATTTTCTTTCAAGAATTCCAGTACTTTGCCGCTGCTTCTCCGAGACTTCTCTTTCTCACCTTCTGCTTTTTCTGTGTCACTCTTTCTCGTCTTCGTCTCTGTTAACCGTTCCATCGCTTTCTTACAGACATCATCAGCTGCTTCTGACATGGCTTTTTTCTTGTCGCTGTTAATGGACATACTTTTTTCCTTTTCACATAGTTCTTCGATTCAGTCATCTCTGCATTATTCCCGCTTGTGGCTTACTCTTTTAGCATTCGCTTCTTGAATTTAGTTTGAAGTAAAGACCAACGATCTCTGATCCCTCGATCGGGACTTCCTTTCTTATAACTAAACAAATCACTTCCAATCATTTCTCTACGTTGTGATCGTCTGTCCATTCCATCACGCCCTAAAAAAACCACAGAAATGGAGTGTTTACAGCGATTCTCAGCCATCCTTTCAATCCTTAAAGTTTTGTCTCGAAAAAAATTCTTGTTTTTGTGAGATTTTGTTGCCATCTCGACCTCAGCTCGGTCAAATTCTGATAATTTAATTATTCGAACTCAGTTTCGTCTTTGGATATCTCTAAAACTAGAAGAATTCTAGGCGTCTTATTTTTAGTAGCTCAACTAGTTTACAGTATATTGTACTCAAATTATACCTGTTATTCTGTTATTACTTGTCTCTTCGACTATCTCCTCATGGGATCGTTCAATATTAAGCTTATATTACCATCTTATTGACAAACAATTCACGAACAATATTTCAGAAATTTGTCTTGTTATCAGTTTTCAAGGGAAGCTCAATTCCTGTACTTATACCAGTTTCGCATCCACCAAAACACGACTTCTTGTTTGAGACAAGTTGAGAATCGCTGTAATATAATTCACTAAAATAACAGATCAGAGTAGAAAATTGATTTAAACAGGCAGCAAAAGCCAAGTATACGAGAAAAGACTTCAAACTTACTGTTGCTTTTGTTAGGCCATCGTGGTTGTTTGGCGACCTGGCGAGAAATAGAAGAGGCGACCTGTCGGCTAAAAATGAAATCAGTTCGGTATTGTAAGTTGTATTTTCCGAAATCAGTTAACATAAATTGCAAACTAAGAGTTTCTATTTACTATTTTGATCATACTAAATAAAATATGATAAAATTGATGTAAATATACGGATAATGAACTCACGTTTTCCACACAATGCCAGAATGAATGAAATGACCTCGGCGCCAAGCTGCAATGGTGAACCTCGAAGGCAGGAAACGCCATCCGGAATTTAATAAAACTTCCGGTTACCGTCGCCGTCAAGAAAACGTCTGGTACTTAAGTTCCCTATTGTATCGGGGGAGAGCAGAAGTGAAAACAATGACCATTGATCACCCTAAAATTATTTTAAAATGAAATGCAGCATCACGTTGTTGTGCTTTTTATCATTAGTTTTGCGTTGGATTGTCTGAGAGCGCATATCATCTTGTCTCCATGAAGCGATAGGTATGAGCGCCAAAATGGTTGCCGGTCCTAAACTTAGGCTCTGTACAAGTTTCATTATACTCGTGCTATTTGGTCGAAATGGTCTTCTGAAATATAAGGATGATGTTTCTAAGGAATTGGTTAATCGATCTGATAGTGGATTACCTACGGATGGCGGGCTTCAAAGGAGTCATCTGCACTTTGTTGGTTCTCAAGTTCATTTCAAGCGAATTGATCTTGCATCTCATTACAATACCTCGCTTCCTTCATCGAAATCGACGAAACATGGCTTAGTTTGTTTGTCTTTGCCCTCAAGAATGTTTGTGCTGGACCTTGCTATACATGTAGAAATTTCAAGAAATCCTGGGCCTATACTAAGCAATATTCATCAAACCATTCATCAGATCGAAACTCAAAGTAAACCAAACGGTTTGACTCAACGGAACGCCACCATAAAGCCTAATTACTCAAGAACGGTTCTGTTGTCCTTAAAGAAGTTCACTACTTATATTGAGCCTGACGTCTTCGAACAGTTAAGGGAACTTGGTCTGTTAACTCGTGGTGCTAGAGCTGGTCTGTATAGTTCCCAAAACATGGAAAACAAGCATATTGCTGTCTTGAAATCTACAGGATTTCGCTCGAATATATTAACTCCATCTTCCCAAGGGATCAATTATAATAATCTCATCTACGTTAAACAAGTACCGTTCAAAGTTGCAGTCCCTCTGCAGAGTCCAACTATATGTAAAATGGAAACTTCCGAAACTTCTGTGTGTCAGCCTGTAAGCTTTAATCGTATCCCAGTAATATATGGACGAAACGGTATTCCAGCCCGCGAACGAACTGTTACGAATCGCCGGTTAGCCTGCTGTTTAAAGCCTATTCCAAAGGTGAACCAGTCAATCCAGGCTAATAACGAGGATCGTTATGCTGTACCTAAATGTTGGGTTTCAAACATTTGTAGCCTGGTGAAGGTCAAACATCGCGTGAAAGCAACAACTGCTCTAGAAACTGATTTGCACTCCGCTGAGATTGACATTTGTGTTATTTCAGAAACTCACTTAAAACGGGAGATGCCTGATGCACTAGTCGGAATTTCCAATTATTCCATCTATAGAAGAGATAGGAACTGGTTCGACAATGCCTCACGCAAGAATGGTGGCATTGCTATTTACGTGAGGAGTAATCTGAAAGTAATTGATGTGACACGCTCCGATCTGTATGAATCTATTAGTCTCACGGTGACATTGCCATCTTGCCACAAGATGCTAATTTGCACTATATATCACCCTCCAAGACCCAAGTATAAAGACTCTGAATTAACTGATTATGTTTCCGATCAAATCGATTCATTCTTAGAGGGCAATCCTAACAGCGTAGTCCTATGTGGTGGAGACTTAAATCGTTTGGGACGTAAACTCGCTCTCGTCTATTACTGGACTCGATAGTCTAGTAGACTACCCCACGAGAGGTAATGCCATTCTTGATAATTGTTTAACTAATAGGCCAGAACTATTCTGTAATTGTTATCCAATCGATATGCTCATAAAAACTGATCATAAAGGAATCATACTGCCAGCAGGAAAAAAGTTAAAGCCATTTAAGGTATAAGTATGAGCTAAGAGATCAACGGGAACACCGCAGAATTGCATTTCAGCAAAAACTTTTAGAGCACAATTGGGAATCTCTTCTAGATAATTCGTCTGTTGACAATTCCGTAAACGAGATGCAGTCCACTATTACTATTATGATGGATCAATGCTTCCCGGTGAAAACAGTCTCCATGTCCTGTAGGGATCCCTATTGCATGAGTCCACTACTCAAGCTATTACTCAAGAAAAGAACTAAATTACTGAAGCAGCAAAAATGTACTGACGTTGAACTTCTTAACAACCGAATTTCCAAGATGATTATTGCAAACAGAACGGGTCTTAAGTCTGATGGGATTGGATCTAAAAGATGGTGGAGGAAAATTGACTTAATGTCAAAGAGAAAAGAAACAGTGCAACCCACTCTCGATCAAAGCTTCGTCAATAAACTAAATAACTATTTTGCTGACATCTGTCACGACGCTAACTACACCGAACCCACCCCAATGATTATCGATCAAGATGCTTCCGTTCCTGAGCTCAATGAGACCCAAGTGCAATTCGCACTATCGAAAGTTAAAAGAACGGCTACCGGACCTGACAACATTCCTTACTGGGTTTGGAAAGATTATGCAGACGTTTTTGCACCGGCGATAAAAGCAATCTGGAACTTATCTCTAAAAACCTGCACTTGGCCAAGCTCCTGGAAGGAAGCTAATATCAGCCCCTTAGCAAAGATTGAAGCACCCATAGAGTATCCTGACTATAGGGAAATTAATATCACTCCTGTAATCGCGAGGATCTTTGAGCGGGTTGTCTATAATAACTATGCTAAAGAGAATGTTGAAGCTAACCTGTCTAAGTCGCAATTTTCATATCGCACCTTGATAACACTGACACTTTGCTAAGGCATTCGATAGTGTCAAACATAGCATACTAAGTGATAAATTAAAGAATTGGCCCGATTTAAATCCTTTTATTGTTAATTGGTATATAAGTTTTTTACAAAAACGCAAACAAAGAGTCATACATCAAGAATGACATGTGAATGGAAATACATCAACAAAGGCACAATCCAGGGTAGCGTCAGTGGTCCGTATCTCTTTAATATGTTTATGAATGATCTGGAAATTAGTAATGACAACAAGACGACAGCGTTAGATAAATATGCAGATGATTCGAACTTACAGATTATCATAAGTAAGACTGCGCCATATGTATCAGTTCTCGCGATCAATCACTTTATGAACTGGACAAACTCAAATGCTATGTCTTGTAATCCAACCAAATGTAAAGAACTCATTTTTAATAAGAAAGGACACTTATCTCACTTTAATAATATTCCTAACATTGTACAATATGATGCATTGAAGATACTTGGAGTAATCTTTCAGTCAGACAGTAAATTTTCAAAGCACGTCACTGTTAAACTCAAAGAAGCATATAAGTGCCTTTTTATTATTAGAACTCTTCGGAAGGAAGGGTGTAGCCAAAAGTAACTCGACCATCTCTTTAAATCACTCATCCTACCTAAATTAACTTACGGTTTATCTGTCTATGGCTCTAGTGAATCCGACCTTACCACAGTACAGCGCTTCTTAAAAGATGCCATAAGAGAAAGTACTCTTCAGAGCTTATTAACATTCATTATCTTTTAGAGAAAAGTGACCGACACATTTTTAATAAAGTTAACTCTATTTCTAATCATCCATTACGATCACTGTTGCCTACGGTTAAGCAGTCCTCTCGAAGGCTTAGAAAACAAACCGCTGTATATCCTAAAGTTAATACAGAGCGTTTTAAAGGTAGTTTTGTAAATAGATTAATTTTTAAGTATAACCTAGTTTCTTAAAGACCCTGTGTCCGAGCCCATGGTGCTTTGCGCCAATGTTATGATTAGTTTGTTTATCAACGGTCGCATAAATTAAAGGCCAGCTTTTAGGCGAACTAAAATGCTCTCAATTGTTTATAAGTTTCATAAGAGAAGTACCCATATACTTTGGATAACGAATTTCATAATTTCTACCGGATTAGAAACCCAATCGAGCCCACGAATTTTCTCCGGATGCTTTGAATATGATTTTAACAGTACTCGGCAGGAAGCCAGTTGTTCTGTCTTTAGATTCTAATTAGGTTCACGAGTGCGACTTTTCACAACTCTACAAGCAAACTCATACTCTTGCTACCTTGTTTTCATGTTTCCAGTATTGCTTAGCTGTATTTGAAGATCTCTACTTTCCTTGCGAATGATATATTTTGAGTGTAAAATGAAATGTCGACTCGCTCACAGCGAAGTAACAGCTGAACTCGGCAGATTGGACTTGACCCGCGATCGTGGTTTTGGTAGCAAAACTTTCTGGACCTACTGGAGGATGAAAAAGGTTAAGGACATTGCTTTCTCTGCTAATAAAAATGCAAAACATATACAGATACGTCGTAACACCTCAGTGGAGCTTAGCCATGCGAAATTATAATTACGAATGATCTTGATGCCAGAAGTGGTTGCGTGCTTGTGCTTTGTATTTCCAACGAAGCCCGCCGGTCCATTAGTGCAGCAAATCCCCGGGAAACTCACGTAGTAGTCCTTTTGAACCACATGTGTTCTCTTGTAGATCTAGAGAAAGTAAAATGTGGACTGCTGAAGGATTATTTGTCGAGTCACTTCGCCTCGCTGTCTCAGTCCTTTCTCCGGAATTCCTCTACTCGCCACTCTAGTCCGGGATTCGAAGAAATATTCGAACTAAAGTTTCATTTAAAAAAGAATATATTCAAAAGTTAAGATAAAAGAAAGTCAGTTAAGCATATATACCTATGAATAATTACACGATGGCCCAAACTAGGGATGGATTTCGAAAGATTCGAGAGTCACATAACAACAACAACGATCTTTCTGATTTCCGTAGCCTACGGAAATGATTTGCGCGCGTAAAGCACCATGGGCTCGGACACGGGGTCTTTAATTCAAGTTTTGTCGTATTTTATATATCCATGTATGATTTTATGATAGCTTTTAATATTACCTTCTTATCTTCATTTACATTTTGTAACATCTGATATGTACAATATCAATGTATAATAAAGACATATTATTATTATTATTATGGAGAGCTTGAACTACTATACTGAACTACTGTCGTAGTAGAGATAAAAACGGGGTAAAAAAATGTCAATACTTTTTTATTTCTGTCAAAAATCACAAAACGTTGTGTTTCAGGCTCTATAGAAATATATATGTAGTTATGATATAAAATCATGTTTGCCGCGTAGCACTAGTAAATGTAAAGAATGTGATGTAAAGTGGTAAGCTGTAGTGCTGAGTGTGCCTACGAGGGAAAGAGAAAAATATCTGTGGGACTCGAACCCAACGACCTCCAGGTTACATGTCTGGCGCTCTACCAACTGAGCTATCAAGTCAGATGAGAGCAATCGCGGGTATTGGTGCGTTTTGTGGGGTCACAGCGATTATATATGGGCCGCGTCAGGCAAAAAGGGCCCCGTACGACATTCAAGTTAAATAATTCCTACAACGGTGTTCCTAATAACAGGGTGAAGATTGTATTGTATTCTTGACGAGAAGCGCTACATTTCATTCCTAACAATAAATGTCAGTTTCAAGAAATTGACAACGAAAATCAGGGGTGAAATTTACGTGATTTTGATTACAAATATTGTAATGATATTGGGCTCCCTGTGGCCACTCGGGCTATCTGTATACATCCGGGTCCTTAGCAGGGTCCGCCATCTTGTTACTTACCTAGTAAAGCACAGATCATTACATGGTACCAGGAGTGAATCTCGCTAAAAAAAAGTACGCTGCAATGGAGGAATTTGAGAAGCCGGCTCGACTAGATCTCAGTGGAAGTTTTCAGGAGAATTGGATTAAGTTGAAACGTGAGTTTGACTGGTATTTAGCGGCGAAAGACCTTGAAAAGGCAAGTGCGACTCGCAAGATAGCCATCTTGCCGTGGCTGGCCCAGAGGCTCGAGAAGTGTTTGCGACTTTCACATTTGAGGACGGTGAGGACAAGGATTATAAAGTTGTGCTGGAGAAATTCGAAGATCACTGCTAGGAGGTGAAAAACGAGACAGTGGAAAGGTATAAACTTCGGTGCACGACGCAACAAGAAGGTCAGTCATTTCAACAATTTCTAACTGAGCTTAGGAAGAAAGCTAAGTCTTGTGGATTTGGAGATTTGAAGGATTCAATGATTAGAGACCAGATAGTGGTCGGGATAAGAGAGAGCAAACTGAGGGAGAAATTGTTGAAGACCGAGAAGTTAGAATTGAAGAAAGCCATTGCTATATGTAAGGCTAATGAACTAGTAAAGACGCAGACTAAACAAATGGCCCAAGATGAAGGCATGGTTAACGTAGTGGGGCATGGGAAGAAGCAGGGAGGGAAACCAAAAGGTGTAAATCCAGAAACTAACTCTGGCGCCAGTGGAAATGGCCAAGCTCAACGAATGATCAAAAATTGTGGGTATTGTGGGGGGAATCACCTCAGATTGCAGTGTCCAGCATATGGGAAAACCTGTGATTTTTGTGGGAAGTTAAACCACTACGCCCAGCAGTGTAGGATTAGGAGGAATAGTGGGGCCGCTAGTGGGAGTGTAAGAGTAGTAGACGATGAAGCAAGTAGTGATGAGGATATATTTGTAGGACATGTGCAGTCCGACCCTGATCACAGTGACCCTGGAAAGAGCTCTCCATACTAATGGAACATTGATAATGTTTCTGATAGACACAGGGTCTCGGGCTAATATCCTCTCTCTTCGGGACTATGACAGACTCGAGCAAAAGCCCGCTGTTAAACCTAGCAGTCGCCGACTGAAAGCCTACAATGGTGAACCAATTCTAGTAATTGGAGTCTGTACCGTAAAAATTGAGAGGAGGGGGAGGGAACAAGAGGTGGATATGATGATAGCAAAGGAAGGCATCAGCATTATGGGAGCGGCTGATTCAGAGAGGGTGGGGCTAGTCACCAGGGTCTATCAGGTTACAAACAATGTGAAGGAACAAGTGGCAGCTAAATATCCAGAGTTGTTTACAGGTATTGGCTGTCTCCCAGTAAAGCATAAGGTTAAATTGGAGGAAAACGCCTGCCCAGTAATCAAGCCACCTAGGAGGTGCCCAGTTCACATCAGGGATGTATTAAAGAAGGAGCTGGATCGACTCTTAGAGAAAGGGATAATTTCTAAGATAGAAGAACCCACAGACTGGGTTAACCAAATGGTATGGGAAAGAAAGAAGTCCGGGTCCCTCCGTATTTGCATAGATCCTAGAGATCTGAATAAGGCCGTTAAGAGGGAACATTTCCAGCTGCCCACCCGGGAAGAAATAGAGACGGAAATGACAGGGGCTAATTACTTTAGCAAGCTAGATGCTGCAAATGGATTTTTCCAGATTGAACTTGAAGAGGAGTCGGCCAAGTTGTGTACATTTGGTACACCCTTTGGTAGATTTTACTTCAAGCGCCTACCGGCTTGACTTCCTCTCCAGAGGTCTTTCACAGGACAGTCAGCCAAGTCATAGAAGGACTTGAGGGCGTGCGCAATTTTATTGATGACATCATAGTCTGGGGAAGTACCCTTGAGGAACACAATAGTAGATTAGAATCTGTGTTGCAGCGTCTTAAGGGTGCATACATGCGATTGAATCTTGATAAGTGTGCCTTTCAGGAGATAGAGATTGCATATCTTGGCGAGGTCCTTTCTGAGTCAGGGATCCGCCCCTCTCCTGAAAAGGTGAAGGCCGTCAAGGAAATGCCGAAACCGGTAGATAAAGAAGGACTGAGACGGGCCTTAGGACTTGTGAACTACTTGGGTAAGTTCATACCTCATGTTTCTGATGCTACTAAGGAGTTGAGATCTCTTGCGAGAGATGGTACAAGTTTCCAGTGGAGCAGCAAGGCTGAAGGGGAATGGACAGACGTCACTGGATACCTCTGCTCAGAACCAGTGCTCCAGTTTTACGACCCGTCGAAACAGACCAAGGTCTCGACGGATGCCAGTAAGACCGGCTTGGGTTGCCGTTTTTGTTGCAGAGACATGGGGACGAATGGCTGCCAGTAATGTATGCGTCTCGGGCTTTGACACCAACCGAGGTAAAGTACGCTCAGATAGAGAAGGAAAGCCTTGGCATGCTGTTTTGGACTGTCTCGATTTCATGATTATGTGTATGGCCATCTAGTGATTGCTGAGACAGATCACAAGCCTCTCATAGCTATAGCGGAGAAGGACTTTGATAGTATGTCCCCTAGAATCCAGCGAATGATGATGAGAATGCAACGCTATGATCTACAGTGGGAGTATCTGCCTGGAAAAAGGCTTGTTCTAGCCGATGCACTTTCCAGGTCTTACCTGCCCACGAGCGAAAGCCGAGGAGACCTGGTGGAAGAGATAGAGCTCCATGTTCGAATGGTAGTGCAGTCTAGCCTGTCGGAAGAGGCCAAGCAGGTAGCAGAAGCGACGGCTGCAGACGAAATACTAGGCAGAGTTGTTGCCAACTTACTAAATGACAGGGGAATCAATAGTAAACCCTATCAGGACTTTGCCGAAGATCTGACTGTTGTGGATGGGCTACTAATGAGAGGAACTCGAGTAGTGATTCCGGAAAACATGAGGCCACAGATCTTAGATTTCATACACGAAGGACACCTAGGAATAGAGAAGTGCAAGCGACGAGCCAGGAGGGCAGTGTACTGGCCGGGACTGAATGAAGCAATTAAGCAGAAGGTAGCAAAGTGTGAGACGTGCCAGGTACATCAATATCAGCAGAGAAAAGAACCACTAATACCTACCACAGAGGCTGCAGCAGGAATCCCATGGGGTATGGTCGCGGGTAGGGACTATTTGGTAGTGAACGATTACTGCAGCAACTATCCAGAGACATGTCTACTCACCAGTACTACTAGTAGTGCAGTCATTTCGCACATGAAGAGTATTTTCGCACGCCATGGTATTCCTCAAATTGTCAGAAGCGATAATGGTCCTCAGTTTGCGAGTCAGGAGTTCGCTGAATTTTCAAGGTGTTATGGGTTCCACCATCAGTCATCTAGCCCCTATTATCCGAAATCGAATGGGATGGCGAAAAATGGTGTTAAAACAGTGAAGCGTTTGCTGAAGAAGGCCATATATGCAAAGGAAGACCGATATCTAGCCCTGTTAAACTACAGAACAGCACCAATGGAATGTGGGAAGTCCCCAACTGACATACTGTTCAAGGGTCGATTCGTTAGTACCAGGTTAAGCAGATTCTCTGGTATCGTAGGCTCGCGCTCATCGGAACAGGTGCATTGAAAGGCTCACCAACAGGAGAATCAGAGCAAGTATTACAACCGGGGAACTGTAGTGCACCCTCCACTTCAAACCGGAGATACAGTAAGAATGAGAGAGGGGGGTATGTGGTCGGAGAAGGCAAAAAGTAATAGAAGAAGTTGCCCCTAGATCGTATAAAGTGGAGAATGCTCAAGGTGACATTTATCGCAGAAATCGACAGCAGCTATTTCCAGTGGCACCCAGTTGCCTGCAGGAGGGTGACAACTTGAGCTCCGATGACCAAGGCCAGGAAGAGGAGCAAGAAAGTACAGCTGCTCAGGAGGGGCCTCCGAAAGGGCAACGGAGTAGCCGTATCAGAAGTAAACCTGCCTGGATGAAGGACTATGTTAAATATAAATCTATTGACTTTATTGCAGGACTGTCGCATGAACATTCCACAGTTAGTTTCATCGTTATGCGTTATTGTTTTGTTAAGAGAAAGGAAGATGTAATGATATTGGGCTCCCTGTGGCCACTCGGGCTATCTGTATACATCCGGGTCCTTAGCAGGGTCCGCCATCTTGTTACTTACACTGTACCTAGTAAAGCACAGATCATTACAAATATGACCACAAAAATTAGGAATCCTGTTAGAGGAGATGATTTTGATGTATGACATTCATGTATACCTGCTGGAATTAAAGAGTAAAAAATAAATAAGATGAACAAGATGATCACTTTTTGGGCAAAAAAAATATTTTCTATTGTCATTCTACTCGCCGTAGCTCATAATATGATTTTAGCAATAGTACAAGTTACACCTTGAAACAATCGTCTGATGATAAGGAATCGTTTGCGCCTACTAAAATCGTGATCACACCCTCGTGTAAAAATATCGTAAATTTCGTCTTCGATTTCACTTGTCAATTTCATGAAATCAACACACTTGTTAGTAGCACAATGTGGCGCTCGCGATGCATATTGTAATCGCACCACAAGTATAAAAAAACATGGTACAATTTCAAAATACATTTACATATTATGTCGTACGGGCCCTTTTTGCCTGACGCGGCCCATATGTATATGTATATGTGGGGTGCGATATTTACATAACGCTTCAAATAAATGCTTGTGTCGATCACGGCTGATAAATTGTGTTGCAACGTGTAGTACCAGTTGACCGTTTCAATAAAACCATGAAAATTCCAGTTAGAAATAGAGTTCTTGTAGGATTAAAGTTGCTCCTTAGATAGCGTTGAGTCTAGCATGATATGGGATCTTTCTGTTACAAACAGTGTCTCCGTTTCATTGACTGATTGCTAGCCCCTGTTTGCGAGATGTTTAGGGACACAACAATAAAACTGCATTTTTAAAACAAATTAAATTACAAGTCTCACATACATGTACTTAAAGCTTAACCTATTTATTAATGCTTCCACCTGGCGGTTTGCAATAAACTGGACATTAAGTTCAAGTATGCTGAACTTCGGTATGTAATTAAGTTAAGCATTGTACTCTGATGAAGCAAACATCTTTTTAACCAAAATTTGCAATAAAGGACATTAACTTCAAGTAACTGCTTTGTATACTCACTGTCTGATATAAACCAAACTGCAATTAAAAACCAATTCTCGCTGCTTTTGACATAATTAACTTCAAGTATGCTGGTATGTACAGTCACTACATACACTGTATGTACTATGCTAAAGAGCTGGTCCACACTTACAACACAAGCGCAATGACAAGCAACATATGCAGATTCAGTCAAGTAATGTGCATTAGCATGCCGTGCAATTATGTGGTACTGATTTACATTAGTGAGATAAATGCGCTACCGAGTCTGTATACATTGCTATAACTAATGCATCATGTCTCCAAGTGTCAACCCTAAGAAGTACCCTGCAGATATGTATTAACTGCATGGAAACCAAAACTAATCATCCGTTTCTATATCACTGGATGAATCATAATTGTCACTATTCAACACACTTTGAGTGGATGCAGAGCTGTCAAATGAGCTGTTAGCTGCCTCGTTAATTGCAGCTTTTTCATAAGTGGCTTTATCCTTTTTTTTTTTTAAGTTTGCCACTTGAGCAGATATATCTTTTTTTAGAGCATGTGATTTGCTCTCTGTTCAAATGCTTGAAGTTAGCATCAGTTTGCACTGTTACATCATTCTGGTTTAGTAACTCAACAGCAATCTTATTGGCAATTTCATATTTACCAAAACCTCTACTTTTTATCTTTAGAATTTTAGCTAGAGGACCTAAATGCTCTTTTACTGCAAGGTTACGGAAAGCTGGGACACCAATCACCTTACTACAAATAAGTTGGGCACTATATTGGGATATATCTTCAACAGAGGGGGCTTAATTATTTCTCTGATGGTATCTGTGCATCTGTTGGTGCTAATTAAAAAAAGAAATTAAAGCATTATAAAAACTGCTGATCAAAGATTGGTTACTTTTAGACAAAGTCAATTAATATCTGCATGTACAGTAACAAACTATCATCACATTATAGGCAATTAATTATTTTTGTGTGCATTTTCCATTTTTACTGTGTAAAGTTATAATAATAGTTAACTTACCAATACTCTGGTTCTTGTCTTCATCACTACTGATGTTATAAGCTCTCTTTGCTGGAGTACGTGATTTCTGAATAAGAAATAATTTGTAAAGGTATCAATGTTTCAGAAGCCGTGACATGATGAATAAATAGGTGATGAATTGACTGATGATATTGGGATAATATCTCAATATTAGTGTTCTAGCACATCAACACCCACCCACACACAAAAGCATTACTGGTAACTGTACAAAGTAACTGGTAACTGTACAGCAATGCAAATTTATAGGCCCTTTACAGCAGTTTTAAATTTTATTTTATAGTCAGTGATACATTACCAAAATGTGAAAGATCAATGCTCCGCTTGAGTGATCTCCGACATTTGGTATCACTCAAAATTAATCTGATTGTCTTAAAAATACAATAAAGAGATTGTAAATGGTTCTAAAGTGCAATTGACAGGCATGTGTAAGTGAGCAACTATCTTCCTTTTGTTTACTTTTTCTTGGCTAAATATTTTAATTTTGCCTTCAGCAATTAGGTATTCTAAAAGGAGAATACTGATTACTTGCTTTCTTGCTTCACTGTTCTGAATTTGAAATTCAAATTTAGAATCGTAATGGGCCAAAAGTGGGAGGGTTAGTGCAGGTCCTTGTTAAAACAAGTATTTCAAAATCTCTAAATTTAGCTGAGTTCATGAGGTTCAGACTGGCAAGCCATGCCTGTAAAGCCTCTCAATTAGCTCTGTTAATTTTCAAGATTTTTTTCAGATTTGTTTTTATTGACATATGATTACAGTGGTTGTCTCACTTACTTCATGCAACAAGCAATATAATACCATTACATGAGTGTGTTTTTATATTTATAATTAGAAAATTAAAACATACATAAATTGCTCTTACTTATACCAAATCCAATCTCTTCTATGCGTTTGCTTCAAGGGATGATGCCATTTCTGATAATACAGCAGTACAAAATGTTCTCATAACCCTGTAATGCCTGATGCATTCAATGTAAAGAGAAATTTTACAGTGTTTAAATATAGTTGGGGTAACAGAAGCCTGTACTTACTTGCTATGATAATTGTGCAGTTCCTCAGCCAACATCTCTTGTTTGTGTGCACTGATAATTTTCACTTTCATTTTAGTTGTAACTTCTTGACCAACAGAGGACCCTGTACTGGTTTTGCTGTCCTTTGACTTTGTGTCTTCAAATTAAACAAATGATCTAGTAAACTAACCTTACATGATTAACTAATTAGATATAGCAACATACATGTACACTAATAAATTGTTTGCAGCTGTGCTGTACTTTTGTGGTTGTGCGTACTGCTATTAGACCATGCAGCTGTAACGTAAGCCATTGCTGTTAAACTTACGGACTCAAAGAAAATATTTTATTTTACAGGAAAGCACACAGACCAGTAGCCAGAAGTTCCTTGATATATCCAATAATGAGGAGTTGCTTTCCAATGGACGTAATGCCAATGTCTTTAAGGCACTCCCTATCTATCAGTGATAAAGCTCTTCCTGATATCTGGGATTCTGAAGTCAAGCATAATAAAATTGTTATATAATTAAAACCTTTACAATGCCTTTACTAGTTATATATCCTGCTAATTACCCCTGTCTTATAATAAGGGGTTTACATTGACTGGTGCATTAACCCACTGGCTCCTGAGCAAATTCAGCTACATTCAATTAAGACTAGAGATAATTAAAAGACACCAAGCACCCCCTCAGGTTAAGTTTGACTGAGCCATAGCAACCGACTACCACTGATTCATGTAGCTGAAGGGCCACCTGGCATAGCAGTAAGTATGAGCCATCTCTGAGGGGTTTGTTTGTAATTTTGTTCTATCCAATCACATTCCAAAGAAAATCCAGTATTGGAATACCACTTTGATAGTTTACCAATGTGACGTTGGTAACCCGATGTTGGCAATTTATTGTATTTCTGCTTTTTGAGGTTTATTACATAGTTATCCAATCACATTCCAAAGAAAATCCAGTATTGGAATAACCACTTTGATAGTTTACCAATGTGACGTTGGTAACCCAATGTTGGCAATTTATTGTATTTCTGCTTTTTGAGGTTTATTACATAGTTATCCCATCGTATTCCAAAGAAAATCCAGTTTGGAATACCATTTTGATAGTTTACCAATGTGACGTTGGTAACCCGATGTTGGCAATTTATTGGATTTCTGCTTTTTGAGGTTTATTACATAGTTATCCCATCCTATTCCAAAGAAAATCCAGTATTGGAATACCACTTTGAAAGTTGACCAATGTGATGTTGGTAACCCAATGCTGGCAATTTATTGGATTTCTGCTTTTTGAGGTTTATAACATAGTTATCCCATCATATTCCAAAGAAAATCCAGTATTGGAATACCACTTTGATAGTTTACCAATGTAATACCGATGTGATATTGGTAACTCAAGGAATTTATTAGAAATACCAATGATACACCAATGTTGGAATGCTATTTTCTAGAATTTCCAATAAAAATCCAACTCGGATTTTGTTTTTTTCCTGTGTATCTCCAATCATTTCACATACCCGATACGTTCTCTTCAAAAATGTGAATCATAAAAAGAATCACTGTAAAATCATGCTGTCTAATGACATTGAACAGGCCTTTTTGATTCAATGATAAGTGCTGATATGTTTAGGTTAACAGCCAGATTCTCTTGCTTGGGATTAAAACCGTTAGATGTTGGTTGTGGTGGAGAGATTACAACAACAATTTATTATACCCTTGTCAAGTTATTTACAATATATACGGTGGCACATATATAGTAATACAATTAATACAGTATTAATACATAAATAAATAAATATGACGATAAAGAGTAAAATATATATATATATAAACTCAGTCTTATTTTCTCTAGGATACAAAAAATGCAGAAAAGCTAATGGTTGCTTACAAATACATCCTACCTCATCCAAAATGAAAGTAATACTGATCAATCCTGGTTACAACATATTAATAACATGTCAAGATAAGGTACTTGGCGTGATGGTATTATTGTTCAGGCTGAAGCTAAATATTATGCTCTAAAATGTACAATTAATATAACAGAATCTGTTGAACATGTTACAGAAACAACTATCATCCAGCCAGTTATTCCTCTTGCAACAGCTAGAATAATCCTCCCGGGCAAACGTGGGGCATTTGACACTTGTAGTTTATTACATATCCATTATCACTTATCGCAAGAGCATCAGTAGTGAACCAGTATTATTCTCTTGCTATGGCCTAGCACAAAGCATGTATGACACAAAATATGCTAGAACTCCATGGACTACATTTATTCAATGTCTCAGATGTATTTATAATGATTTTCCACCTAGAGATTGATAACCACTTGAACTTGGAGTCAATTGGAGCATTTTTTCTGGGGGAAATCGAGGCCATGAGGTAAGCGTGTTGAAATGACGGTTTCCTGCCTTTCCAATATATATAGTACTACAGAGTAAACAAGAAAAAGAGCGAGCTAGAAAACATACTAAAACAGGTCCAAGAGCACTAAGATTGAAATATGATACTTAAAGACACTTGATAACACAAGACAAGTTCTTCAAGTTCAATATTTTGTTTTCATTTTTTTCTAGGAAACAATATCTCATATGGTAAAAGTGTAATCACACAGTGCAGATACAGAGCTTCGGGTGCCTGTGGTTTGACAGGTTTTTAAATATATTTCTTATCTTCAAATTAGGAATGACAATTTACACATAATAAAAAGTAAATTACATGGCTGCTTGGGGCTGCAAAATGTACCTTGTCATGTTTGATTTGGCACTGTAATTCCCTGGTCTTCAATGCTTATAAAACATCTGCACTCATTCAAAAGCCAGATTTGCATATAGCATTTAACTGACCCCATAATGGGGCAATAGTCCAGTTTCGTATTCGAAAATTACTGCTGAATGCAATGACTACAGACGCTGTATGCAGGGTTAGCCTCATTCTGAAGTGAAACATTCATAAATACAAGCGAGAAGATGGGCTATTCACAACACTGTGCATTGTCGTAGTTTCACGTTTCGCACCTTCTCACCGGTATTTGAGCATGTTTAACTCCAGAATGAAGCTAACCCTGCATACATGCGTCTGTAGTCATTGCATTCAGCGGTATTTTTTGAATACGAAACTGGACTATTGCAATGTTCTGATTCAGAAATGTCAAATCCCCCACAAATTTTTTTTTTGGGGGGGGGGGTATGTGCACAGGTTTGGAATCCACCATTGGGCTTTGGTACAATTGCAAATCTGTTATAGACATGGACTCTCTTCGACCAATTCCACCCCCCTCCCCTCCCCGAAATTTCTTTGCTGGCAAATGAGTCACCCCCAGAAACTCAGTCAAATGCACCACAAATGCCTGGGGGAGAAAGTGGGCAGGTTTGGAATTGATAGAGACATACATGTAAATTCCATATCCCTGTGAATCAATTTGATATTCCTTGATTTACATGTACATATCTTATGAACTTCTATTAAAGAGACAACACAATGAGAACAGTCTGTATCTCTCTCTTTCTGTTCTGGCATCTGCATGTTCCAATGTGGGCTTGGTTGGTCCCTCTAGCTGTTCTTTTGGCATAAGCCCTTACAGACTTCAAATAAGTCTTGTAGGCAGCTAATGATCACGAAGATAAAGCTTAATTTATAGTATATATACACACACACAGGAATAAAGTCCTGTTCCTATTGATACAACAAATTAAGGTTAATTATGTGTGGCCAATCAAAACACTCGCTCTAGATTCCTTGCGCATAAACCGTGTGCTGTCATTTCACAAAAAGAGTATGAGAAACCAGTGAATCTTGTGCTTATTTCACGTTTTGTTTTCACTTGACACATGGCTGGGAACCCCCTAATTCAAGATTGCTGAGATATGCCCACATCCTGTTGCAATTGGTGAAAGATTTTCAATAAATTCTGTAAAAAAAATTGTGTTGTCAATGCCAAATTTATGTGCCTAATTGTGAAACTGTTTATTGACAGTTGAGAACAGAATAATCATATCAAGAAGACCCCAATTTCTTTTCTGTAGATACTATATGTAAGTAATAGGGTAAATAAAGTTGTTGTTGTTGTTTACCCCAAAAGTGGATGGGGGAGTGTGTAAAAACTTACCCTGGATGCTATATCAGGGTTGTCAGTAGAAATTGAAACAAGAGGCTACATAGTGTTTCACAGGTGGTTACAAGATCGATAGGGTAGGTTAAAATATCATAAATGGCTGAAAATTTGGGGAAAACTGATTATTTTTAACCTGACAGCTGGCAGAATTCGCCGGTTGCTGGCTTTTACCGACAACCCTGCTATATATTGAGGGGGTAAATTTAATTTTATATAATGAAGTTTGAGGGGGGGGGGGGCTAAACTTTTACATGTACTTTGGTTGAAACTGGGACCCTTACCCATAAAAAAAACACAGCCTGTTTATATGCTTGCGCTTGTGCTGCTCTTAAAACCCAGGCTTATTAGTGTGTTAACAGTGATAATCTATACCTTTTATTTGGATCAATGTCCAGGGGCACTTGTCCTCACCACCATACTCTTCTCTCACTTTGTTAAAAATTTGGATATTGTGCTCTGACCCATTACTGAAGGGAAAAAGGCCATATATGTTGTAGCTTTAGTTTAGTTCACAGAGTGTCAATTCCTTAGACTTTGATCTTACCTCTCTTCTACTTTGAGAGTGGATTCTTCCCCCGTCTTGGCCAAAGCTTTAATTTTTCTACGAAATCATTCTACAAATAAAAAGTTACACCATTAAGCGTGATTAAGAAACAACTTAGACACATGCGGTTATAATTCGAAGAGTCCATCAAATGCGAAGCCCTAAATATATGTTGAAAGCACTTTGCTGGTTAATTTATTTTAGCACTGCATTTTAGGCGGGAAAGTCGAATTCTCTCAATCGGGCATGCAAACTACTCTATTTTAAAGGCTTTAGAAAGATTCACATGAATGGGTTGAACAAAATGTTTGTGAGTAGGAGGTCTAGCAGGTCGCTACATTCGTCCGCTTCTTCCTCCTGAGCTTGAACATCAACACTGCTTTTTGACGCCAGGCTAGAAAAGAAACTCGTAATTTGTTGACTTGTTAACAAGTCGGACGCAGAAAACAATCGAGTCCCGTGACCATCTTTAGCAAATCTCATATCCTTTGCAACTGTAGATGGGTCAACCTTTCTTTCCGTCGTTTTATCAATTTCAATTCTTTTTAAAGGACTTTAAAATCTCCCTGCATGACCGACACAAACCTTGAACATGAGGGAAAGTAAGTGATAGAGTTCTTTGAAAAATACCTACAAGGTACAAGTATGTATATAAATGTTACAGGTCTGACTGACTCACTAATGTTGCGTGACAGCGATAACCTTACAATAATTTGCATCCTTTGACCAACATTCAGCAAGAAAATATATTTTAAACATTACATTTTGGTTTTAAGGACGTAAATGTCTTCCATTATTTATATATGAATTGCTTTATATCAGTTTACAAGAGACAACGACACGAAATGTGTTAATTTAATTTATGCATAAATAGCCGTGGTAATCCCATGTCTAACCTATTGTTTTCCTATCTCGAAATAAAATGAAAGCGTATTGCTGGAAGCAGTCGACAAAGATAGTACCTTTATTATCATGTACCAAATTCCAACCACAAGTCACTTTGCGGAACTTAAGTGGAACTTTGATCCTCCCAAAAACCTTGCGTCTTTAGCCATTTGTCCATCGCATCGTATGGCTCTTGGAATCGGATGGAAGAGAAAAAACAATCGTTGTAGTATTCCCCAAGAGATAACTGGTCACGGAAAAGACGAAAAAGAAAAATTACTGAAGGCGGATAGGTGTCTCGAAACTTCTCTCCCAAAGGATCAAGAAGTGCACTGGAATTTGTATCCCAGTTGCAGGACCTGGTCACGTGTCAATTAAAAACATTGGAGCTAGAACAACATGGATGCCAGAAATGGTAAGAGCAAGCCAATATTGATAAAATGCCCAAGGTTTAGAAATGAACTGAGGGAATGGCATTTTTTTGAAAACTCTATAATTCAACAGAGTTATATATGAGAGGGTTTCAATGGGGGGTAGCTTTGACGGTTGATGGTTAATATTTTAGGGGGTTGACGGTTATTTGAAACAAAACACCTAGAAAATTAAATTACAGGTTTGACGGTTAGATACAGGCTTGACGGTTAATATTTTCGACGGTTGACAGTTGATGGTTTAAATTTTAAGGCATTTGATGGCTGACGGTTTAACCCCATTGAGGGGCTCTTATGAGGCTGATTCCTGTTGAATGGCAAGCCGTGCCAGTCAGTAGTCCCACAAACTCTATGAAATTTAGAGTTAATTTTTTTTTCATTCCTTCAGTTTTAAAGATATGAACCTAAAATTTGGGATTTTTACTAATTTTGGCTTGCTCTTTCCATTTCTGGCACCATGCTGTTCTAGCGCCATTTGTTTTGATTGACTGGCTAAAAAGGTCACGTTACATTTTTATTAACACCGTGCGTGATTTCAAGCAAAAAAAAGACAAGAAAATGATTCGTTTTATTAATGCGAGGATATCTTATAGAATTTCGCTGAATCGGATGTCACGCCATTGTTTACCCATTTCGCCGAAATGGCTATAAATAGAGTATCAAAATCGCGCTGAGCGAAGTGGTTAAAACAGTTTGCCCAGTGTCTGATGGAATGCTATCTAACACAGTTTCGTATATCACTTTTAAAGAATTTGGAGACAGGGCACATACTTAACGCCAGCCGTGATATAATTTGCTGAATAGAAGCTAGCAAATTGTGGTCCTCGTTAAAATACATTTTTCGCTCTAAACGAATACAGAAACCAAAACAATATGTAATCATGAGAACGAGGGATGCCTAAAGATCAAATAGAAACCATCGTAGAAACCACCAGAGTCATAATGTTGCGACGCGGGCCGGGTTTATTTTCGGAAAATTTCATCTTTTTTAAACCCAATTTGTCAGCGATTTCTGGCCAACTCGAATTTTCCATTTTCCCGCCAAACGAAGCAAAATTTTACCAAACTTAACAACAGCTCGTTTGGTTTCACTCTAGGGCCTACTTATAGAGAGAATATGAACGGAAACAATTTTTCGACTTGTGCCACGGTTTGGTCGATTCTTACGGAAAGTCACTCTCAATACATTTCTTAATATATCACCATACCAATTGAAACATAGATAAGTACATTACCTATGCATATTAAAGATTTATTATTATTATTAGAAACCCATTGAAATAATACATTATTGTTCGAAACTTTTTTATGTTTCAATTCAGTTTTGATCAAACTACTTGTAGTCTGATTTCAGAGTATATCGTTATTGGGAAAGTTCTCAAATTTTGTGATTGAAGTACATGTATATTTTGTCTTCCCTCTTTCTGATTGGCTGGATGGTGATTTCGTTCAGTTTTCACAGCAAAAATGACCAACAGCGTACAGTTCCCTTTCTTTTTAGTTTATAACTTTACTGTGGACATCTCACACAAGACTGAAGGCATATTCAAACAAAATCAATATTGGGAATTGCTCATTGTCGCACCCTATTGTCTTTTGCTCCTGTTCTGAGGCGAACCATTACTTAATGGCAGTGAGATGTTGTCAGAGCAAGGTTTTGTCAGATATAATATTAAACGTTTTTTTATGTCCTTGTAAGTTTACCATACATATATGGGGTATGTACCACCAACAAGCCCTATCTCATGGTGATGGAATTTTATGGTATCAATGGAGAGTCTGTGACTATAGCCCAAGCTGAAAGAACAAATATTTTGCTGGAGGAGAAAAAGTGGGCTGCTGTTTTGCTACATTGCTCCAAAGCAATTGCATATCTACATGAAAACAATTATATACACTGTGACTTGAAGGGTGACAATATAGTTTCTAATGATGTTGATGGACAGTATTTTCCAATTATCATAGATTTTGGTAAAATTAAAAAGGTGGGTGATGTTAGAGTTAAGAAGTTGTCTTACAAAGAGCAGGAACAGTACAGGAGGCATCACATACATATTGCTCCAGAAGTGGTTAGAGATACCCATCCTCCTTCTACAGCCAGTGATATTTATGCTTTTGGACTCATCATTTCACTGGTATGCCATAACAACACATTTGAAGAACTGAGGCTGATAGCTGTACAGTGTATCAAGGGATCACCACTCAAGAGGCTTAGCATTGACCAGATGATCACTAGTCTAAGTATGATTTGCGTTTAGTGTGGTTTTACTTAACCTGTGAAATAGAGATTGTAGACAATACAAACAATCTGAATTTTAATGGTACCTTAAACAGCCATACATGTAGGGGCTGATCAAAGCCAGGATCCGGCTAAACCGTAGATTGAATTGGAATTTAGCATGCTGGAAGCTTTTGTGGAAGGAGGAGAACCTTTGAGAAAAACCCTCAGAGTAAGGACGATATATCAACAAACTCAACTCACATATCATGTTGTGGAACCTTGTCCAGGGATCGAACCTGGACCATAGAGGTGATAAGTGATAATAATATATAATATCCCCAGTAATAATATATGACCATAATATTAGACCTTACTACAGTGTAGTTGCAATGTTTGCTTTTGTCTACTAGATATAATTTATACCGACTATTAGATTAAAAAATATTTCACAGGTTTAGTAAAACCAATCTACCTCCATTAAAGAATACTTAAAGCAGCTTTTGGTTTTCCTTGTGCCCGAACCCTGACACACGACGTGCCTCAAAATGTGCTGCACCTGCACACACACTGTTAAAAACCGGCGGAAGGGATAAGAACCTCTGGTTGGAAAGCCTTCATAAGGGCATAGTCTCTGTATTTTAAGTTTTGCCACATGTACAATGTATGGAAAACAACATCCTTATCATGCGAAAGAGCATAGCAACATTGGTGAACCTGTAGAATGTGAGTATTGTAGCATCAAATACTAAATTTACAGTGATTTGAATAATATCTCACCCTTACTCTGAGAGGTTCGTCTGCAAAAACACAAAATTCCAATTCGATCTGTGGTTTAGTTGGGTCCTGACTTTGATCAGTCGTTGACCTGTAATGCCATGGTAATTTACATTAAGAACTTTGTAATGCTTTATGAAGGCAGTAGCATTAGCTTGTTAACCAGCAAATAACTCTTTTTTTTAAATATATAACAATTAATCTCATTGGTTCCCAGTGTGTTCAAAAACAGTCGGATATTATCAACAATTTTATCAATTGGTTAAGCTATTATTAAACATTTATTGACCAAAGCTTGTTTGGCCCAGATGTGGCATATTAGTCTTGATCTTATAAACTAATTGCGATTTTGAGACGCTGATACCGAATTATATTGCCGGTGATACTTTTGTATGTTCATTTGTGTATGGCCTGAACCTAAAAATACACACAGTATTAAAGTGAACTTGACTAATATCCCCAATCCAAACCCAATGCTTGTTAAAGTGCCTATAAAACAAAACGAAAATCAAAATATTTTTTATGAAGCAAGGTTTAGTAAGTTCTAAAAAGTGAATATCCTTACCTTCTAAACTCAAAAAACTCATTTGAACGTGGTTAAATTTGTAACATTTTGCATGGTCATGCAGAAGCATGCAAATTTAAAGCCTGTGACGTAAATACCTTTGCGCTCTCTTTTAATTTCAAACACTAAACAAAAGCGACTGCCATGTATTTACATAACAATTGTGTCCCAGACTCCTTAGAATTTGTCACACAAGTTGTATAGTGGGGCAGGAAACTTTTTTCATTTGGAATTTTCTAGTTTGATATGATTGGTGTGTATAGTTATGTAACTGAAGAGCTGTGTGCAATAGGGCAAATGTAAGTGGATCCTGAGCATATTCTAAATTCTCCTTCAAATTCTTTGTTTTCGAAGGGAGAATTTAGAATGTGATCAGGAGTTACTTATGCCCTTGTTGCACACAGCCATTCAGTTGTAAGTAATTTCCCCTTAAATAGGAAAGCAATTATTCATTTCATAGGCACTAAATAACTTTTATTTACAGGATTGTATAACTGTACATAGCTAGGTAAATTTGTGAGCTGTGATTGGTCAATTTGCTGTCCAAAAACTTCCCACATGATGACATGGAACGTCCAGTCTCAAAGCAAACAAAGAAGCCATATTATAAACAACTTATTACCTTCATATGCTCGGTCCATACCTTAAGTTTTATGGCCCATGTGCTACATGCTTAGGCCATAAAAAAAGGTTGAAGGTTGGCCCATAACTTATGGTATGGGCCTGCCATTCGGTTAAAGCCAAAAATATTTGATTTGGGTGCAGTAAAGTGTCAACCATTTGTACATGTAGGTATTCTTCATAGAATTATAGAATAAATAAGAATAGAAAACGTTTTCCATGTTTACATAGCCTGATGAAAACACTCTGGTAAGTTTGGGAGAATTTTCGGGTTGTTTAATCCTGAAGGTCGAGGGTTTACACAAAAACTTGAGAATTATCTCAAACTTACCACAGTGTTTTTATTTCTTTTACAAAATCGATGAAAGATTGTTATGCAGTCGCTCTCCTTTTTATAAATATATAATGAGAAATTCTCCATACATGTACATTGTAAATGTCAATAATTGAAGGGCTATGTGCAACAAGGGCATAAGTAACTCCTGATCACATTCTAAATTCTCCTTCAAATTATTTGTTTTCTAAGGGATAATTTAGAATGTCATCAGGAGTGACTTATATTTTGCACATGCCCTTATTGTACACAGCCCTTCAATAGGACATTTTCATTATGGTATCATTTTAGTACAACTACCAGAATTTGTTGCAAATTTCCTTTGTCATTCAGATTTTAAAACTCCAGTGGGAAGAGTAACACAATTGCACTGATTACAGGAACAAAAGAAGGCACGCAAAGGTTTCTGGTAGTTGTAGTATATGATGCCATAATGAAAATCTCCTATTAAGAAAGTACGTTAAAAAGTATTTATGAGATAAAGTGTCTTATGAAAGGGCTAACAATGTATCTCTCCTCACCCTTCTCATTCTTAAATGTGGCAAATGACCACTTTGAAGTAATTTTCTGTACTAGCAGAAATCTAGAGGGTCCTCCGGGAAGCAAATCAGTCTTGCTGAAAACGTGTAGTAGGTTAAAACCAGCAAAGATTGTGTCATTACATGGCAGGTACCAGGTTACACATGCAAATAAGTGCTTTCTGTACTCTCCGTTAACTACTAGTGAATGTGAAAAGTAAAAGTCGACTGTTCCAAATACCAGCCTTGAAGTATTCTGATTCACAGTACAATCATTTTCAGGCCATGAAGCAAGGATACCAGTTGATCTTCTGCTCCTGTACTCCAGTTTGGATCCAAAGTCCATGCCATATATCTTTAAAGTAGCATATTTATTGATGGTTCTACTCAGTTGGCTGATAGTTAGCTCTTTCTCAGGACACATGATATTGTAAACTTGCAACAGGATTTCAATATCATATTCATCAAAACAGCCTTGCTTGTACTTTGAAGGGAGTGTAACTGCAGAAACATTAAGCCAGTTAATATTCCTTAGTGGTAGCTCTGTTGGCATCTTGTAATACTCCAACAGATTGTGCAATGACTGGCAAGAGATTTGGATTTCATTTCCAGATGAGCCCTGCATTGACAATATTATTTCTTGGAATGATGCACTGAATTGATCAGTCAAGGGAACACTGTCAATAAATCTGGAGGTTGTAAGCTAGAAATCTACCCTGATATAACGAATAAATGTCAATCACGAGACGGAACTCAAATGCAAAACAGATGGAGACATTGTAAATACAGCTTTCTGTCAACAGCTGGTTTTGCATTGTAAAGCAAAATAATATGAGTAGGGAAAAATGTGAGACCTTTGAGTGACAAAATCAGCTTACTACATTCAAAACTTTTTCGTCTTTAAGAACTATTGTACCGAATGCTGCCGGTATTAAAAAAAACAGAAGCGACGTAACATTGAAGAACGATTATTGCCCTAACCCCGATTTAACAAATTATAGAAAATCGTAATAACGTGGTTTCGTTTATAGCGAACCTCCGATGTAACGAACCTATTTTTTGGCCCTTAGCACTTCGTTATATCAGGATTCCACTGTACTTTGGTCATATGATAATTTTTCTACATTTTAATGCGATGTGCATATTCCGTCACAATTACGTCATTAGCATGTGCAATCGGGTCAAGATTTTGACATATAAATTGTATACTGTTTGTGAAATTTTGAGCAGAATCAATCAAAATATCTTAAACGTTATGATATTTTCTATAAAAAATTATCCGATTATACATAGTTCGCGAGGATGAATGGCCAGATGAATATTAATTAATATTATGTATGCACAAGAGAGCATAAGTGATACGCAATTGATACAGAATCTGTAAAACATACCTCCAGATTCCTTACTCTTTTCACATGTAATTTCTTGAAGTTCTTCTTCTCCATCATCGGGTTTACTAGGAACTACGCCACTACATCCTGGAGTCGCAGGAAGATCCAAACTCTCCACATGCACTTTAAGGTCTATTTCCCACCATTTTTTCTGAAACTTCACTGTTTACTTCTACAACACTTCTTCCAATCTGGTGCATTTCAATAATCCTCACTTTCGAACCCCAAAACTTCAACTCTTACAACTTCTCCGTGAACAGACTTCAAGCTTTCCAACTTCAAACTTCACATCCAGGACTTGAATGGGGACAGCCTTGAACTTCTTTTCTGGAGAATGATCGGAGCCATCACTACTGCATTCATCCTCGTACAGGCGAAGTCTTGACTTCAAACCCAGTGTGCGAAAATGGGTAAACTTGATATAGCTGCTGATGGCAGATAATTACTTGAGAGGCTACTATCTTCATTACAGCTTTCGGCACCACAGTCTAACTCATGAATACCCATATGAGCAGAGGTGACACAAGTCACGCACATGCACAAAACTCCTTTTCATAAGCCACAAACACTAACATTTTCACATGGGTGGCATGCTATCATACAAATTCAGTTTAGGAGTATAATCACTGATATGTCTGAGCAAACAGATGTTTAGCCCCATGCATGTTGAGCAAGCTTGTAAAATACAGTGTAAGTGTAAGAAGTTCGGTTAATAGAGTTGTTCTACTCAATAATTTGTTTAATTATCGGTTTTGATCATTAAAGAGGACGGCGATTCGCAATGACGGAAATTTTTAACAGTTGACAAAGAACTAAACTAGGCCATAGCGTTTTCATTTCTTTTATCTTTTGTTGGTAGGCCACTTCATCAAGTTTTATAAGCGGGAAAAACAAGCCAGCACTGAAACGTGATTTGCCTCAAATGTACTGCATTTCATGCGTAATTTTTCTGGAACCTCTTGTATTTGAAATAGCAGGTTAGCAACTACAATAAGTAATCGGGAACACAAACTCCTCGGTCCAATTGCAATTTACTGGATGTTTTTTTAAACGGGAGGAAAACTGACTGGAGAACCCGGAGAAAAATCCTGAAACCAAGGGCGAGATACCAACAAACTAAACTGACGATAGCACACAGCAGCGGTACCAACAAGAGGCATTTATGCCACCTTTTACACTGGTTTGCTGATTTGAAATTGACCTTAAAGGAAAATGTCATTGAAATGGATAAAACGAAACAATTAATTGAAATCTAGCAGGACATTTTTCCTTTCAAAAGGTGTTGAAAATATGGCCGTTTAAAACAAAGGCTGTAACCCCACTCACAGCATTTCCTGACAGGGTGTCAACTGTGGAATGTCACAGATTAGTATATGAGCATAATGGAGGCGGCATTCATCTGGTTTATGTTGCCGGCTCTCATTTGACTTCAGATTTGTGTGGTGTAGATGCCCTGCTGATCAGACACTCTTAAATTTGGTGGTCTTAGATCGATCTTATCCCTTACGATGAGTAACGTATGAGCATCGAGGTACTTGGAGAAGTTCAAGAGCAATATGAATAACAAGAGTTTTCCTTCATTGCACGAGTGTCAGTCGGGTCTTGTTCAAGCAAGCAGGTCTATGGGAAACAAATTTGCTACATGTGAGTTTCAAATTAATGTAACAATCCTGTTAATGGAGCATACTGTTCTTCAAATATTACATTTAACAAACCTCAGAAGCGCATTTTTATATTTCAAACACCTTGTTGATAAGCAACAATTTCATCAGTGGTCCAGGTGAGGGAGCGAGTGGACAAAAACGTTACTCGTCTTGGACGACCGTTAAGTTCGTGTGCTGGCCCAGGATGCTAAAACAAATTGTTATAGTAGATCCTTTAATTTATTCAGCCTTTTTTTTTCTGTGGTTGGCAGATGATAGATATTCTGTAATGGATGTGGATGTTAACGACACATAATGATAATGCACTTGTCAATGATTAGCCCCAGGACGGGGTCTTGGTATGATCTCCTTCGTCGTTCTCGAAAAAGCCGTAAAATGTGCATGGGTCAAAAAGATATGTGAATCGGAAAACTTATCTTGGACTTCTCTATTGCATCTCCATCTTCAAAAGTACGGAGGAAACTCATATTTGAATGCAATTACGACACTAGTTTGTTAGAATTTAATGACTTTCCTGAGTTCTACAGAGATGTTCTAAAAGCCTCTGGCAGTGTTTTGTACTTTATTCTGCTGAACTGTTTACATTTTGAACTGTTTTAATTTCTGTCAGGCGCGTGCCACGGGCCGCACGGAGACTGTGTAATAAGTCGATTTTCTGCCAGGCGTTCCTGGCGGACAGAACGTGATCAGAACGTGAGTCGGAAGAGTTTTGTTGCTGAAGACAATTGTCAAAGAGTTTTCAGAGTTTTAACGCCGAAATAAAAGACGACACAGAACAAGTTGGTCCTTCGAGCTGAATAGAAATAATCTAGACATGCCTGAGGTGAGTGAAGCGGAGAAATGCCGGTCAAAGTGTCGAGTAGCGAAGTCAAACGCCACGAAGAAGGCTAATCGTGTTCGTGAGCTGATCGCCGACGAAGGCAGCGTTTCGAAGATTAGACAACTCGCCAAAGGAATCGAAGATGCAAGAGAAAAAGCCGGGTTTCTAACTAGAGAATTAGAAGACCTATATTGAGACGGATGGCGCTTGGCTGGAAGAGACGCTATAGAAGCTTTAGGTGAGATCGGTGATTATTTACATGAGGTCGAAGCGAGCAAAACTCAGTCCATCACTACTCCACCCCCCACAGCAGACGCTGTCGCCAGTCCCTCAGTCACGTCAGGGGAATACAAGGGGGGTTGAAAGGGGTGGAGGTCCCTACTTTTGATGGGAATCCAGACAAGTGGCCATATTTCTGGGGTATATTTGGTTCCCTGGTCGACAAAAACAAAAGCCTGCCAAACCCAATAAAGCTTGCGCATCTGAATAATGCCCTAACTGACAAGGTACGGGAGGTGATTGCATGCCTGACAGGGGACTCTGGGGACTATGAGAAAGCAGTTAAGCTGTTGAAAGACCGGTACGGGGATCCACGGGAAGTTGTTGATGCACATTTGCGTAGAATTACTAACTGGGGGATTATTAAAGAGAAAGACCGTGAGGGGTTTGATGCCCTACAGGCTGCAGTATTTGCATTTGATCAACCTGAATATGCGTAAACTGCCTGCAAGTGAGAAAGACGAGTGGGTTAGACAAGTCGAGCGCGGGGAATTCACTGAGGATGTTCGTGGGCTAGTTGATTGGGCACAGGCGCGAGCAAGAATATTACGTAAGCGCGCGCGTTACAACGAACAACCATCAAGTTATGCGCAAAGTCATAATAAGGGCAGTCATGACAAGTTTAAAGGGTCAAGGCAGAATTATACGACAATGAAAGTAGCTGCAACCCCTGACTCAAAACAACCAGATTCAAAGCAGTTTGATTCGCCTAGAAAATGCGCGCTCTGTGATGAGGAACATATTGAAGCAAAATGCCCGAGCTTCTTGGCTGCAGATATTAGTAAACGGTGGAATACGGTGATGTCGAGAAAAGTGTGTTTTGGCTGCTTAAGGCGTGGCCACCAGCGCCAGCAATGCTCTAAGTCAGGAAAATGCGGTATCGACAACTGCGAAAGAGGCCATCATCAGCTGCTGCACTCTGCACCGCCCGCCACAGAGGCTCCCACTGAGAATAAAGGAGTTCATTGTGGTAAAGCGCAAGCGGTCAATGTGTTGAAATGTAAATAAAGTTGCTCTGAAAATTGTGTGTGTTCCATTTATCAGTGACTCTGGGCAGACAATATGGGGCTCAGTACTGTTAGATTCTGGAAGCGAAACGACACTCGTCAGAACTGGGTTTGCTAATCAATTGGGTCTACAGGGTCCTAAGCAGAACCTGACCGTTGATGCTGTTGGAGGGGTCCGTACAACAGTCAAGTCTCAGTGTGTACGCCTACCTTTTGCGCCATCAGTAACAAAGGAAACCGTCTCAGCATGGACTATCAAGAACATTTGCGCCCCGGTACAACCTGTCAATTGGTCTGAGATCAAAGAGCGCTATGAGCACTTGCGTGACATACCGCTAGTTCCTGTAAACGAGACAATGGTAGACGTCTTACTCGGTCTAGACGCCGCAGCGCTAATGGCACCCCTAGAAGTAAGGCGGGGAGGCATGTCGGAACCCTTCGCTGAGCTGACGCCACTAGGTTGGGTAGTTGCCGGTCCAGTCCCAACTGGCAGTGGTCCAGTGAAACGTGTCCTGCGTGCGCGGGTATCGGCAGCCGATGAGGACGCGAATTACCAGTTACGCAAGTTCTGGGAAGTCGACAGCTTTGGTGTTCGAGTCGACTGTGTGTTACGATCCAGTGCCCTCCAGTATGCTTGTGTAAACTATTTTTTTTATATTCCATTTAGCTTTAGTTTATAGCCATTGTTCAATTAGTCGTACCGTAGGGATTAAGATTTTAACAACAAGTTACGTAAAACCATTCCAGCATTGATTACATAACTGTTTTTGTTTCAACAATAGTCTTTTAGTAAACTTAAAAAGGAATGTTTAGAACCATATATATACGCCCTTCGAATAGAAGCGTTGCGTCAGTCGAAGTTTGTGTGTGAAGGTTTGGGAGAACGAAGAGGAAAGAAGGAGAAGACGGATAACGGAGCACGTTCACAGCTGAAAGTCGTCAGTTGGGACTCATAGAAAAGTCAAGGCAAAACCCGCTTGCTAAACTGAGGAGACTAGTGCGACACGAGTGGAAACACAAGAATACGTAAAAGTTTGGGGAACGAAGGAAACCGATAAAACAAGAGTGGAAACACAAGAATACATAAAAGTTTCGGGGAACGAAGGAAAGTTGTGGAGTTCAAGGTAAAAGTTTGGTTTTGGAATTGTTTAGGACGCACGAGAAACGGATAAGAAAAGAAAGAAACACTAAGTATGTAAGGACAACAACAACAAAGGAGAAAAGAAAATCATTACTGTACACAAAACAAAAACTTTGGCAAACAACACACACACTGGTTAGAAATAATTTCGGTAGATTTACTTAAGATTTAATTTATTTTAGAATTCATTTCGTATTAATTATTATATCACGTCACTTATATTTATCCTAGTTATTAGTTAATGTTATATATTTGGGACTAGCAGTAAGCTAATCGCAGTATTAAGTCATATTAAACATTCTTTTGATTAAATTGTGTGTGGTTCACTGGAAGGGATACACGGAGGGAGGTTTTTCTTTGCTCGGTGGACACAGGGAGCCCATAACGTGGCGCGGAACGTCACACTGTGTTCCAATCTTCACCAACCGGGAGCAGGCCGCAATAGACATACTCAAGCATACATGTTGTGAGGTCGACACAGGCTATGAAGTCGGTCTTCTGTGGAAACCAGACAGGCCACCACTACCAGACAACTATGACACCGCCATGAAACGCCTGGAGTCCGTAGAACGTCGACTACAGCGAGAGCCAAAGCTTGCAGATGGCTACTGTAAGGCAATTAATGCATACGTGGAGAAAGGATTTGCGCGTAAACTGTCAATGGAGGAGCGTGCGATGGACGGAGAGGAGTGGTTGCTGCCGCACCACCCAGTTATTTCTTCTCATAAGCCGTTGCCGAGGGTTGTGTTTGACTCAGCCGCACAACACAACGGAGTCTGCCTTAACGACTGCCTTGAGGCGGGTCCTAGTCTGCATAATGATCTTCCAGGCATACTACTGCGCTTTCGCGAGAGATCGGTTCCACTCGTGGGAGATGTTGCAGATATGTTCTGCCATGTACGTCTGAGACCGGAGGACTGTAGGTACCATCGGTACTTATGGCGTGACCTGAAGACGACGCAACCACCAGACGTGTATGAGATGAACTGTCTAGTGTTTGGGGACAAGTCATCGCCATGTGAAGCGAACTTCATAGTGATTCGCACCACTGAAGACGAGGAGCAGTGGCCAGAAGCAGCTGCAGTTGTGAGACGTGACATCTTCGTCGATGACCTTTACACGTCCTGTGTAAGTGAAGCAGAAGCAGTGACCCTGCGTAAGGATGTCACAGCCCTTATGGCTAAAGGAGGGTTTCCCATGCGCAAGTGGCTATCCTCGTCGCACGAAGTGTTGCTAACAGTACCTGAAGCAGAACGAGCTGTTCCTACCGAGAGCCTTGAGCTAGGAGAGTTGCCGTCGGGACGAGCCCTAGGTATCAGGTGGGACGCGCAGTCACATACGCTCGGATTTGCGCTGGCACATTTTGACCGTCCAGCAGCTCCAATCACAAAACGTGTAATTCTCAGTCGACTATCTGGCTTGTATGATCCACTTGGGTGGGCGAGTCCGTTCATCGTGCGAGCTAAAGTCATGCTACAGCGTACATGGGCATGGGGGTCTAGATTGGGATGCTCCTTTACCTCCTGATATGGCAGCTGAGTGGGCACAGTGGAAGGAGAAAGTAGCCGCTCTGAAGTGTTTTGCTGTTCCGCGCTACGTTTACCGGATGCCTCGGAAGAAGCATGTGCCGCAGTCGCCTACATATGCGCAACATCGACTGACGATGAGAACCTGTGTCATCTGCTCATGTCCAAGACACGTTTGATGCCGTTGAAGTCTATTTCAATTCCGCGAGGAGAGTTGGTGGGTTGTCAACTAGCATTACGTCTGGCAACGATTGTTTGCAAGCAGTTAGATTTGGACATGCACACTGTCACATATTTGTCAGATTCGACTACTGCGCTCTGGTGGTTTCATGGAGAGCCGCGTAACCTCCATCCATTCGTCGCCAACAGGGTCGCTGAAGTGATATCGGAAAGTGATCCTACACAGTGGCATCATGTGAGAAACGAAGCAGACATTGCAACTAGAGGAGCTCCAGTTGCCGACCTGCAGGCTGACTCATGGTGGATTCGAGGACCAGAGTTCTTATGGACTGAGGTGTCAGAATGGCCAGTTGATGATGTACCATCGTCCAGTTGTCCAACGGCGGAGATGGAGCTGAAGAAGAAGGTGCTTAAGAGCTCAGACACCAGCAAGTCCACTTCTCGATCCTGCAGACTACTCGGGCTGGACAAGACTCCTTCGCGTTACAGCTTGGATACTGCGATTTCGTCATAACTTGCAGAGTCAACAGGAACGTAAGTCCGGTGCTCTAACGGTGGACGAGCTGAAGCAAGCAGAAAGGATGTCCGGTCCCGCGTGGAAGCCGCATCGCAGGTCTCGACCCACAGCTAGTAGAGGGAGTTCTACGCGTCGGTGGGCGGATCGATAAGGCAGATATTCCATGGTCAGCGAGACACCCGATCATCTTAGATCATGGACATGACGTCACACGTCTGATTCTGATTGATTATCACAAGAAATTGGTTCACGCCGGAGTGGAGCATGTGTTTAACCTCATCCGAGAGAAGTTTTGGATCCTGCATGGGCGTGCCGAAGTGAAGAATTGCACCCTCAAGTGTCCGCTTTGTCATCGACGTCGAGTTCAACCGATGACTCAGAAAATGAGTGACTTGCCGGCTTCACATCTCCGAGACGTTAGCACACCTTTCCAGCAAGTCGGGCTAGATTATGCAGGACCGTTCTTAGTCCGGGTTTCGTCGCAACAGAGTAGAGAAGCGATATATTTGTCTGCTTACGTGTTTGCATATGCGCGCAGTGCACCTCGAAGTCTGCCACGCTTTGGACTCGTGTATAATGGCACCAGTTCGTCTCCTGAGTGACAACAGTACCAATTTTGTGGGAGCCGAACGAGAACTGCGTGAAGCATTAGCCGAACTTGAGCAGGACCGGATCGTCGATGGGCTTGCTGTGCATGGAGTTTCAACCCGCCCGCCGCGCCGTGGTTTGGTGGAGCATGGGAGGCTCTGGTAAAGTCCACCAAACTTGCCATGAAGGTGATGCTCTGGAATGTTCTGACTGTCGATGAAGTCTTTCTTACATTGATTGCCGAGATTGAATCACTCCTAAATTCCCGGCCACTCGTCTATGGTGGTAGCAGCAGTTCGCCTACAGATTTCAGCGCTCTCACGCCCAACCACTTTCTTCACGGACGCGCAAGTGCCAACCTCACACCGGGTGAGTTCGTCCAGCGGGATATGTCCCTACGTCGCAGATGGCGTCACAGCCAGTTCCTAGCTGATCAGTTCTGGCGTCGTTGGAGGCAGGAGTACGTACCACATTTGGTCGCACGTAGCAAGTGGCGCACGATTCAGCGCAACCTTCGCCGAGGAGACCTCGTCATGATCGTTGACGAGAATGCGCCGAGAGGAGAGTGAGCGCGCCGATTGTAGTGCCGATGGTCTTATCAGATCTGCTGAAGTCGTCACCAAGTCGGGAACATTGGTCCGTCCGTAGGGAAGCTGGCTCTGCTAGAAGCGCACAATGAAGAGGAGTGACGTCCCCCCCGAGTCACGTCACTGTTTACATTTTGAAACCTTGTTAATTTCTGTCAGGCGCGTGCCACGGGCCGCGCGGAGACGGTGTAATAAGTCGATTTTCCGCCAGGCGTTCCTTGCGGACAGAACGTGGTCAGAACGTGAGTCGGAAGAGTTTTGTTGCTGAAGACAATTGTCAAAGAGTTTTAAGAGTTTTCACGCCGAAATAACAGACGACACAGAACAGGCAGTGAAGAAAATGAAATATTATGGAATAATAAGTCCATAATTATATCTGGAAAGCCAGAATACTATAAATCCAATTACAACAATCGGTGATCTCTTAGAAGGAAATAACTTCCTAACCTTCGACCAATTAAAATTAAAATTCAATTCAATTAAAATTAAAATTAAATGTCCAGACCAATTTCTTAAATTATCAAGGCTTGGTGCATGCCATACCAGCAGAGCGGAAAGAAATACTAAAAACAAGAGATGATGACTGTAGAACGCATGGAATCAATCTAAAACAATTCAATATAAACAACAAAAATGTAACGGCAAAGAATGCACGACTCGCGCTCTCATCAAAGATAATCCACGTACCCAAACTTGAGATCAAACTTATAGAATTAGGGCTAATTCCAAGCAATGTTTACACCCTGGTGTTTCGAATTACCAAGGAAACGAAGTTGAGATGTTTTCAGTTCAAAATAATACACATCATACCAAGAAATGAAAAACTTTACCAAATGAGAATTGTAGAAAGCCCGATTTGTAATTTCTGTGGTACTTGCAATCCAACTTTGGAACATATGTTTTGTTTATGCAATATCGTACAAACCTTTTTGATGCAAATTATCAGCTGGTGGGAAACAAAAACCAATATCACAATCGACCTCGAAGGCAAAGTTATTCTTTATGGCTATAAAACTGAATGCAGAGATTTCTACGCAACTAACGGCTTCATTCTGCTCGCAAAATATTATATTTACGTTTCAAAATTGCGTGAAGAACCTTTGTTTTGAAGTTTTCCTTTTGTCTTTAAGCAACGTAATTCAGATGGAGAATGATATTGCGCTTAAAAATGGACAGCTCAAACAAAAATGGGCTCTCTTAGTAACTTTAAATGAATTAATTGTAATATTTTTTTTTTTTTTTTTTTTTTTTTTTTACAGTGATTCGCTATTACTGTAAAATTGTAATGTTATAAAATAGATAAATAAAAATAAATAAAAAAAGTTATACTGGATTTTTGGCACGGCTACGATAAAATTGGTACACATAAAATTGGTACACGTAACAAAAAAAGAGCGGCTTGGATGAAAACTTAAATTTTAAGAACATTGTGGAAGAAGAAGGGGAAAACTGTAAAGAAATTATCCAAGACACATTAAGTACGGACCTAGCACTTGACGGCGATGCAATTCGTTTCCATGTGGTACACCGCATTGGGAAACAAATCTAATTAGAGCAAGACCCAGACCAATCATTGAAAGATTTTTGTCCCTTGAAGACACATGGAGTAAAAAGGTATGCGTTAATTCTTCGAAGTTTACAGAAAGGTCCAACGAGAGAGAAGCATTCTGGTAAGAGCTATCATCAAAGCACGAGAGTTACGAAAAAGAGCAAAGGTTCTTGGTTCATCAACCCAAATCAAACTGGAAAAGCTTTTGACACAATAGAGTGTACATACATTCAAAACGTTTTATAAAAAAAATGTTTTTGGTTCGGGGCTAATACATTGGGTTAAAATGTTTTATACAGAGATTTCAAGCTGCATAATACATGGTTGCCACAGGGATCAGACTTCAAAATTCCCCGACTTTTCCTTGACTCAACTTCAATTTTCCGTGCCCAAATAAACGAAGAAATCAAATATAACGGCCTCCAACCACCCCTTACAGCCGTCCTTTCCACCTATTCATTAGTAACCTAACATTTAACCAATCACATAATGACTGTAACAAAGCATTGAAATGTTACAAATATGATTATATATATTACGAAATCATTTTTTTTCCTCTTAATTTTTTCTTCATTGAGATTAACAAAACTGGATTTTCTGGTTTAAGCAGACAACTGACTTAAAGTGCACCTAACCCCCTTTGCAATTTTTATACATATGAAACTTTGAAAGGTTTTGAGTATTTATGCGAAGACTTTTTTGGCTTACAGAGAATATTCTATGTTCTAGGCTTGTTTGAAATGGTGAAAATTTAACCTTTCCTGACCCATGACCGCGTAAGAAAATGCCTGGGTCGATTCTGGATCTTACGTCACCTCATTAATGCATTATTCTCCATGGCGCCTTTCTACCACAACAACATCGATTTATAGATAATTTATGCGGTCTGTGAGTTGTTAGCAAAGAAAACAGTTATTTTAGACAAAATGCTAAACATTTATTCAACTTATTGCAAAGTCGAATGAATTAGATGACGTAAGATCCAGAATCGACCCAGGCTTTTTCTTACGCGGTCATGGGTCAGGAAAGGTCAACTTTTCACCATTTCAAACAAGCCTAGAACATAAAGTATTCTTTGTAAGCCAAAAATGTCTTCGCAGAAGTACTCAAAACCTTTCAAAGATTCATATGTATAAAAATCGCAAAAGGGGTTAGTTGCACTTTAAGTCTCTTGTAGATTCTAGACCAACTTCAGCAGAAGTCTCTTGTAGATTCTAGACCAACTTCAGCATAAGTCTCTTGTAGATTTTACTCGAACTTCAGCATACGTCTCTTGTAGATTCTACTCCATCTTCAGCTTCTTTTCAACACATTCTGTCTCATTCGTAAAATCTTCTGCATCTTTTCTCTTGTTTCTCCTCTAGATTAAAATTGCGGGTGTTTTCGGCTTTTTTAAAGAGCTCATCGGCCTTGTCTAACAGCGTACCCGATTGTGACAACAATTCCTGCTCCATCTTCTTGCATTCTTTTAATGCTGATAGCATCTGCTGCTTCTTTTTTTCAGCTTCACTGGCGTTTTTGGCTTTCTTCTGATCCCCCATATACAACCATATCTCTGTCTGAAATACTTACAGGACTGAAGCATCTCCTTGCTAATTGGGATCTCATTAACTTCACATTTCATGTCCTTAACCCTATCCTGCACTGTACTAAATGCATAGTATCTTCTCCCATGTTACAGGTGAGGACATATTTGTTAACCGAAAATCCACGTTCAACGTCAGACTGCTCATGGGATAAGATCAGAACCTGTTTCACTACCTTCCGCAGGAGACTGTATTGCTGCTTCTCAGAAAGGAGCCCTCAGAAGAATTTGTCCAGACTAGTAGTATTATAGGCTTTACACTCGTCTTTGTGGTACTTCTGGATTTATGTCAGGAGGGCATCAAACTGTTGCTTGGCTTTATCACATTCATCTGCTTTGAATCTGCAACATGACAGCAGCTTTCCTAATAGTCTCTGAAAACTTTCAGATGCCCTTTCAGGGTAATGGACATTAATCGTGGATCAAGAGCAGGCAGGTACCTCAATACAGGGTACTTCAGGGGGCACCTTTCCAGTATTGTTGCTGTTGTTGCCTTCAGGAATGTTTGGCACTCAATAAAAAATTCAAGTATCTGCAATTGGGACACTGTCTTGTCCTTTTGCAACTTGTCAATGATGGCCTTAACATGAAATTCCACATCAACTTTCTTTGGGTTCAGCAATGTCTCTAATTTCTCAACATCTATTTTACACAACTTAATCACTGAGGTGGCATCATCTATGACATCTCCCTTTATGATCTTTATGATCTTTGTCATCAAAGTCTGGAGGATGTTCAGCAAGTCTTCTGACATGAAGACTGCTATTGGCTTGTCAGTTCTGTAAATAAGGAGTCAACAATCTTGCATGGGTGGCAAAGAACTGAAGCTTAGCCATTGTGAGTGGATCCTGGGTACTGGCTTGAATGTTGGTGAAGCTCTGGATCTTGGGTATTTTACTTTTTGGTCCCTTTACTGTCTCCTTGACATACTTAACTATATTTGGCCATATTGTCATGACTCTTTCTGCGACACGAACATCCTCCAACCATCTTGTTGAACAGAATTTCAGTGAAAATTGGAATAGTCTTCTGCACGAGCAGGAGCATGATGTAAACGATAATGGAGGGATCGGAGAATGCTATCAATGTTCCAACCTGTGGCTCGTGCTCCTGTTTTGAATGTTCTATGTATGACATGGAGGCTGCAGCTGCCCAAATTCAGCAGCTTAGGATCCTCTTCATCTCGCTGCTTGACAAGTTCCTCAAAAAACTTTGTTGAGGGTCCATCCAATGAAATTTGACCCATGTTGGCTTGATTGAGCGGTGCAAGTCCTTCCAAAAACTTGTCATGCAGATCTACAGCTCGAGTATGGCCTAAGAACACCGAGGTGAAATATCGTGACTACCTCTTTCTCCTCATCATCCCAGTACTTGAGAAGGAGGTCCATATGCTCTTGCTGGATGACCTTGTTGAATGACTCGTGAAAAGATACAGTGAACAAGCATTCTGGCTGGGAAACAGCATCAAATACTGTCTTGTAGAAATAGGGAGCCAGTCCATATTTTACGAGATATGCACACTTTGTTTTTCCACAGGCAAACTGCTTAGCAATTTGGGAGTCTGGAAACATTCGCTGAAAGAGTTTGTCAGAGTTGTTGTTGGATGAGCAAGAGTAATGATCCATAACTGCTTCCAGAACAGCATCTTTTATAATGAAAGCAGACAGGTTACTGCGGACATCAGTTGCTCTTGGTTTTGGTGGAGGAGGAACAACTATCTGGTCTATCTGGGTACATCCTCACTGGGTACATCCTCTGTAGCAGGAGTGACTTCATCCTGTTTATGAGTGCTGTTAATTGCACGTGTTGATGGTACAGCTGAAGGGTCAATGCCCAGTTTGCCTTCCGACTGAATCCAAAGGCCGCTGAGTGGTTGATATTTTTGTTTCATTCTCAAGCTCAATTTTTCTTTGATCTTGTGTTTACTTCCTCTAGCATGAGATCTCAGGGCCCTTTTGTCCATATTTCCTAGTTCAAAATCTTTCCCACACAGGACACACCTAGCTTTGTAAATTTTGGTGTCATGTTTTGCTACCCAGTGAAAAACTCTGCGGCATGATACTCTGCGGCCCTCTGCTATAAAACAGGGCAGCGTGGCACAGAATTACGCCAGTTTGACGGGAGTACGGAGAAAGAAAAACTCTCTCTTTTCCTTGTCCAACAACCGCCACCAGCATCTGTCTTCGTTCACCATGGCACAAGTTCCAGCAGGAAACCTTCCCCCGATTCCAGTACCGGTACCTTGCCTGCTCCTGTCCCAGCAGCCAAAAATGCAAACCCGGTACCTGAAGCAGTGCCGCTGGGACAAGAGGTAGCTATTACGTTTGAATAGTGGGGTTTTATGGCTTGAGTTATGTTTCTTGGCCTGACTTTCTTAACATTTGCTAGTATAGTTTCTTAGTTCAGCCTTCCATGTTATGTCCCCGGCGCTTTTCTATATTTTGGTTATAGCAGTAGTGTTCAATTGTTTTTCCGTGGTCGCGTATGACATATCATAACGCGCCAGAGATAATCAGAAATCCAAATCAGCGTGAGGTCTGGTTGCTATGAAGTGACGTCAAAGTTTAGAAATCGAATAACATTTTGCGGTTTTGTTTTATTTACCTTTTAAGTGATTATGACAGTTAGGTGAGCAAAGCTAGTCCTGGCTAATGTCAGGGATGTAGTTAATTTTTGATTCCGGTAGCAATTTAGTATAGTGTTTTATTTCTGATCTAGTCTGCCATTCAAGTCCGTGTTCACAGCCAGGCTGAATTTTGAAGCTGTGCACAGAGTATATTGCTTCAAACTGGCCGTCGTTATTAGTATTTCTATAGCTTGGACATTTCATCAACAGGAGTACAGAAAAATCTTGGGAGCAAAATATATATGAGAAACCGAAGGATTTTGCGAAAGACTAGTCAATGAGAAAAATGGTGGGTTTCGCAGTATGGATTACATACTTGTTCACCTTGGATTACTGGAGATTAAGTCTTTGAAGATCTTCAAGGAGCACAGCATAGATAGCATTATTACAGAGGGCAGCACACTGATTTCAAAGGAAATTCTGGCCAGGCAGTGCTTATTTAAAGATGGAAGATGCATACTGAAGCAAAGCCACAGCTACTACTTTCAAATTCAAATTCAACTCCTTGTTACTGAAATATGTTTTTGTTATTTTGTTTTGTTTTGTTTGCACAGGATGGTCCAGTGTCTATAGAGTGTTTATAGAAATGAGCCACTGATCACATAAATTTCTTACTGCATTTTGGTCAAGAGTAATAGCACCAGAGTTTTTTCTATTTTTCATACTGACAACTCATCAACCCTTAAATAATAAAATGACAATAACAATAACCAAGAAAACATCCAATTTAAAAATGTTCCCCATATTGAAAGTTCGTCATATTAAAAGTTATGAGTGTTTTCACTAGATGCAATTCAAATCTGTTTAAAAAATGAGAAAAAATAATACTCTTCTTCAATTTTAGATAGATTTTAATGTCTAAGCCAATGAGGTGGAAGATTGAAACAATACCACAATTATCACCTTTTTACATTCCATGCATAACATATGCCTACCTCTTGCGCGGTACATTACTTAAACTTCATACCATAGAATCCTGTGTACTTCCTCTATGTGTACTCTTCCACATATGTAATTTTCCCTGTAAGTAGACCCTTCCCCAAGAATCAGTTGTGTTTTCGTTTGTCGATAAAGCTCTATTTTTTAGGTTAATTACTGAATGACAAAACATAGTATTTTGTACATGTAGTTCGATAGATCAGAGACTGGACTGCAAATATTAATTGATACTCAATTAAAACAGCCTTTTGGGGGTACTGGTGTTTGACATATGGCAGGAAAAAGTCTTGAGGAAAAACTGTCAACACTTCTGTTCTTTCTGCTACATTATTGATATGATGGTGGTCCCCGAGGAATACATCCTGAGATTATGTGGTTATTATATTATACCTATATGTATATATGTAAATATATGCATTGAGAATGTACAGTAGAATCCTGCTAAGTCGAACCCCACATAACTCTAACTTCTCGCTAACTTGAACAATACGCTGTTCCCCTGGATTTGCTTCACTGTGTTACAGTAACTTAACCCGGGAAAACTCTTCACTGACTCTGTTTCCCCTCCTGTTTCCTAACTCCAACAAAAGTATGTTTCCCTTGATGACAGTTTCCCACTAATTGACCCCCGCTAACTCGAACTCATCGTACAGCCGTACTTTGATGAAATGCAATGTCAGTGCAAATGTCAAATCCAATTAAGTTTTCAAATCGCTGTAATATGAATCAAGGTAAATTTCATATGCATTAATGATAGGTTTATTCATTACGTATTGGCAAAATCTTAAACTGAGGGATTAGATTGGCTTTAAGGTCCAAATTCTTGCTGTTCAAACAGCTACGTCGTGTCAGTTCTTAATTTGATGCTGCATTCAATAACTCGAACTCCCGTTAAATCAAACTGTTATTCGTTTCCCCTGAGGGTTTGAGTTATCGGGATTCTACTGTTGTTGGGTAGTAAGATGTTTCTTGATTTCGAGTGTTGGCTATGAGTTACGATTGACATGACATAAAACAGGGAACTTTCTCTTATTTCGTTCTACTTGTGAATGAAACTATTTTCTGATTTTAACAACCTATTTCATTTTGGTAAAATAACATACATGTATATCAGCTTGAGATACATGTATAACGTGGATATTACTTTATAAGAGGTAACTTGTCTCTACCAGCAAGTCGTTGTGTAATAATGAATTTCATTTTACATCATATCATTAGCATATTTGAAATAAACTTTTATGAGACACAACAGTCAAATCAATAAATGCTTTACTATGTTCAACTATTCACTAGATGTAGAATCGATTTTAATGATTAAAAAACTGGATTCATATGCACTTTAATTCCCAAAACATATATCCTTCCATACATTCCTCATTTTCCTTTAGACTGCAAAGCTTGTAGACAGTGCCTGTGATACCATAAGTAGGCTGAATCCAGGTGCAACAGCTTACAATTTGATTGTATTAACCCCTGTTCATCTGATGCCAAATGTAAAGCAGGCATTAGGGATGAAAGTGCCACTCATTTCAGATGGGTATGCTGTTGTGGATTGGAAGAGTTATGGTAATATTGAACATTACAACTTTGTATGTTTCATGGTACTTACAACTGTCATTAAGGTTGTCATCAAAAATAGTTTTAAAAGCATCCCTAATAAAAAATATATTTAATTATAACCACTTTCATTTAAAAACCCTAAGTAAGTTTATATTATCTTTATAATCCTTCAGACATTTTCTTTTATGTGAGCTTTTGTATGTACTATGCTCACAGGGGAGAGCAAATATTGGGGCATATGTTTCATTCCACCAATCAAGCAAGAGAGAAAATATTTGATGGGAACATAAAAAGATTTATATTTCAAATATGCTAATGGTGTGACAGCATGCTTTTGTATCCAATACATGATGCCTCATTTGATGTTACATCATTAGCATTGGAAATACAAACCTTAGTTTAGGACTCATAGTTGCAATACTAAAATCAAAAAATATTCTATTATTCAGCTATTCACTTTGTAGAATCAATGTAAATGCTATAAAATTTGGCCTTATAGGTGTTAAAAGGTTACTTGTATTGGATACAATTCACATTGAGCAACATCCCATACATGTATGCTTCCCAGCTTTCACACATCTTGTGCTCTTATTTATTAAACCGCTTATACATAAAAAAAAAATTGTTGCACTTGGTAAACATGGGCTACTGAAGAGTGTCGTGCAAGGAATAGTAATGTGCCACTGGGCAACTGCAGAAGTGGAATATTGTCAACACGTACCAACAGATACTCTCACCAATTTCATCTCAGCCCAAAGTGAATTGGAGTTTGGATGCAGCTCCTGGCAGCATTCAGTTTCTCACATATTGATCTCAACAGTGGATCAGGTACATGTACATGTGTATTCATGTATGCATTATTAGTGCATACGAAACATGTTCACATAGAAAAGGATGACCTAGCCTTTGAGTCAGGATCTAGGTATATCCACAATACTTCCATTGAGATTACATGTTATCCAATCACAATCAAAAGTGCCTCATCAAGTAAGCTAAACTAAAAATGAAAGTAAAACAAATATTGTAAAACGTATATTGAACGATATGTATATTGCAGACTTTTGCATATAATTGGTTTTCACTGGCGTCATAAGCTAAAGCAATATATACACTCAAATGCAGTAATACATTGATGATTATAAGCGGCGATTGTTCTTATCTCACAGATACGACACTGCGTCTGAGTATGTTGCTTATGCTTAAATGGTGCAAGCAATTTCAATTTCAAATTCGAGTGCACCGTAGTCTATGATTCTGTGGATCATATTTTGTGGATTAAATGTCCTATTTTATTTTCACGTTTCTTTAAAAATGAAAGAAAGGAAAATGTTTTTTTTCAATGAGTAAAAGTACTAACTCAGCCATTTATTATCAGGTCATTGCTTGGTAGCTGCCGTGACAGGATCACGGAACTGTATTGTGGTTGAAAGGGATCAACAACATGCAGAAATAATCCGGAAATCAATATGAAAGGAGCTGAGCCGTAAGGATCTCCAAAAATGTAAGTCCATTCATAATGTCTCTGCTAGCTTGTTGTTTTGACAGTACTCGAACGCGTTCTGGAATCCAGACGAGACGAAACATAGCATAACCGAGACATTGGACAATGTGAACATTGGACAATGTGAACAATGCACCGCCTTTAACATTTCTACTATTGAAATCACTCAAAGTTTTAATATTTTAGAACGGCAAAATTCCACATATTTTGCCCTATCCCCTAAGCTGTTGTTATTGTTATATATATGGCGGACTTTTCCCTGTTCTAAAAATTATAAATTTGGAGTGATTTCCAATAGAAGTGTTAATGGCGCGTTCTTCACAATTTCCGAGACTTTCATAGTAGGGAAGTTAATTATAGGAATCCATAACAAAATACTTTTAATTCAACGAGAAATCGATCATTGGAAATAACCCTACTTTTATGAAGGAAGAACAGACAGAAAGAGGAAGTCTGGAATTTTGACACTGGTAAAGTCAAACTGGGTCAACTAAAGGGTCAACTAAAGTCGATTGAGGTATGGAATTTTGACAGACCTCTTGCTCGATCAACTTCGGAATGAAAATGGTTATTTTTAATACACAAACATAGAGGATAATTATTACAAGAAAAACCTCTACAAATCCTCAACATTTGCTTTCTGTTGTGATATTTAACAGTTGTTACATGAGATCGAACGAGAAGCCGCGAGGGAAGCCAAAAGAGATGCTGTCGATTCGAGCACCGAGGGAGACGATGGAGCCGGAGACACTTCTAGCAGCAGCTCCGAATGTGAAGCAGAAGGTCCCATTACTTTGTATTGTGAAGGTGATACTGCCGAGGATAGTGAACTAAGGCTAATAAACAAGTATGTACAGACGGAGATCGTCAATAAAACCAAGGCCACGCAGACTGTTCTTGGTGAGTGCCAGAAATGCGAGGAGTGAAAGACCAAAATAAGACAACTGCAGAAGCGGAACAGTAGACTTGTAGCCCAGAAAGAGCACTGGAAGAACACTGTCAGTAAATTACGATGTGTAAGTAAAAAAAATATTTGGTCGATAATTAATCGCGATGATATGCACACATTAAGTTATATATTGTATTCAAGCTGTCTATTCTAAAAATAGCCCCTTTTGGGTCAACAGGGATGTTTATATTGAATTTGAAATACTTTATTATTATTATTGTTGTTATAGTTGATATAGAAAAGGTAATTTATTATTACTTGAACTCTCACCCTACATGTATATTGGATACAATATTCCACATGTGATGAATGTTCCTAAAATGTCTATATGCAATCACTCTCCAGGACAGCTCTGATGACAGCAGTGGAGAGGAGGACATGGAGGTTGGTAGTCAAGAAGGAGAGGAGTCTGGTAGCGAGGAGAGCATCTGGGAGGCAGAAGCCATGGAGGCTGATGGAGGTGACGATGGTGAGGAGGATCCAGACTGGGCAGGCCTTGAGGAGAGGGGTGCGGATGATGGTGATGATGATGACAATGAAACTTGTGCATCCAGTAATCATATCAAGTTTTTAACTTTGTAAGATAATTATCATAATCATGTACCAAAACTTCCAAGGTCAGAGCTAAGCCATTTTTGTGCTTGCACAGCATTCCCAAATACAGTACTAAAAAATCAAGACAGACAATTTAGAGAGGACAATATCTGAATGCTTGCTGATATTTTTACCCTGTGGGCAAAACATTATCAACAACGTTGAATGCAGGTCTTTCTTTGTGAAACAGGAAGAAATTAATTTGTCAGCAAAAATTCTAAATGTTGTTGTACAGGAATGTGACTTGTAATTTTTTCTCCAAATTATTTATTGTAACAGAAATATACTGTATTTATTCTTGTTTCAGTGTTGATGAGGACACACCCATCCAGAATGAACCAAAGTTTATAGTTTTTTTATACAAGGCATCTTGCCATTTTTTCTATGTTTTGTTTTAACTGCAAAGAGGGGAGTCCAGAGGTGAAAATGAAGAAGAACGGGACGATGGTAACTGTGGAACAGAGCTGTAGGAACTGTGGAACAATGCTGTAGGAACTGTGGGCATCAATCATTTGCATGGAAATCACAGCATTGTGCTTGGACGGTACCCTGCAGGGAACTTATTACTGAGTATTGGCGTATTAATGGCTGGCGCATCTGTAATCAAAGTACTCCTAGTGCTGAAGCATATGGGATTCTGTGTGTTCAATGCACGTACCTACTTCATACACCAGAGCAAGTTTATCTTCCCTGCCATCCTGTCTCACTGGGAGAGCTACAGGGCTACATTGATCAACAAGCTGAAGACCATAAAAGATGCAGCTTGGAGTGGAGATGGCCGATTCGACTCCATGGGACACTGCGCCAAACATGGTGCATATACAATGTTCTGCTGTGCATGTCTAAAGTTGTGCATTTTGAACTTGTACAGGTATGCCATATTCTAACTCATAACCACCAGGGGTGTTGTTAAGTGCCGGCTGCCAACAAAATGCGAACGGGCACTGACATGAAGATTATTTAATGGAAATACAGGTAATCTGACTTTCAATAATTTCACTTATTTTGTTATTTACTCAAACGTCAATGAAATGAAATGGAAGCAGAAACTACATGTTCATTGCAAACTTTGCGACACCTAATACTTGAATTGCGCACGTTACGTAGCGCCACATTTACATAGACATGTACCTCATTACATTGTTTGAGCTAGTTGAGATACCGAATTCATTTTACCGAAGGTGGTTGAGTCACCACTTTCGTTTTACCGAAAGTGGTAGAGCCACCGATTTCGCTTCGCCACATTTCGCCACATTCATTTTACCGAAAGTGGTAAGCACATGTGGCACATGTGGCACATGTGGCACATGTGGCACATGTGCCACATTCTACCGTATGTGGTTCGTACGGTGTGAATGTGGATGTGAGCGAATCACACAATGGCAAAAAGCCATAAAGAACCATCTACACTGGTGTGCCACCTCAACTAAGGCTGGATTCGGAGAGCTGATGGTTGCAAAATGGAAATCTGTAATCAGGCATGCTTGCAATAAGCACATGAACCACCCTGATGAGCTCTTCAAAAAATGTGTGCATGGTGCTGTCTCACCAAGATTCTGGTTAAAAGTTAGTTTGTATTTACAATAAGGGTAATCTGCACTATCCATGAAACCCTGGTATTCTATTTGTTCAATTCAGTTTATTTCCCATGCCCTGGTGTTCACAGTATGCTAATGTTGCAATTTTACCTTTTCTTTTCTATTTTAGCTGAGCATTAATTTTGATAGTATGTCTAAATCAGGTCCAAGAAAACTTACACAAAAATTAACAAAAAAATAATGTCTTGCTAACTTAGCATTGGATGAGAAAAAATAGAGCCTTATGAATGGTTCAAATAAATCCTTGTAAAGGTTTTATTTATTTATTTAAGGTACACATGTCTATGACAAGTTAAGGGGAATCCTAATAAATACAAGACTCCTTAACGATATAAGGAAACTCTCCAGTGAGGACCAAACCAGTTGTTTGGAGGGCTTTCACTCAACGCTGAACCAGTTTCATCCCAAGATGCTTTGTTTCTCTTGGGTAGGAACATGCTGCAGGTGAGAGTTGATGAATCATCTAAATTTTTTAATTTATTTTTATTATTTTAAATACTTTTTATTGATTTAGTTAACGTATTACAAAGTTTTCATACATTATAATACAATATTAAAACATTTACAAAAAACAAAAACAAAAATTATAATTAAATAGAGGAAAAAAAGGTAGAACATATTTCCCTTAGTAATATTTCCCAAAACTAAAATCAAGAGGCATCTTTCAGAAATAGGTAGATATAGCGATTATTACAATTCATTAGATGCAAGGACAGGAATTAATTTGTCCCATTTTTTTTTAATGGCATTCCATTTTATTTTTCTCTCTTGCTATAAACGTTTCCGTTAAATATGTTGTTTTCAATTTTTGTAAAAAGAATTTGCACGATAATATTTGCTTGTTTTGAACTTTTGAATAATAAATGCATTGTTTCGGCAGCAAAATTATATGATTTACTAGGTTTAATGTTTTATTACTTGGCTCAACTATGCCTAACGTAATATCTTTTTCACTTAACTGTTTTATCCAAATCTTATGATCGAAAAGCCAAGTTGTCAGATAATTCCAAAATACCTGAACAACAGGGCAGTAAAAGAATAAATGTTGGATGGATTCTTCTTCTGTTTTACAGAAGGAACAGAACTAGTTTAAATTTAAATAACTTATTATTAGTATATAACATTATATGTAAAATTTTGAATTGAAAAACCCTAGTTTTAGTATCTAACGCAACCTTAAAAGGCAAAGAATAGACAGCTTCCCATTCAATACAATCGTTAAAATGGTTAATGTATCTCTTTTTTGCTGTTGGTTCATCTCTCTTTTCTATAACAAATACTTCATATAAAACTTTCGATGATATCTTATCTATAGGTTTATCATCGCCTCGGATGTTTACAGTAAAAGTTAGAGGTTCAAAGGGGGTAATGAAAGTTCGTAACAATTTATAATTCTCTTTTAGTATTTTTCTCCATTCTTGAGGTATAGCATTCAAAATTGCTGATGACAGGAAAATTTCTATAGGCGACAATAAGGTTTGATATACACTGAGCTTCAACTTTAATGCGCCCTTTTCATCCAAAAAATCACCAATTTTGTAAAAACCAAGGTCAACAAGTCTTTTTATAAACACTGATCTTTTATCAATATATATTAGCTTGTTGTTCCAAATAATTTCATTTACAATTTCTTCGAATGTCAGTGGAGGATTAGAATTTAATGATGACCATACGTTTAGACATTGCTCATAAAATTTTGGTACAGTGACAGGCAGTTTCAAAACTTGAAACTTGCAGTGAAACAAAAAGGTTCTACCCACTTTCGCAAGGTAATGATCTAAAAAGAAGTGCCATGAACTCGGACTATTTGTCAAGTACTTCTTAATGCAGATTATCCTCTGTGCATTAATCATTGATTCTATATCTGGCATCTTTAAACCCCCATGCTCTATGTTTTGTATAAGTACGCGTCGTTTTATCTTATCTTTGCCTTTCCACACAAATTGAAAAAGCTTTCTGTTTACGTTTTTTATGAACTCTTTGTCTGTTGCGAGTAGTGTTGAAGTATAAAGAATCTTAGGTACAACGAAGGTCTTAATAATTTGGATTTTACCTAGGAGTGTCAACACTCTCAAGTTCCAACTATTAAAAGTTTCACTAATTGACTTAATAAGTAATTCAAAGTTATTGTTTTTCGGTTTAAAAGGATCATAAGTAAATAGTAGACCGAGAATTTTATCCGCGGTACTAATCTTCTTTACTTTTAATTATTTCTTCGTAGCTACCATTGCACCGAGGCACATCACTTCCGTCTTTTCTTCATTAATTTTTAGTCCTGAAAAAGTGGTAAAACTCCGAATCACGTCTAGTATTCGATAATACGATGCTTTATCCCGAACAAAAACGGTCATATCATCTGCAAACATAATTAATTTTACTTCTTCTTCGTCTACATGAATGCCCTTTATCAAGGAGTCCTGTCTTATATGTTCTGCTAATACTTCCAAGACTAAAATAAATATAAATGGCGAAAGAGGGTCACCCTGACGAACGCCTCTCTCCACATTAAAAAAGGGAGTAGCGAAACCGTCATTAAATACACAACTCGTAATATTTTTGTAAAATACTTCAATCCACCTGATTAAATTGTCGCCAAAATTAAATGCTCGAAGTGTGCTCATCAGAAACTGTCTATTTACGGAATCAAATGCTTTTTCAAAATCTATTGCTGTTAATAGACCTTCCTTCTTTTGTTCTTTGGTAAAGTACAGCATATCATCGATAGTTCTAGCTGAATCAAATATTGTTCTCCCTTTAACAAAAGCACATTGATGATGATGATGAACAATAGCAGGGAGAATTTTTTCCATCCTTTTAGCTATAGCTTTTGAGCCTATTTTAGCATCCACGTTTATTAAAGAGATCGGTCTCCAGTTTTTTATGTGTCTCCTATCTCGCCTTTTTTTTCTATCAACACACTTATAGCTTGTTTCTGTGAAGTTGATAATTCACCATATTGAAAAGCGTAATTTAGAGTATCTACTAATAGATGACCAACTACAGGCCAGAATACTTTATAAAACTCAACCGATAAACCGTCATTGCCTGGTGTTTTATTGTTATTGAAGAAAGATAACGACTTATGACATTCAATGGGTGTTAAGGTTACCGGATACCTTCGCGGGTCTCTCTCGTTAATAATTTTGTACGCGCGTTGTTTTAAAGAAAACTATAGAAACCTATATATCTCTGTAAAGGTAAGGAAGTGCAGAATACGCTGAATAGATTAGTTTAATTGTAAAGCAATGCTAAGCCAACAAACGCAAAACTGACAAGGTTTATAAAAGTGAATTAGCAGCCTTCGGGTTAACGCATAAAAACAATTCAACTGCACAATGTCAATCAGCATATGACAGCCTGAAAAAGGGTGTGAGCATTTCTTAATATTGTACTTCAATCAAATGCAATTCATTCTTAAAGTTTTAGTCGTCAATAATGTCCGAGTCGCATTACGCGGGATACTCTACGAGGAAAAATACTTTCAATATTGCTAAACGCTCATACCCTTTTCTTTGTCAGTAACTTATCTGTCTTTTGGCCGAGTTTTATCAATATCTGGCAAGTCTGCATACCCTACTAATTCATTCAAAGAGAGGGGATTAGAAGAAAAACCTAGTCGGAGATTTGGCGTGTAAAGTTTTGTGAACATTTCACACCTCATCAAAGCAAATGTCAACACTTCGAACCAACTAGCCAATGACTACGCAAGGACCCCTGGAGCTTCAAAGCAGTAGTGAAATTCGCGGGAAATTGGTAAATAAGTCATATTTTCGCTCTCACAACAATTCAACAGTTTCTCTCAGTTCGAGAGCCGTTAAGTTTCATTCCCAAAGTTTCACAACAACCTCTCAAGCTCACGATTGAGAAGTCGAGGATTGACAACGGCCCAGGAGTGAAACTCGGATCTGAATCAGACTCCGATGTGAACTCAACGCTGCTTGCGTCCTCAGTCTCTTCAAATGACTCAGTGCCTATTCCTGGTAAGCCAAACGACAGTTTAAGCCTCCTAGCGCTGCTTATATTTGGAGTTGACATTTTTCGATCCACGACCCTTTGTCGCTGTCCGCGATTACCGAATTCCTCCTTATTGCCGGTTTCCTTACTTTTTCGGTCCAGGGTTCGCTTTATGTTTTACCCAAGAACTTTGCTTTTCTCTTTTGGCAGTTTCCCCATAAAAACGATTGATAAGACTCAAAATGCACGTTTGTTATTTCGAAGAAGGAAGCTACAACAACAGTTGCAAATTACTCGGACAACAGCTCCCGCTAAAAGTCCACAGGGTGCCCGTGGCACGTAAAGGGATTATAACGCCTCTGTGATTTATTTCGTTCCTTCTAAATACGTTTTTTCTAAATATCTCGCAAGCTTTTATATCTTTTGAAATAATGTTTTTTTCTAAATTGTAAAACAATCCATAAACTTTCAAAGTAATCAATAATATATTTTAACAAAAAAACATGCCTTGAAGGTATCCGGTAAACTTAATACTCCTTCGCAAAGAGTTCGTTACAGTTGAGAAAGTCTGGGAGAGCTGGGATGGTCTAAGAAAAAACAGCCAGGGCTCTCGTAGTCTTCATTTTCATTTTGACTATAACGTTTTTGATAAAAAAACAATCAATTTCATTCATTATCGGGTTAGTAGTCACTTGCTCATCTCGAATAAACAATCTTCTCAGCGTTCTTTTTCGAATTTTCGAATTTTCCAAACCAAGAAAATACTCACCTTTTTCGTACCACTTTGCACGAGACCTTGTAATTAGTCCCCTAACAAAGTAATCATATTCTCTTTCATATTTTTCTTTAGCACAGTCAGATGCCTCTAGAATTTCTTGTGTTTGACTATTTGCATACGCATCTTCACAATTCTTTATTTCAGATTAAATAGTTTCTAACCTATTTTGCCTTTTACGAGCTTTATCTTTAGTGTATTTAATTGTTTCTTGTCTAATCTTGAATTTTACAAAATCCCACTTTATTATATCGTCATTTTGGTTTCGTACCTCTTCTGTTTATTCTTATATTCTTTTGTTAATAAGATCAACATATACTGGATCCTCTAGCACGCTATTGTTTAACTTCCAAAAGGAAGGACCCCTACCATTTTTTGAAGGGCTTTGAATATTTAATGTAATAGCAGAGTGATCTGTTTTGATAGAGGTTAAGATGTCGACACTCTCTATAATAATAATAACGTATTAGGAGCATCCTACAGAGTCTCGATGCTCTTACATATTATACCTAATAGAAATAAAAATTACATGAATATATAAAAAGTATCAAGTAACTAGCTAAAAGCATCTAAAAAGAAAGGTCTTAAAACTTGATTTAAACGTAATTAATGAATCAATACTTCGAATATAATCCGGAAGAGAGTTCCACAGTTTAGCTGCAGCGACATAGAATGATCTGTCATATCAAGTCTATTTCATCCTGAAGATCGTCACTAAGCAGCCAAAAGTCTAACCTCCTCTGGATAAGCGGATTTTTCTGTCTCCATGTAAAACTTTTAACAACTGGATTTCTAACTCGCCATATATCTATCAAATCATTTTCTAACATAACATAGCTACCATGCATCCATGTAGCCAGACACTCTTTAAGGTGAACACACACGTGCACTATGGGACATTTTGTTGCTGTAAAATGCTGCAGTGTGCATTGCATGAGAGTCTTGCCGCAGGGACATGCTGCAATGAAACACATAGTGTGGACTACACCATTTCATGAAAAAAGTGTTGCGAGGACAACGTTTTGTCCTTTGCATTTGTGCAACATGTCATAGTATTTAAGATACATATCAAGTCGCATTTTCAAAAGGGTTAAGATTATTTTCAGACAAAGGTTCGTCAAATTCAAATAGTTAATCGCTGTTAAAAACACAATGTACAGAATACTAAATTATTTTTGATCATGTACAGCCTGTGCAGATTACTAACATTATTATTCATTGTACTCAGTATCTCTTTTCTGATTGGTCGAGAGCCTACGGAATTATTCTGGCAGTCGGTATTATGGGGTAGGTACGTCGTGTAACGTACCACATATAGTATTTGGGATGGGTGGTCCTGTTATGCTCCTAACCCTAACCTAAACACATACCTAAAGTTATACATATACCTAACCCTACAGCATTCTACAGCGCTATACAGCCGTACGTTACACGGCGTACGTACGTATTATGGTCCGTAGGCTCGCCCGCAATTGTCCAGCGGACTGGGTGTTATCGGTAGGGATTGGTTGTTATCCGTAGGTAATCGATGTTGACAGTTGTATCGCCAACAAAATGCCGAGGTTTGCTTGTGCAATGAGAAAGAAATAGCATAATCACCACGTCGATCACAATGGATAATAAAACAATTATTAAATTCGGTTTTTGTTGATCTGCCTCGACCTTGATAATTCTAGATACCAACAAAAAAATGCAAATGAGGGACTGCAAGCAGTCTAAGCTACAGTGCAATCTCGATAACGCGAACCTCCAGGGGAAACGAAAAATGCTTCTCAAGTTACCAAACCTTTTGCAAAAGGAACCTTATTTTTGAACAAAATATTTTTCTTGTAATTTTTACATTGACGTTTTATGAAAATATCTGTCTTCAAAATCTAATTTACATTTAATTGATCATAACTGCAGTGAAATCTAAGATAACCATCTCAACAAAAAAGAACTGCGAGAAGAGGTATTTCAAAATGAAAAGACATATCGAAAGGGCACATAAAGACGAAGAAGAAATTGTGAGCGTGATGGAGCGTGATGGAAAACAAAAATAATTCAAGGCCCACGAACGGCTCAGACTCCTTGGCGATTACCATCATAATTGCAACGTTTGAGCCTCGGCGAAGGAGAACTGTTGGTTGTCAGAAGGCCGTCCGTGAAATCCATAGGTGCCAAGGCTGACGACTACCTACCATGCACGCACTGTTTTGGATTTTTCAAAGGTGACGAGCTCTGGCGCCACAGCCAAAAATGTCCATTGAAAGGTGACAAAGAGCAAGGAAAATACAGAAAAGTGCAAGCTGAGGCAAGATTCCTCCTTCCATCCACCACCGAGGCAGACGAGGTTCCAAAAAAAGTCCTGCTTTTGATGAAGAATGATACAATTTCTTTTCTAGCGAGACATGACGAGCTGATACTGAAGTTTGGTTCCAGCATCTTAGAGAAGGCGGGAACGAAGAATGCAAACTACCGGTATATCTCCCAGAGAATGCGTCAGCTGGCCAGACTGTTGCAAGAGCTCCAGAAATCAAAGCCTTCCTCAACTTTCATTGACTTCATCGACACCACCTATTTTGATGCCATTGTGTCAGCAGCTATGTCGCTTTGACTTAAAAGAGCGGCTGGAGGTGGGGATACCATCTCTTGGTCTAAAGCTAGGCCACAGCATTAAACAGTGTGGACAGATAGTGAGGAGCATGGGTCTTAGGAAAAATAACGATGGAATGGTCAAGCCGGCGAAACAATTCCTTGAACTGTTTGAGGCGGAATGGACGGAGAAGGTATCATCTCGCGCCCTTGCTTCCTTGGGAATTCGAAAGCATAACAAAGTGGACGTACTTCCACTCGCTGAGGATCTGGAGCTGCTACGACGGCATCTGGATAGTAAGATCACTCGCCTATCTAAAGGCATAAACCCAAGTTGCGGATCCTCTGCACATACCGGCACCTGGAGTGCGCTTACCAAAGCTACCTTGGCCAGAATAATCACGTTCAACAAGAGAAGGTCAGGCGAGACAGCGACTCTGGAGGTGGCCAAATTCAAGAGCCGGCCGAAATGGAGCGAATGCGGCACGACAATGAAGGGAACTCTTACACCCCTTGAGATTCGGCTATGTGAAAGGTTGGTCAGTACAGTCGAACCTCTGTAGTGCCTGTAGCGACCACTATTTTCAATTTTGTCAACATATTTTCAACCTAGACCATATTGTCAGGGTTTCCTTTAAAGAATGCCAATCAGGATTAATGCTTTACGAGCCCGTTTTTACATTTGAACAATAGAAAACCGTTACAATCGCCATTTTCGTACAGTACAAAGCATTAATCCTGATTGCCATTCTTTAAAATGCAGTTCTAACGGGTGGCACTCGAGTCTGCCGTTCTCTCTCTATCTATCTCTCTCTCTCTTTGTTTCTGCGTATTTTATGAAACTATTAGCATTAGACAATTTGTGGTTGATAGTTACATAGTTTGAAAGTTAACTGAACGACATCCATGTTTTACTTACCGTTCACCTGTATTAAGTAGCAAACCGTTAACCATCGCGCAGAATGGCCTTTGTTCGAGGGACACTTTGAAATTTTGGACTACATTAAGGTCAACTAATTATAATATTAATGAGTTAGAGGATTGCCCTACGATTGGCTTAAATAAATGAGCTTTGGGAGTTGCTTGTCCCTAGCCGATCTCAAATGGAACGAGCTTTGGGAACTGCTAGTCCCAAGCCGATCTCTCAAGTGTGAAAGTCAATTCAATAGAAGTTCGTAAAACCAGGTAATGGAATGAAAGAGCCAAACAATAGTTTATCCACAAAACGACAAAGCCCTTCGGCTTAAACCTCATGCTCTCAATTTTTTCACAGCATGTTCACAACGCATCGCAAATAAGTCTAAATACAGATTCTAGGAAGCTGTAGCTTTAAAATGTAATGTTATTCAAGCTTATCCGTGCCCTAGAAGTCAAACAAAATCACCAAATGAAACTGAACTGAGTATACTTTTGTTCAACTCGCGTCGAAGCGGTAAAAATAGCCGGTCCGCAATTCCAACTCATTCTCAATTTTCTCCCAATCGTGTTCAACTTGCATCGCAAATAAGTCTGAATACAGATTCTGGGAAGATGTAGCTTTAAAATGAGACATCATTCAAGCTTATTCTTGCCGGAAGAAATCAAACAAAATCGGATCCACAAAATCACCCACAAAGAAACTGAGCTAGTTGTGTTCATGCAACACACGTAGAAGCGGGAAAAAAGCCGGTCGGCAAACAGTGTTCCAAGCCGTTCTCAATAATCTCCCAGTCGTGTTCAAATCGCATCGCAAATAAGTCTGAATACTGATTATAGGAAGCTGTAGCTTTAAAATGAGACATCATTCAAGCTTATCCCTGCCCTTCAAGTCAAACAAAATCACCCAATGAAACTGAACTAGTGAGTATAGTTGTGTTCAACTCGCGTTGAAGGTGTTGAAGCGGTAAAAAAAGCCGGTCTGTAATTTCAACTCGTTTTCAATTTCACCCACACAGAAACTGAGCTAATTAGTTGCTGTGGTAAAAAAGCCGGTCGGCAAAACGGCTAGCGCTAACAGTGTTCCAAGCCGTTCTCAATAATCTCCCAGTCGTGTTCAAATCGCATCGCAAATAAGTCTGAATACAGATTCTCGAAATATGTAGCTTTAAAATGAGATGTTATTCAAGCGGTAACCGGTCGTTTTGATACCAGTCTCTTTCGATGCCAACTCAATACGTTTCAATACCATCTCCAAGTCAGTTCGATACCAATTCCTATGATTTCATCTTCTGCCTTAACCTAACTACTCTAGTTCCGATGAAATCCTATCACGACAAGTAAACTTATGTTCTTACGTAGTTTGACGCCATTCGATTTCAATAGAGCATCTAAAACCAGAGAAGAATCTACTTCAACTCGTTAACTGGCGTCCTCAGTTGTTATGACGCCGAAGCCGAACGCTTGATAAATTTTCTAAGCCACAAAATACCCCGTTACTTATATCATTTAAAAGCTTTTAATGAACACTTTCACTTTTAAAACATTTTAGCCAATGCGTTTTCAAGAAAAATCGTTTTCAAGAAAAATCTACTTCGGCAACTCGTAATGGCGTCCTCAGTTGTTCTGATGCCGACGCCACGAAGCCGACCGACTTTATTAATTTTCAGATTACAACTTATGACTTCTAGACTTCAGAATACCCCGTAACTATTTGAAAGCTTTTAATGCATACTTTAACTTTTAAAACAGTTTAGCGATGCGATTTCAATAGAGCATCTAAAACCAGAGAAGAAACTACTTCAACTCGTAATGGCGTAATTATTTCAACTCGTAACTGTTGGGGAAATCATTGTGGCGTGAATCCTCTGTCTCGCTACACAAAGGAATGTATTAGGGGTCGTTTGGTCATTGGTGCGTTTCGATCCGTGGCAACATAAGCCAGCATATAAAATAGACCGGCACTACCTTTTCCGTCAGTTATTCTCTACTTTCGCAACGATGAACAAGCGCACCCGACCAGCACCCGGTTACTTTCGACAACTCGAAAATGTTGAACTCCCGAGAAGACGAAAGGTAAATCCAGCAAGGGAAGTACTCAAAGACGAGTATTTCGTGGAAACAATCCTAGCAAAGAGGAAGCATGCACTTGAAACGGAGTATTTGGCCAAGTGGCAGGACTGGAGACTGGAAGACAGTACGTGGGAGCCAGCCAAGCATCTGCCTGTGGAACTCGTAACAGCATTCGAGCATCCCAGCCCTGCTGAAGAGAGAATTGAAGAAGCCAGAGAGCGCCTGGCTCTTGTCCTCTCGAGAGGCCTGAAGACAGCTTTGATGTCTCAAGAAGTACTCGAAATCAAGCACGATGTCGTCCGAGCACTGTTTCCGAACCTGCCATCGCTCATTTCCCGAAAACCTCACCTCACGTCGGAGGAAGAGTTTGTCGAAGCTGGCCTTAAACCCTTTCTTCAAAGAACAGTCACTCTGACTGGAGTACAGCGGCGAGTGCAGTTCCCTGTCAAGCTCCAGCTGATTAACGGTCTCTCACCCAAGTTCCTTCCCGACAGCGGCTCCGAAGTATGGACCAGAAGACCGGTGCAAAGGCTTCGGATATCCTTCCTCAAGAGACACCTATAACTCCACAGGGTGTGACCAATATAAACGGCTCCTTTAGGAGCCACCACATAGATAAGAGTTTATGCTGTCATGCTTCAAATTACAAATAAACTGCGCTGTTTCTCGATTTTTCTGCGCCTCAACTTGCGTCGCAGCGTTAAGAAAGCCGGTCATCAATTTTCTCACAGACATATTAATTAATTAATCAAGCCACAGACAGAATGATTTCACTTAGGGACTTGTCATAAACTATAGACCCATTCGAAAAATGGCGTCCAATTTAAAAAGCTATTGTCCTGGTAACGTGAACACGAGGCTAGTCAGTACACACAAAAGCTTTTGAACGTGTAAGCGAGGCTAGTCAGTAATAAACAATAGTTAGTTAAATTGGACGCCATTTTTCGAATGGGTCTATAGGGGGGTGAAAAAAGGGGGAGGGCAACAAAAAGCCTTGCACATCAGTAGGTAATGCTAAATTGTGGTTTGATTTCTTCAAAAATATTTCCTGGAAATGGACCAAACAAGACGATATCAGAGTCTAATGATGTTATGTCTGTGATATTTTACCTTACAGAAGAAATAAATCACTCTGGATTTGTTTGCTTCTTTTATTTTAATAAGTTAATGGAATATTATATACAGATGTTGTATTGAAATTAATAATATGATGAACGGAAACCGCCAGTTGAAAAATGTATTTCTCTTGTAATGGACAAGGAATGTAATGAATTGGTAGTGCAAAGAGAAATAAGTTCCTATGTGGACGAGAGGGCCTGGAGAGGGTTATAAACTGTCAAGAGACAGAGTCAGTTCATTGTGGTTCTGGCTCACAAACAGTTCAGTGTTTAATTTTATGACAATTTACTATATAATTTACTATATTATTCATCCCGGATGTATTTCACATCAGTTAATTTTTGTTTTCAGTTAATTGTTTTCTAACTAGTTAATATTTTTCTAACTAGGAATTTTTTTTTCTAACTACCGGTAGTTAATTTTTTCTAACTAGGGATTTTTTTGGGTACTGAAAATATATTCACCCTTCCCTCCCCGTCTTTTCCTACCTCTCTCTTCCTTTTTCACTTCCTTCCCCTACCCCTCTCCCCATAAGTCCCCACACATGCAGTGCTACATTGCTTTAATTAACTATAAATAACTATATTTCTAAACCTAGTTAAAAAATTCACTAGTCAGAAAAAAAAATCACTAGTTAGAAAAAAAATCACTAGTTAAAATAAAAAATAACTGAAAACAAAAATTAACTGCAACATATACATGTACATGCATAATTATATTACTTATTATGGATGCCGAAGGCGTATGATTTTCAAGCATTTCAAATGTTATCCCAACATCCTAAGTGCTTTATTTCGCCAGTACTAGTAAACACATTGAAATATAACTATCTAAGTTGCTTTCTAATGGTTCATCCCTCTGTGTATATTTAATTATATTTCTTAAATTGCTCTATGCACAGAAGCAGCAAGAATCCTATCTACCAAATCGCATTTCCTTAGCTTTTTGGCAAGTGGGGGGCCAGTTAATCCTTCAAGAATCGACATCAAATCCATATTTGTCTTTCTCTTTAGTTCGTCTGCAGACAGTGTTGGTACTTCACAATGGTTTGACTCTGGCCTAGGCTCTGCTACAATTCTGGTGCTGATACGCAATACTTGTGCTGCTGCTCTCTCTTTCCCACCATTGAACCAAAACTGGTCATCAGTCTTTCTATATCTGCGGGCTACCCTTTCTTTGTCTCCAAGCTCCTCTTGTCTCTTTTCGACTCTTATCAGACTTGCACAAGCATCCCACCTATTAATCTTTCTCATGAAATACCGACGGAAGTCATCATTTTTCTTCTCAACACCTATTGAGTAATAAAGGTTGACAATGTCATGTTAATAAAAGATATTCTCAAACTCATTAATAATTTATGAGCTTTTAAGCCAATCAGAGGTGGATTGGTCAGGTGGATGAGTTTGGAAATCCAATGTGTTGTATCAGAGATATAGATCCTCGCTGAAGCGGCTCGGATCTATATCTACCGATACAACACAGCCTCTCATTTTATAACTAGTACTTAGAATATTTTTTTACCAGTCAATGGTTTGTGCTACAAATGGTTCTTACCTTGACCACTAAATATTTTCAGACTGCCATACTTCTCCATAGTGGCACCTGCATGGTAAACAAGGATGTGAATGTAGAGGGTGATCTGGTTTGTTTGGTTATACCCTGCCATCTTATTCATAGACAAGAGATGCTTTGCCCATTGGAGTGCCTGTAAGAGAGTATAAAACCAATGATCAAAATAAGAAAAACACATAAGCAATCAGGAAATTTACACAACATAAATATTAACAGGGTATTGAATTAATAATCAATCCAATAGGATACATGTACTTGAAATAGGCAGGGGTTTGAATAAGTTTTGAAGTAGAATAGCTGGCAGTAAAAGACAAAATAGGCAGCAAAATACGGCACATTTCAAGTCGGGACGTGGCATTGGGTAAACAAATCAGCAGATGAAGTACATAGATAAGTACTGAAGTATGAATTAGCGGCGTCACGATGTATGGGAACCTCAGTGCTTGCATGTGGGCAGGCGATCAAAATGCGGCAACAGAATGTCTTTTTTTGAAATAGTAGCTAAAAAAAACTGAACCCTAACTGCCTAAAAAATACTGAACCCCGACCCTGACTGCACCCAAATTATACTCAAATCCTGACCCTGACCTGCCCAAATCAAGTCAAAACCCTGACCCTACCTGCCCAAACTGAGCTCAAAACCCTGACCCACCCGGGCGGCACATACATAATACGTCACAAACAGGAGTACCCCCCCCCCCCCCCGGGTATAAGGGACTTACCATAGGCTGAAAATTCTTCTTCTGGTCGTCAGTGGGACACTCAGATGTAAAGATTTCAAAGATTTGTCTGAAGTCCTATAATATAAAAAATATGTACATATAAACAACTCTGATTTTGAAAATTTCCTTTGAAATTTATAATTCAGAAATAATGCTGTACTGACTTACTGTCCATAACTTGGTTACTTGTTCCACAGATTCTGGTTTTAACAACTCTGGAAACTTGTCAGGTAGTTTTCGTAGTAGGCGCTTCTTGTCATTACCCATCAAGGAAGTCCATTCAAGCTTACCATCCTTTCCCTTCCACACAGCAAAGCTAATTCCACAATTCTTTATTGCCTTTACCATAGACTGTAAATGGGTCACACTCCTGTTTCCATTTGTGAAGGCACACTGTTCATCCCAGTCAATCATTGCCATTACAATTCCAGCCTCTAGTCTGTCCATTATTCTCAATAACATGTGTAACTCATCGGAGACAACGTGGTCCACAGGAATACGAAATAGTGGCTCACTGTGGCATCCAGGATCTTTTGCCCAGTTCCTCCCAAGAACTCTCTCCATTTGTGGGCTACCAAGAAAGTCTATAGTCAGGCAAAGGTCACACCTAAAATGAAATATAAAAACGATGTTAAACAACACACAATGTACTTTGTATAGAAAACAATGTTTGCATTTCTAAAACATTGGCTCAAGATCATTTGTAATAGACTCGCGCTGTGATTGGCTGAATTATGTTGGGTGGCCCTAGTTGAAGTTGTCGCACTGTAAGTAATGATATTGCATGCATATATCCCTTTATGCATCCTTAACTTCAATTACCCTGTTACTGCAAACCTGTGGTTAAAAAAATGGTTGACAAACCTTTGCTTTGAAGAAACCTTGCACCAGATACATGAATGTGAAGAATTGGCTGCTTTCATGCCCATTGCTATCAACAGGAACTGGAAAAAGGTATAATAAAAGAAAATGTTAAAAAAATTGGTATTCATATTTGACTCTCAGATTTTTCTGTTGATAGTTAACTTTTATAAATACACATACACTTCTTGGCAACTACATGTATATTATATTAGTAAATAAAAACCTAAAACCCTAATGTGGTACTCTGTATTGTATAACATAATACATGTACCTTGTAATCACCGCCTAAGAACAACTCCACATTCACTTTCTTGCCATCAATATCAATGAAGCCTTTCTCTTGAAGGGCATTGACATCGTCAATAACATTTGCTAAGGATGTATGTAGTTCTGTATAATCCTCTTTCCCTTTAATTGCTGCAATAGTATGGGTACCTGCAGATATAAAGACATGAATAAAATATTATTAGAACAAATACCATAATATTTGATACAGCTTAGCTAGTATTTCCTCTGTATAACCTGTAGAATGGATCATATTAGCTTAATATATAATTTTCAGGCTTAAACTGCGGAATACCCTGCCACTTCGACAGATCACTTGAAAACCCCTTATGAACTGTGAAAAATTATCCATATATCTCAAGTGTGTTTAGACTTGTTCTATGAATGATTTGGGGTTGGAAATGGTCAGGTTTTTTGTTAATTTCAGGGTTAGGTTTTTAGAATGTTTGTATGAGAATTTGAGAAAATGCATTATTAATGAACCAAGTGGCGGGGTATTCAGCAGTTACTCCATTTTTCACATCAAATACACTTACCAGCACTTGACAGACACTGCAAATCATCCAGAAGGGCAAATGAGAAAACAAACAGAGAGCTTGTTCTTGACAACTGAGCGCCATCTCCAGCAATCTTTACCTTCATACAAAAAACAACATAAGTTGCATGTTATAATTACAATGTATTATGAACTTAATTCTCAAGTATCATCTTTTATACTAATATATAACTTAAGTGTAATTATATTAGTTTCTTTATAACTTACATAACTACTGTTGACTATTAGATTTTGACTATAAGAACTCGTTTTGCAGGTTAATTAAAACAACTCTTCTTCCATTTAGACTCACCTCCTTCACTAATGAAGATTATTGTGAGTCATATCAAGTGTGATATAGTCATATCAAGCTTAAGTTAATAATTTTAATAAAAAATATTTTTGATTCACATAATGAAGCTAATATATTCTTAAGCTATAAGCCAAACAAACCTTAACTGATATCTCATCGGTACTGTCATTTGTGTGATCTTCCTGTGGAGCCAAGTTTGATTCCATCTATGAAAAATAAGAATAATACAAGGTTATAATTTGACCTTTTTAATGAACTTTGTTATTTTAAAAGTTAAGTTTGGATCTACTTGTTGACAATAATTATATTGAGACGGTGCATTGAGACAAGCTTAAACTGCGTAATTAAATTTGTAGTCAAAATAAACTTACATATCGTTTAATCTCTTTCTCGAGGGCCTCCATAAATGGTACTTCCGCGCCATGGCAATTACCGGGTGTTTTTCTGACGTTGACCTTGGAGTCTAAGGATTGTGTACATCCTTCGACGATGTAGCTCCTGGGCAGTTGTTGTCCACCATTGCTTTGTGTCAACTCATGGTATGCTTCTTGTGACACGGAAAAGCGACCCATGATGTATGCAATAGCTCTAACGTTTTCTTTTTCTTCCTGTGGTAAAGCTTCGAATCTCTCAGCTTTCTTGTTGCCATCCTCTGCTGATTCTCCGCCATCTTGAATATCTACTGAATAGGATATATATAGATATGGTCAGCGGATATTTCATTGAAAATATCACGAGCTCACGAACACGACACGACTAAATAACGAATCTCCGATTCCATACCTATGCAATCTCCAGATTCTGATTCTTCTTCTGCTCCACAGTCGGGTTGAGATTCTTTGTTGGTAGTGCCTATTAAATCGGAATATAACGAAAAGCAAAAGTGTCAGATTGATAAAGAATAATCATTATTACACTAAAACGGACTATGACCATATGAGTCATACTTACTGCATCTATCGTTGTGAAGAATCACTTCGACATCATTATCCCGATTATCTTTAAGTACGAGCTTTGAAGGCATCAATCCGAAGGTTTCCGCAAACCACAGTGCCATTTCCGCTCCATCACTGAAAACAAAATTAGGCAGTTTAGTTAGTTTCTTGTCTCTTGATCGCTGCTAACTACTCCGTGTCGAGTCAATTGAAGTTGTTATAAATCGGGCTGACCAAATGTGAGCTCTGTCCCGTTGTTGTTGCTTCTTGGAAACTTCATCGTAGGGCTTTCCGTGGTGAGCTACTTTACTGTCCTTCTCAGCAAGCCGACAGCGCTCTCTTAGATTAGAAACGTCTGCCATGCTTTCGTAGAGATCAGCTTCCAGTGCGTCTTTCTCCTCGTTTAACGTAGCCTTCTCCTCGTTTAACGTAGCCTTCTCCTCCATCAAATCCCTCACTATCCGCGTCGAAGTGTATTCAAGTTCTTCTGGCAGTAGCTCCACTTCAAACCACCTGTTCTTTCGCTCCTGCTGGGCCTTTCTGTTTTTTTACTGACGAAAACAATGTTAAGAATCGGGAAATTTTTGCTGTAACAACGTTTGTGATCCTTCTACTAGTCGCGTCGCGAAGGCGATAGCCAATTATTGCCAAGCTCGCTTGTATCATGGCAAACAAAATGGGATGTCGTCCCTGTATCTTTCCCCAGTACCATAGTGCGTTGCCTTGTAGTTGCAGATAAAATCTTGGAACAGGATCAGTTGGAGATGGTTCTTTTACGTGGATCCATAGCGGGTTAACAAGCTCGGGGAGAGTGCAATCTTGAAGCGTAATTGAAGCGATGTTGACAGATGCAGCCATGTCGTCATTAAGATTTAGAAATTGAAATAATGAAGTCCGGGTACGGGCTCTGTTCGGCTTTTATCCAAGTAAAACTGGTATCCAAGCAACTGGCTGACAAACATTGCCGATTCATGACCCTGCTTTAATTAAAACTAGCTTTGCTTCACAACACCTCCCACGGGACTCAACACGCTAGCTGATCATTGCTCGACTTTGAAAATCCCGCTCGCTTCGCTCCGCTTGTTAAACAACCCCAAGGGACTCAACACTCTAATACTCAATTGAAGAGTTCAATTCATCTGGTGGACAGAAATGCCGAATTATTTAACTTTTTCTTTTTTTAAATCCAAGGTACAGGGTTTTTTGTGACCGTTTGGAGAGCTTGAGGTCTCATTTTAAAGTTAATTTTTAGGGCTACAAGAAGCCGCGTGTAAGCCATTTCTGCGTCTTATATTTCTAGTTGTAAATCGACCATGAATATTGTCCCGAGCAACTTTCCATACAAAATTCGCTCAAAACTCGCCAAGATTCAGAAGGCTAAGGTACAGGGGTTTTTGAAAGATACAACTAAAGTAAATAGCCCAGCTGTTTTGTGTGACCCTTGGCTATAATAAACCGCGTGTAAGCCATTTTTCTGTTCAAAATCCTTAATATGAGAGCGCTTCAAAGGTATGCTGGTGAAGCGGTTTTCGCCGTTTTCTCTGTATTCGAATCTCCCGCTGCCTCATTAACCAGCAATGGTTCAATGATTTTCGGGCCTCTAATGAGATTCAGGGCTGAATATGTCCACTGATTCTGGGCGATGCCTAAACGGTCACTTTTTAAGGTCCCAAGGGTGGCCGCTTAATACAGGTCCGACTGTATTAACTATATGGGCGCGCCAAATGGTTGATCATAGGTTAAATGCTCCAATCAGCCTCCGTGGAAATTAATTATAAACTTCATCAGGGACATGCCGCTGGACTCGTAAAAATGAATAAACGAAACAAAAGCAACCGGTGGATAAACATCACCCGTAACGTTGTCCAGATTTGTAACAAGTCAATTCCAAATGCTTTCTGGGTTATTCAAGCATTTACGGCATTTCTCATGTATTTCTATTTCTTGCTTTAAGGATGGACCTTGTGGAGATCTCAGGAAAAAGGGGAAGGAAGGTTCCAATACTTCTGACGCCTGGGACCAGGGAAGCAGTAGATCTACTTATCAAATCGCGACCTGCTGGAATCCCCCCAGAAAACAAATATGTGTTTGCCTGCCCGACCAAGGGTTCGACGGGCCATCCGAGGGGGCGGGACTGTCAACATGACAATGCCACGGAGATAGCTGACCTGAAGCAGCCCCAAGCTATAACATCGACTCGCTTGCGGAAATATATCGCAACAGTTTCTCAGACGGCTGCACTCAGCGAAGTTGACATTGACTGGTTGGCACGCCGTTCGTGTCCACCGCGAGTTTTATAGGCTCCACGAGTCTACCGTTGAACTTGCTAAAGTCAGTAAGCTTCTATTCGCGGTAGACCGTGGAGATTTAACGCATCTGGTCGGCAAGAGCCTCGCGGAAATAAACGTTGAAGGTACTTATCGCACTGCTTATTTTATGCAGGAACCATAAGAACTGAGTAGGGGAGAGAGGGGGATGCTTTCTAAAATGATTTTTTTTTATTCTTTGTACACAGATACAGTATACCTGATTAGACCTTAACTTCTTTTGATAGTAGGCTTACAGCTAGTAAGAAGTAAATGTTCACTAACCAAAGAGACCTTTCTGCTAGTGATTAAAAATGTAACGTTCGTTATATACAATCTATAGTAGTTCTTCGAAGTTTCTCCTTTAGAATCATCACTTACTTTTCTTTTCAAACTGTTAGTCGGAGGAATTTGTGGAAGATCTAAAGTCTCTAATATCCATTGATGCATCAGAAACAATAGTCAATACAGACATACATGCTATTGAAGCAGAAAAAAACAAGATGGCGGATTGATTTATGACAGTACTGCATGATGGGTAACCTAGCATCCAGTCTCTTGGCCAAGTTCTTGATTTTTCAAAATGGCTATAAATCGCAAAGGAGTAATCATTTATATGCAATTATATGCTAGTATTTGTGCAGTATAACAACAAAGGTACAATGTATGATCATGGCATTTTCCATTTACTAGAAAGGTTGTCACAGAAAATTTAGTAGCTAGCCAACATGGCTAGTAAAGAAGCAACTTCCACTAGCCAAAACTGAAAATCCACTAGTATTTGGCTAGTTGACTACCGTTAAGGTCGAGCCCTGTTAAACTCATGTCGGGTAAATCCACAGTAAGCAAGTAAACAGTGACATATATTCATTTCGCCAATAAAAGCCTACTACCGGTAACTTATAATCATATACGTTTCCCAATTTCTGGGAATATCCACGTGACCTGGAACATGATTAAAGACATAACTCACAGATGCTCTCCCAATTTTTGAGGCTGAGCAGTGGATGTACATAGGCTGTCGGCCAACTGAGACTAAAACATTGGCTGACAGTCACTCATTAGTTGATTGACTAGCGGCTGACACTTAACTGTTAGTCGGCCAACAGTTGACCAACACGTGTTGGTTGGATCATAAAGAACAGTTTGCCACCCTTGCTTCCTAATTTTTACAAAGTATGAAAGTATTTTCCGAAAAGGTTCTGTGTTACCACTTGCACATGCTCATTTTCTTAAAGTCTTTAAAGCATCAAACTGTTTAAAGGTATGATCCATCTAGTTGATGTACATAATGCAAGCAATATATTTTTTGTCAACTAGAATATTGGGATGACATAGTGGCCTACAAACAAGCACTGAAAGCTGAACAGCTCACTTCCAGCATTAGGGACATCCAAGATGGTACAGTCTAAATGGAGTACCAGTTAAGCAATATCAATGAAGATACAGAGGTACTCTCTTTGGTCACAAAAACTGATGGTGCCCCATTGTTAAAATGAAGGAATTTGGCAATCTGGCCACTTGTTAGTTTTGTGGTTGAACTCCCGCCACACAAAGGTACAAGTTTGACAACATACGCCTTACGGGACTTTGGTATTGGAAAACCAAGCCAGATATGGAGGTATTCCAGCAGCAGTTTATAACTGAACTTCATGAGCTCAGTAATGGTTTGATATGCAAGTCAGAGATGAAGAAGTAGTATGTTTCCAAGTGTGTATTAATGCACTGATTGCTGATCTCCCAGCTAAAGTCTTATTGTTAAATATGAAACAATTCAATGGTAAGTTTGGCTGTAGTGTGTGTAAACACCCAGGGGAATATAGTGTAACAACACATTCAAGACTTTACACTTACACACACTCACTCACTGGAACTAAGAACGAAAGAAGAGAGTGTACAGCTGGCATCTTTGGCACAAAGAACTGGAAAGGACATATTTGGTTTCAAGGGAGAATCTGCCCTGAAAAACGTTGTTGCTATCCCAGACAACATACCTATCGATTGGATGCATTGTGTTTGTAAAGGCATTTTGAAACGACAACTTTTCAATAAGTGGCTGAGCAACACATTTGCTACCTCCAACTACAGCTTAGTTGGATTTCAAGTAAAACTTGACCAAAGATTGATCCAGATTAATCTACCTCACGATTTAACAAGGAAGCTGCGTTCTGTAAGCGACCGAAAATACTGGTAGGCTTCAGAGTTTCGCTTGTTTGTGTTATTTGTTGGGCTGCCTTGTTTACGTGCAGCAGTCATCGCAGAACAATTTTCTTCTGATTATTTCTTCCACTTTGCCCTATTAACAACAGCTCTGCGTGCTCTCACATCATTTTCTGTCGCACCTGTTGATATTTCACTGGCACAGGTGCTATTGGACAATTTTTGTATTTGGGAGGTATTTGTGGCTTTTAACATCAGATAAAAGTAAAGGCTTAATTCCTAAACATGATCTCAATAAGTTAAAGGATTTTTTTTTAATGAAAGCACATCGAGGCTCCAAAATTGGCGGTAGAAATGTTCGTTTTGTGACAAGACGATTGATAGCGTCGATTTGAGCATGCTGTCTTTAGTAAACTAGAAAATACCTTATATTTTCAGATCAGAAAACCTCATAATCGGTTTTGGACTTGATTTAAATTAAACACTAGCAGTTGTTATCGACTGTTTATTGCACAACGAGTAAAAAACTAAGGTCATTTTTAGGTTTTGCAATTTTGCTGACTGTGTTGGCTTCATAGAAACACTAATGCTTAAAAAATATAAAATCATTCAATGAAAAACGGAACCTAAGCCCTTTCTTGAATCAAAGCTTTTTTACTTTTTACGTTCTTTGGGAGCTTGAATGCTAAAATGTATTTGTTGTTTTTGCTCAGCCAATGTTCAGGTGGCACGAGAGGCATGATATCGATCTACCCCAAAACCCAATCACCCCAAAACAGCAACTGACTGGGCGGTCATTAGCATGGGGAGGCGACATCTAAATAAAAGGCCGCTCATGCAAAGAACATTTTGAGGTGTTATTGGTTCACCACAAAGCTGGCAATGCGACTGCTTTAAAAAAGTATGTTTGACTAATGTTGTTTGATCTCAGTGGGTATTCTAGCTTACCTCATAGAAACAGTCTTGGGGAGGGGTTACAGCTGCCTTCAAGTAGCCCAAATGAGTGATTCATCAGGTCTGATCCAAATGCTGAAGTATTTTCCACTGCACATGCTGTACTAAAACTATTATTATGTAATACTGAGGCGAGGGAGTTCAAAAACTTTAATAGAAACATTAGAGGCACCATATATTTATAAGGCAAGTGACACCCCCTCCTGAACATTCTGGATCTCTCTACAGATGCTTGTAGAAATGTAGTAAACATTAGTTGTTTTCAGCCATAGAGTAATAAACATATAAACTACTTAATCATAGGTCTGGTACCGAGGAACAATATAATGAGCTTCAGCAGCTATTGGATGATGCATTCTCATTTCTGGAGGATTTGTAAAAAGAAAAGAATTCTAAAAGTAAAAAAAGGACTGCAAAAGTGATGAGAGATGCTGCAATGGCCACATTGAGACGAAGTAAGCTTGTTATATTTTAGGCTCAGTCAGAGTTTATACTGTCTTTTTTGGGAGAGCTGTAACTTTTCTATATTGGTCTTGATTAATAAGTATAAAGAATGTAGCAGACTTCATATTGCACAAAAATTACGTATATGGCACAAGGATGTGCAAGAAATCACACAGGTATAGCTTACTTTTTTACTTGGTTATTTAAGACCCATTGCCAGAATGGTGGAAGGGAGCTTTGTTTTCACACAAACTTTACCAATCAAAGCAGGACAAACAAGTAATAATTATTTCAAGTAAGCATGATCATTCTGTCACACAATTTACAACTTACAGCACTATCACAATATATTGATATTTAGAGTCTTCTGATAGTACTACAAGCAGTGATGACGAGACTCCTGGTCCAAGTCAAAAAGGCAAGTAGTTGTTTTTCCTCCCAATTGTAAGCAGAGGCCAAATTCATGAAGCATCGTGTAATTGATATACATCTATGTTTATGTGACAGCGTATTTTACCAAACTAAAACTACACATTTTTTAATAGATTGTTTTCTTGCTGGGGTTTATTACATGTATTGTATGCAGTTTTTTTAGCTTGAATTAACCCTTTAGTATAACAAATAATAAATTCATTAATGATGAAAATGACTTCACTTAATTCTAGTGCATCTATCAATGTTAAGCCAGGGGTGGGAATTTGACATTTGGAAGATGGGAGATTATTTGGGTCACATATACTTAAAATCCCCACCCAGGGCAACATATAGCTGGTCAAATGTATATAAAATGTCAAATAGCCCTACTACAGGGACATAAATAGAATTCAAATTCCTTATCCCTGGGGCCAAGACCATTAATCATATCCCTGCCCCCCCCTCTTGCCAGTTAAAAATTAAAACTGTTCATGCCACGAAATAACTATATTGTATTTATTGTCTTTCTTTCACTTTTCTGGCAAACATGGAGATGATTATTACTAACCTTAGTGAGTTATTTCATCATCTGCAAAAATACAGAGGACTACACGGCCAGATGTTGTCTTATCAAACAATGAAAAGGGAGGCCGACACTGAATGCAGAGAAAGAGAGCTTGATTACAAGCGTGACGCTCTGGTGGCTGAGGCCAAACTCAAGGCTGACTCTCTTGCACTTCAGCAAAAGAAAGTTGAGCTTCAAGAAAAGCAACTAAATATAAAACTAGAACTTCTGAAAGCACTTGTATCTTCGAAGAAAGAATAACTTGTGAAAGTCTACAAATATGTTGTATAAGAGACCTTAGGTCAGAGAGGGAAACTCACATTTAACACACAATAATGATAAGATTGGTATTTATCGTCAGAACAACCATATGAAGAAAAACATAAAATTAGGAAAATAATGATGCCATAAAAAGCCCAGTGGTATATCTCTATAACTATGTGCATTCTTTTTAAAAGCTGTTATGGTTTCTGGTGAGATTTAAAAACCTATATGTTGATTCTTTTCTAAAATTTTCTCATTCGAATTTTGGCAAATTTTATTGAATCACTGCTCCGTTTAATGGAGTTTCCATCTATTACTTAAAGTCTTGATGTTGTATTTATTGTTCTTCAATTTGTATATCATACTTTACCCTGTTAGTTTTTGGAAAAATATTACAACCAAATATTGTTGTAAGTCATCATTTAAGCAACTTACAAAAGTCAGAGGGTGTTATTTCTCATATAAGCTTTTTGACAAATAAAACACAAATGCTTGGCAAACATTTTTTCAGTTACTGGGATAAGTCTGCAGATCAGGGGGGTGAAGGTCAAAGTATCTAGATGCTGTAGAGGCATGTATGGCAATTAGCCCAAAAAAAAACATAATATTTCCCAATGGGTTGTAAAAGGACTTTAAGATTCTTACGAAAGTCTAGGAAAGCGAAGTATTGAAGCACCTTACAAAATGCCCACTCAATAGATTCTCTTACTTTGCTCATTTCCCTATTGAACATTTCTTGTTCTGGAGTTACCACTGTACCTCTGTATGGGGCTAGTAAATGTTGGCGCAGAGGATAAGGTGGATCTCCATACAGGGTGAATATGTGGGGAGCTCCAAATTTCGCTTGAAGCCTCTGCAACAAATTGCTTTCATAAAGCATAAAAGCATTATGATGTTGTCCAGCAATTGGGCCATACAGGTTAGCTATCAAGCCATTTGGGCATACAACACTCTGAAAAATAAATAAATAAATTTGTGAAGTTTCTTGACCTGTCAAACACCTCATTTATGTCACATTCAATCTATGCTGTAGCTAAATTTTATGTGTAAAACACCCTACACCAAAATCTGAATTAAAATATTTGCTCACCACACATTGTAACTAATGTGGTAATTTGTTTCCATGTTAATGTACTTAATTTCAAATATTATAAAAGTAAATAATACATGAACTCCCAAATAATGATTTTATGGTTGCTCCTGTGCTTTATGGCCACATCACGGTCTATACCAACTTATCAATATTCAAAGTTGTCAAAATGTGCCACTGTTTCTGTACAGGTGTAGTTTTATTTTTTCACTGGTGAATGTAGTCACTTATATCACCAATGGCACATTTTGACAACTTTGAATATTGATAAGTTTATCAATTTTCAAAGTTGTCAAAATGTGCCATTGGTGATATAAGTGGCTACATTCACCAGTGAAAAATAAAACTACACATGTACAGAAACAGCCTAAGAGGTATCAACTAAAGTAAGTTCTCTTGCTACTTAAAATCATTTTGATGACTTTGAATATCACAGATAAACAACTTTCAGGGCTGTAGCAACACTAAAAAACTCGGGGTGTAGCAAACACTGGGCGAGCATATAGCACAAAGCAAGAAATTTGGATTTGGGATATGATTTTATATGGAATTAGGAATATTCAAGCCCCCCACCGCTTGGCCTCTCACCTGCCTTTTTTAATAAGTTAAATTTGAACTTGCCTGGAATTTCAATAAATCCCCAACAGTTCTGTAGTAGAGCTCCAGCAGCATGAATGGCATCTGCAAACAACTACACATCAATCCAATTCTGATCCAAATTGTCTAGCAGGTGGTGAAACCGGTTGTACAAATCATTAAGTACCTAAAGAAAAACTTGTATTGTGGTTGGTCCTTTTAACCTTAAATATGACATGAAGTTAAAGAAAGGAAGGCAGCCAATTTAAGCCGGACTTCCAGATTGGATATAAATTACTCTGAATAATACAAGTTAGCATGTCATGGCGGTTACTACCTGGTGTAGATTCAATTTTACTTTCCATGAATCAAACTAATATTGTTTTAGGAAATATTTTTTCTCTGCATTTTTTCTCATCTGCTATTAGGGAAGTTTTGATTTGACTGTTTTAAGTCCAAACACAAAGTAGCAGTTTTCACTTCAGTGTTGAAATGTAATCGAGAATTGTTATTACTTTGCGTTTACTTGTATACATTTTTAAGAAGAATAGGTCTGATTAAGTTGAGTTGGGTTTTACAACAGTGAAGTGAAAACCACTCTTAAAAATATATGCTAAGTATTAAATTGTTCATTACTAAATACTCAAGTGAAAACCATTCTGTGTAGATAGACTGTATTACACTAAACTTTACCTCATGAAGTATCATACTCAGCTCCGGCTCTGCTCTTCCAAAATATCCACACAAATCAGACAGGCGGTTAGGGTATGTTAATCGCCTTAAAAGCAAAAGGAATGCCTCCATGCCACCTGCTACGTATTAGGGCACTTATACGACTCTGGTACAAATAGATTATCGTACAACAGCCGAATATCATCCTTGCTAAACCTATCAAAAAATAGGTTCACATGTATATCATTTTATTTGCACTAAACTATTTATGAGAAATATACAATCTCAGTAATACTGCATATTTATTGATGATTTCACTGCGCAAATACTACTTTTAATTGAAGAATGAAGGTTCTCCTTTAATCAAGCTCACTACTTGCTTTAATCAACAGAAACGACTTAAGGTTCACCGATACCTAAATAAATCAATGCCTGTTTGTTCATCTATGTTTTGCAGATTTACTTTAAATCCACTACCAGCAGGAAAAGGTTCCTTGCTCAAGGCATCGACGAGTAAAAGTTCCAAATCTTCATTGTCCAGGTCGTCTGCAAGCAACAGTAACAAATCATCGATACTTCTTTTGCAAAACCAAAACAACAAGTATTTGAACTAGTAATGGCTAAGCCAGAGTAACAATCTAACGTTTAATGAGGTCAAATCAAAGTAAAAAGTCACAAATTCGAATAAAACAGGAGCAAATGTCAGTATTAGTTGCAAAACAAACCTTGCCTGGGCGGCCGCCATCTTGTTTTGTTACCAGTCTCGCTCGGATTTGTTCATGGCGTATCTTAAGCTTCCAATTTACCCGTGCACACGGCTACCGGTGACTTACCTGTTTCCGTATACCGAAATCGGTGTATCTTAAGGTGTCTTTCTGTCTGTCCGTCCTGTCGAACCGATAGGACGTGTGTATATACTCACTCTGAGTCGAACACCCATATAAAGCGTAAATTAGTATCAATAACCTCCAAGATATGGCTCAATTCATAGAATCACTTGAGTACGACAGCAAGTGCGACCATTTCAAGTGGACAGGAAGTTATGAAGACCTAAAATCATTTATAAACATCGCACCCGAGATTGATTACATTGGCGAAACGACAGAACATAAGGCACACAAGGCTTTCACTTACAAAGTTAATGACGCTTATATCAGGTTCTACACTACTACAGGAAAACTGAAACTAAATGGCCCGAACTACGATCTACTAAGGGAAATCTTAATTAAGTTGCTAAACCCTGAAACGAATAACGGCGAAGAACCTATTGTTATTAATGGCGGGAATTTGGAAACTAATATGGACGGCTCCAATATCACTTCATCCGTCACCAGTGCTCAATCGCTAACCACCATTGCCGATGAAGAATCATCGCAAGCGAGTATTAGTCTCAGGAGCGAGTTAGATCAGATGAAAGCCGACCTGAAAAAGCTTCAGCAACATATTGATATTTGCAACTCTAGATACCATTCTAATATGCAAATTCAGCCTTCTTCACAAGTTGCGAAGGATAACATGCAAATTAGCTCGCTCCAAACTGAAAACCGGTCTTTGCTAAAAGACAACCAAGACCTATCAGCTAAACTGACCGTCGCTAAACAAAGAATTGACGATCTTGAAAACGAACAGAAGAGCTTACTAACAGCTCTAAGACTATTACAAAGCGAAGACTCCCAGCAAAGCGAAAAAATACAAAGACTACAAAGACTACAAACGCAAACAACTAATGGAATACAGTTAGGAACAAGGATTCCCGAAAACAGCGCCATTCCGTAACCAATTTGGACCCTGAACCGGCTGTTTCGGCTAAGCCAACCAATTCAACAGCTAAATCTACTCGTCATAGCCAGGCTCCAACATCATCATCAAAAACGGCTACAGCTAGTAAAGGGGAAAAGAAAAAACTGTCACTGGACAGCGCCAAATTAATATCAGTGAACAAACTGGCGACCAGTCCGTTGCTGAAAGCGAACATGAAGACAACGCAGAAACACCACCAAAATCTACGATTATGATTATTGGCGATTCTATATTATCCAAGCTCGAAGGCTGGAAAATGTCAAATAGGAACAATCGCGTAGAAATCAAATATTTCTCTGGTGCTACGGCGGACGATATGGCCGACTACATCAAGCCTGTTCTCCTTAAACAACCGGATACTATCATCCTTCATGCTGGCACGAACAATCTTAAAACCGATGAATGTCATGTTGTTGCCGATAAAATAATCAGTGTATGTGAGTACATCGAACAAGAACTGCAATTTCAGAACTCACACAAAGAGCAGACTCGCCCCTACTAGAGTCAGCTAGAAAGGAAGTGAATAAAGCCCTGAAAGCCTATTGCCGCTCTCGCGACTGGAATGTCATACCCCACACTGTTACAGAAGCAGGACTGAACGTAAAAGGCTTACACTTAAATCGTTTGGGAGTAGCTGCTCTGGCGAGGGATTTTAATACTTATATTAAATCAAATCAGTGATTGCCAGGTAGGGCTTTAATGGATGATATTGCTTCCGAATGTTCTAACTCCATCCCCAAAGTCAGAGGTTTTAAAATGGCCTCTTTGAATATTACTAGTCTCCCTGCTCATATTGATGAATTGAGAATTTGGATTGAGGATCAAAACCTTGATTTACTTGCCATTAATGAAACCAGACTAGATCTTACTATCCAAACTTCTTTAATGACCATAAAAGGTTATGAGCTCCTAAGATGTGACAGGAACCGCTTTGGTGGTGGAGAATGTTTATATTTACGCGAAACCATTGGTTATAAAAATCGATCTGATTTAATTACCAATGGCACCGAAGCATTGTGCATAGAAATCTTGAAACCTTACAGTAAACCAGTTGCTATATTAGCATGCTACAGATACAGATACAGATAATTTCTTTAACGCTTACGAAACTATATTGACTAATTTAGATGCCGAAGGAAAAGAGGTTTATGTTTTGGGCGATCTCAACTGCAACACTTTAGCAGAAAGTGTCAGTTACCCTACACGCCTCTTGGAATCTATTAGTGAGTTATATCAATTTACACAATTAATCTCAGAGCCAACAAGAATAACAGATCACAGTAAAAGTTTGATTGACGTTATCTTTACAAATACTCCTAATCGAGTAGTACAAAGTGGAGTTATTCATATTGGCATCAGTGACCACAGTTTGATCTATGTCACACGTAAGATATCTATCCCAATTAAAACTAAACATAGGGTTGTAACATCAAGAAGTTTCAAATATTTCAATGCAAATAACTTTCGTAGTGATTTATAACTGCTCCCATGGGACAAGCTAGAAAGTATAGACAACCCTGATCAAATGTGGGAAATATGGAAAGACATGTTTTTATCCATTGCTGCCCTCCATGCACCCTTAAAAACAAAACGAGTAAGAAACAAAAAGTCACCATGGGTAGATTCAAACGTAAGGAATCAAATAATTGAAAGGGACAGGCTTAAACGTATTGCTGTTAAGTCTAACATCAAAGAAGATTGGACAAACTATAAAACGTGCAAAAATATTACTAACAAAGAAATACGAAAAGCGAAAGCCTTGTACTATAAGAATCATATTAGTACCAATTCAAGAAATCCCAGGGAAATCTGGAACACAATAAATGAAGTGTTGTCACGTAATACTAAATCGAATATTGACACCATTAAGACGGAAAATTCTACATTTACTGATGCTAAAGATATCTCGGAAATATTTAATAATCATTTTACAGAAATTGGCCCTAAACTAGCATCTGGTATCCCAAAAGGACCTACGACCTACGGTGACTATATTAACAAGACTAAGTCCTCGTTTCAGTTAAACCGAATAACACCGACAATAATCTTAGATCTTCTAAAATCCATGTCTGCAAAAAAAGCAACGAGCTTATATAATATACCATGCCGTTTTAGTGAAAGAGGCTGCTTCTGTAATTTGTGAATGTCTTGCGTCAATAAGTCCGTAGACACTGGAATTTTTCCAGAGGGTTTGAAACTCGCAAAAGTAACTCCCATCTATAAAACAAAGGACAAGGACAATATGAATAATTATCGTCCAATATCTGTTCTATCCTCTATAGCCAAAGTTTTTGAAAGGATAGTTTACAATCAATTGTACATTTATCTCAATTTAGTTTAAATGTTACAAAGACAGAAAAAATGTATATTGGATCTGATGATAATCTTAGAAAAATTAGCAACAATTTCAACATTTATATAAACAATAATCCAATTGAAAGAGTTTCTTCTAGTAAAACTCTTGGCGTCCTTGTTGACGAACGTTTATCGTGGGCGGCTCACACTGATTATATCTGTAAAAAAGTATCTTCAGGTATCGGGGGACTAAGGAAAATTAGAGATTTTATCCCAAAGGAAACCGCAATCACGGTCTATAACTCATTAATACAGCCTTGGTTCGATTATTGCGATGTGGTTTGGGATAACTTACCAGCCACATCGGCTGAAAGGCTTCAAAAGCTACAAAATCGAGCAGCCCGCGTCATAACCAAACAAGGTTATGATATCAGATCCAATGACATCCGTAGCAGCCTCGACTGGAACAATCTTATTGTAAGACGTTTAAAGCACAAAGTTATCACGATGTTTAAAATTCAGAATAATAATGGCCCTTTGTGCTTGAGAGAATTTTTCAGATCAAATAAACCAGTTATCCTTACCAAAACCTCGGACTGAAGTAGTATGAGAGGCACCGAATTAAGCCCCTTTTTTGGTGCGCTATGTTAATTTTTGGTGCGCTCTCATGAATAAAGTGCGGTGGTTTCTCATTATCTATTGTCTTAGACTCATGAATAAAGTGGTGAGCTCATGAATAAAGTGGTGCGCTCATGAATAAAGTGGTGAGCTATGTTAATTTTTAAGGCGCGCTCATGAATATCTATTGTTCCTTTGGATGAGGTAATCCATCTATTCGGGCATGTTTGGGCAAAGCCTATTGTTTGGAGCAGCTATAAAACCAGGAGCAATCGGCCCTGAATACATTCGAAGTTGAATGAAAAAAAGTAATAAATATCTCGCAATATCTAAACCCCTTTGTAGCGTAAATAGTAAGAACAAACTACTCGTGATAGGCTCTAAACTGTCTTTATTATTTTCCTTTACAGTTAATAACTCATAAGATAATTGTATACAAAATCCACTGTGAGAAATGTTGCTATTGTCCTTAGGGATTAACGATAACTGAAGAGCCTATTGTTTGGAGGAAAACTCTTGTGATGCAAATTCGTCTCTAAAACTGAACTATAATTACCATACGAATATAAACAAACCATCAGTAATTAAACAAAGTTTATTCATTCTCAAAAACACCAATTTTAAAAACAGTTCGTTTTCCTTATCCTCGCGGAGTTGATAACTTTCTTATTTCTCAGTTCTTGGGTTGATATAATGTACCGTGTTACAAGATTACACTGATTTATGTTTCATTGATATTTTTCTTGTTGACAAATGCTACAGACAGTTTTTACCGAGGAGAGGAAAATTAATGACCTAGGTAGTCTGGTCTAGTCTAAAACTATACTTCAGCTATCATTTTCTAGTCTAGTCTAGAAATTGAAATTAAAACGCTTTTTTTTTCGTTTTATGCTTCTTTTTTTATTTCAAAACGAAAAAAAGCGGGACAAAAGGAGACACACGGGACGAGAGGGTCTACTGACAAGAGACGTGTTCACATTCAGATATAGGTATCTCCGTTTATCCCTTTCATCCCTTTTGTCTCCTTTTGTCCCGCTTTTTTTTCGTTTTATGCTTCTTTTTTTATTTCAAAACGGAAAAAAGCGGGACAAAAGGAGACACACGGGACGAGAGGGACTACTGACAAGAGATGTGTTAACATTCAGATATAGGTATCTCCGTTTATCCCTTTCATCCCTTTTGTCTCCTTTTGTCCCGCTTTTTTCTTTTTTATCCCTCTTTTTTTTTTATTTCAAAACGAAAAAAGCGGGACAAGAGGTGACAAAAGGGACGAAAGGAGATAAAAGGGACGATCAAGTAGATTTGTGCTATTTGATACTAACTTTCAACGAGTGAACATGGAAAATCGGACTTTAAAAAACTGCCCTGTACCGAATTGTGCATCAAAGTATCTTGTTAAATTATCCAACCACTTGGCACAAGTCCATAGGTTATCAACTCAAGAACGAAAACCCTATTTACAAGAAGCGAAACTTCAAAAAAGAAAGTTTTTGTCGAGGAATGTAAATCCAGTTGTTGATAATGGAAAATATGTTGGTTAGGAATCCTACTTATAATGTTGGTCTAACTGAGAGACCTTAGCTAAATCAGCTAATCGACATTTGTTAAACGTAGTGACCACGCCAATTCGTTTTCTATAAAGTTGGAAACTTTTAAGGGTCTGACATTATACTCCCGATCCTTGAAGAGTAAAGATATAAACGATGGCTGCTAATCGTTCCAACTCAGATGATGAAATGACTGAAGATTCTTATCAAAGCTCTGATTCTCAGGAGAGCACGGACTCCACAGATGATAGTTATGACGGAGAAGAGGATGTTTGGGAAAGAATTCGTAACGAAGCTAAAGAACGGCACCAGGAAGATTGGGAAGCGTTGGTTCAAAAGTATGAACACGATGGGGATAGTCATGAAGTTGCTGAAATCAAAGCCAGTAACGCTTTGGTTCCTACCTATAGAAAAGACCTAAGAGAAGTGTTGTTCGAAGATATGAAATGGATTCACAGCTTAAGAAAAGATCCTGATTTCCAAAAAATCTTGGAAACAAAACAAAACTTGATGAACACGGAAGATTATGGATGGAAAGAAGCGACCGAGGCTGCAACTCACAACCGAAAATTCTTGTTGAATAAACAATTCCAAAAACAACCTATTCCGGAACAGAGTGATTCCGCGATGAATAATACATTCGTACCTTTTAGAAATAAGTTTTATTAAGTTGATTTCTATTAATAAACGTCTCTTAAAATATTCTTCCTCTTCTCCTCGTTTTAATTTCAATTTCTAGACTAGACTAGAAAATGATAGCTGAAGTATAGTTTTAGACTAGACCAGACTACCTAGGTCATTAATTTTCCTCTCCTCGGTAAAAACACAACTGTCTGTAGCATTTGTCAACAAGAAAAATATCAATGAAACATAAATCAGTGTAATCTTGTAACACGGTACATTATATCAACCCAAGAACTGAGAAATAAGAAAGTTATCAACTCCGCGAGGATAAGGAAAACGAACAGTTTTTAAAATTGGTGTTTTTGAGATTGAATAAACTTTGTTTAATTACCTGGTGGTTTGTTTATATTCGTATGGTAATTATAGTTCGGTTTTAGAGAATAATTTGCATCACAAGAGTTTTCCTCAAAACAATAGGCCCTTCAGTTATCGCTAATCCCTAAGGACAATAGCAGAGTTGATCTAATGAGTCACAGTGGATTTTGTATACAATTATCTTATGAGTTATTAACTGTAAAGGAAAATAATAAAGACAGTTTAGAGCCTATCACGAGTAGTTTGTTCTTACTATTTACGCTACAAAGGGGTTTAGATATTGCGAGATATTTATTACTTTTTTTCATTCAACTTCGAATGTATTCAGGGCCGATTGCTCCTGGTTTTATAGCTGCTCCAAACAATAGGCTTTGCCCAAACATGCCCAAATAGATCGATGACCTCATCCAAAGGAACAATAGATATTCATGAGCGCGCCTTAAAAATTAACATAGCTCACCACTGTATTCATGAGCGCACCACTTTATTCATGAGCTCACCACTTTATTCATGAGTCTAAGACAATAGATAATTAGAAACCACCGCACTTTATTCATGAGTGTAAGACAATAGAACCGTGACGTCATTGAATTAATGAGAGCGCCTTAAAAATTAGCATAACACCTTAAAAAAACAGGATAATTCGGTGCCTCTCATACTACTAATGGACAAAGACTTCTTATCTTCCACGAATTCTTCTAATAGTTTTAAATAAAGAGTAAGTGACGATGCTAAAGGAGAAACTTTGAAGAACTAATATAGATTGTATATAACGAACGTTACATGTTTTAATGACTAGCAAAAAGGTATATTTGGCTAGTGAAAAATTACTTCTTACTAGCCGTAAGCCTACTAGCGAAAAACGTTAAGGTTGTCTCTGCTGCACCTCGCTCCATTTGTTTATCTCTGCACGAAAGCTCAAAATGCCTCAACCAGTCTTGAAAGCCCCCCTCCGACCTGGAGAAAGTGTCTGGCTTTGGGTTTTGCACAGGCCAAGGGGGATGGTTCTACATCTCGACTCTGGTTTCCCTTGTGTTCTAGACCTAAACCTCCCTCACCACCAGACTCAGACAACAACTGTTTTTCGCTTATTAACAACAACATGAACATGGCTACCTTCAGAGAAACAAGGGAATCTCTTCTTTTAGCTCACGACTTCGATGTTATAGATGACGAAGAGCTTCTACTCTTGCCAGATCAAAACACTTCCAAAAACCTTGATATCCCGTACGGAAAATACGACCTTGAAAACCTGACGTAGGATAAGTGTACCTTTTCTGGCTTTAAGATTTATTTCGTTCGAAGGTTTGCGAGGGCTGTGCCTCAAATCAGTATGGTCATCAACAAAACTATGGAGTTAATATTTGAAGAACATAGCTACTTATTGATCAGCTTTGGCCAAGCCTGGCTCCAGCCTGTATGTCTTCAGGAATTTGCCAGGGCAGTCCAAAACAGGGAGGCAGCTCTAGAAAATTACTGGAAATTTATAGATGGGACGGGTGTGCCCAGATTGTCACAAAGGAGCCCACCAACGAGTACTATACAACGGGCACACGCATGCGCATTTGTTGTTGCTCCAAATGGCCTTATTGCCAATCAGTTCGGTCCAGTGGAGGAGAAAAGGCACGACAGAGCATGCTAGCAGCATCTGGGCTGTTAGCAAGGCTGGAAAGGTATGCCATGACGCCAACTGGCCAACCTCTCTGCCTATATGGAGACACCACCTACCCCCTTAGAGTACATCTGCTAGGTCCATTCAAAAGGGCACCGTTCACTCCTCTTCAAGAGGCATACAACGAGTCCTTGATAAGGGTACAGTTTCAGTGGAATGGGTTTTTTCGATGTCATTTCAAGTTATTTTGGCTTTTTGGATTACAAGAAATACCTGAGTGATGTGGGCAAAGTGTACATTGTCTGTACGCTGCTGCGCAATACCCATTCCTGCATATATGGCTCTACAACATTAATTACCTTTGTGCTTGACGCCCCATACGTCCAGGACTATTTTGTTTAATATGAATTGGCTTAATTGTGTAAAGAATATCCATACAGTGGCCCATGAGGGACGCGCTGCAAATAAAAAAAGTTGCTGCAAATAAAAAATCTGGCAAATAAAAAAATAAGAAATTGCTGCAAACAAAAAAGAAGTTGCACAAACAAAGATAAGCTGCTGCAAATAAAATATGTTTGTTTGCAGCAGCGTAAGGTCGTATGATTCTCAAATTTCGAAGAATACCGAGAACAAAGTATTTCAAGCGATTTTCAGCTGAAATTTATCAGTGAATTTGATGGTGTAGTAATTTTTTCCACAACCTTATCTTTTTTAGTATTGTAATTTTTAAGAGTGAATGGCTGGTTGCTAGGGGCAATGGATTTGTTTACGCGTCTGCTTTTCCTAGAACACGCGCCCAATATTTGGAGTACAAAGCCTGATGCTGTAGTTTTGGGCAGCCCGTGTATTCTATTTCAATTAGACTGGGCCAAGAAGTCCATAATTGAGCGGAAATGAGCACAGCACGCATCAAATCCATATACACAAATATATTTTTTTTCTTCTTCAAATTCAAACGTTTTCAATTCACTCGCAGTTTCTGTACTACATTTGCTTTTAATCGAGATTATTGTATAGTAGCTAGCCTCTATAAGGTTATTACTCGGAAAAGTCGTACGATTAGACGTCCTACAAGATTCTTGGGCAATCAGTTCACATGAAAGAAAGCCCGAGCTGAGTCTGCGGCGGATCAGGGCGAAAATTTGACAAGTAAACAGGAGGCTCAAAAGTCGATATCATACAAGAAGCTTTGCAAACCAAAACAGCCAGAGCCAAGCAAAGTACCTTATTATAGGAAATTAACAATGCACTTTATTAACGCGATTTTACAAAATTCGCGTTAATTTAATGTATCTTAATTAATGTCGATGTAAATTTAATGCACGCTATTTTACAACATTGTTATTTTAAAGCACCTTTATTTCATTTCAAAACCTTATTAGTTCATGACTCCTCTATTGGCTCTTCAGAGTCACTATTGCGGTTTGGTTTCCGTCAATCAAACGAGTGAGCAGCTCTTGGTGATTTCACCGTGAGGCTTTGAAAGATCTTTTGAATTGATAGGGTCTAGTTAGGCTTCAAACCCAAATTTTCGGCTTTAAAAAAAACTTAGAAACATCCGTGCACTTGTCTTGGAAGGTTTTATTGACGGAAGCCAAAACGCAGTTTGGCGTTCAGAAATGTAAAGTGCGAGTTTGCAGAATTATGAAAATCGCAGTAAATAAAGCAAGATGCTTATCGAAAAATTCGCGTTAATTTAATGCATGTAAACCTAACTTTTGAAAAATTCGCGTTAATTTAGTGTAACGTTAATTTTTTTCGCGTTGTCAACGTGCATTGTTAATTTCCTATAATAAGGTAGACAAAGTTCAAGCAGATGAAGCTGCAAGCATGATTACAGGATATCGACTCTGTGATATGGAAATAATAAGCTCTTTCCTGTTTGAGACTTTAGCTTGGCCCTCATGGAAAACTACCTCAATAGGAAAGGTTGTGCTTCTCATCTGCACATTCTCTGCGGAAATTGTGGCTGGAAGAAATAATTTTGTACTTCCCAGAAGCAGAATCGCAGCTTTGAAGTGAACAGGCGCCTAGTTTATTCCAGGAGGTCTTTAGAAAGAGGGCATAATGACGCCAATACATTTTGCATATTAATGAACATGCCACCTCCCACTACAGCAAGAGCTTACGGTAAAAGTGGTAGCACTATTGCTATGTATTTAAACATCATTACAAACAAGAGCATGACAAGTGCAGCTGATGCAGCACTGCAGTTCTGCAGTCAATCAGCCTATCAACTGTGCAATTAGCCTATCAATTTTATATTTTTCCTTTAAATATGGCTTCCTGGTTCCTTAAAGTGCCACTACGATCAAAATTGAACAAATTGATATTTCTGCATATTTTTGAAGTGCAAGTACTTAATAATGATCCTGCCATACCTTTTCCCGAAATTCCGGCGGGAAGTCCGATTTTTAAACCCATCTTTCTTGCATTCGAACGTCCGCCATTGCTTGGATTAGATTTGAACGAGTAAACAAAGAAAGACTGGGTCGAGACCGGAACTGACGTCATCCAATCAAACCAACCTAGTAATGACTGCAAGGGTTATAGAATCAAAAACGTTTCGAGGCCGTGTTAAAACGGAAGATCGACTTAATTGTAAATGAAAGGATGCCTTCTAGTTGATGTGTTGTGCAGGGTTGCAGCAATAGGTCAAACCCGAAGGCTGGAATATCTCTACACAACAGCCCAGTTGATAAGAGTGAACGAGCGAAGAGGAAACATTTTGTGTTTACACATCGTAAAAATTTCAATCCAGAGGGTCGATTTATCATTTGTTCAGCGCATTTCTCGGAAGCTTGCTTCTCGAGATACCAGCACTCTGGGAGTGCCATGCGTCGCCTTGAACCTGGATCTGTCCCAACGGTTTGGACGGCTACATGTACATCTTCTAGCACCGTTTCTGCAGAAACCATGGTTTCCGAAAGGACTGTAAGGATTCCTCGTAAGGTGTGTATAAATATACGTTCAGTGATATAGTAGTGTTTCACATATTCTATGTTCTTAAAGGAGAACTGAAGCCTAAAATCAACTTTAGCTCAATGAGTAGATTTAAACATGAAGACTCATACCAAAATTTATTTTACTGTGTTGCGTCAAAGGAAATAAAATCTGCAAATCTTCCTCCCAACTGCCGCTATGTACGGCTCAAATCCTGTAATCTGACGTACGGTACGGGAAATAAATTAGTTTTGTCATGTTGTTTTCGGCTTTGGATAGATCGACTAACGACTCATAATTGCGACTATTGTGCTGTCCTTGTGCTGGAGGACAATACGGAGGAAAAATCACTGAATTGAGCCGCAACACAAACTAGCTTTATCAATGTATTTCCTCTTTTTAGACGTGCGCCACAAAGAAATAAAATAGCAGAACGTTTTCTCTTGAATACAAGTTTGTATAGTCGTCGGATTGATTTAGGGTTCAGTTCTCCTTTACTTGAGGTTTTCATCCCGATAATTATTTTTATACTTGTTGTGTGTGAGGGGGTCGTGGTACCAAAGGAAATTTAGTTAATACCGCGATACAGTTGAGCAAAAGTGAACAAACTTTGTATTTTTACTATATATAATTTATAGAACGTTTTACGCCTGCGATATGCGTTCTGGTAAATGTATAACCTGCGGAAAAAGAGGGCCAAAAGTAAATGTCATTAAAAAGTAATACATGATTATTTGAAGGAATATTAATGAACAGTCACTAAAAGTAAGTTTTTCCAGCGACCAAAGTATCGACGTGCGTCTAAAATGTTTCGTTTTCCTCTACTAGTTGTGGATTGACAATTTTCACGAGAAAGGCAAGAAACTGATAAACGTACACGTAGAGTTAGGAAAAGAGGTGTAGTTAAAAAATATATTCTTCAACCTTTTTTTTTTAACTTTTCAAAAAAATGGGTCGGTATTAATATTAGCTTTGCATTTTCTTTTTCAAAAAAAGTGGATGAAAACGAAACATTTTGTTGGGATGGCCTAATAAAAAAACGTAGCTCTAAGGAATAGATGTATAAGCTATAAACTGTCAAATAAGGGTAGTGATAATTTGTGATACATGTATGCATTAATTGAAATGCTCTTTTTTCAAAAGCCAGAACATAACATTTCCTTGTGAAGCTCTGTTTTGCTTCTTGTACAGACAGTCATCTTTATTTCTCTAAATTTTTTGTATAGATGGTTAATGAATTGATGTCTAAAAACAACAGCCAAAGTGGAGGAGATCCAATGCTTGATAGCCTTAGTACATCAGCAACTGCAGAATCAAAAAGTCAGGGGAGAGATGAGACTCCAAGTGCCTGCAGAGGGGGAATATGATCATCAAAAACCTGATATTGCTATGGAAAACATAGAGGTGAGCATAGTGCACAACTGTCAATTAACTGATCATATTTAATGCAGGTAGCTGGTATTCATGTAGTATATCTATGAAATGCATTCAAACTTGTTTTTAGGATGACCCATCTCTGGCACCAGATTCTCTTGGGCTTCCTATGTTGGCCTCCTCAAGTGAATTACCGGTACATGTACAAGGACCTCTGAAACTGGCTGAACCTCACCTGGAAGAAACCTCAAGCCAACTGGTAAATATAACGTTTTTAATATTGACTCGTTCACCGCAGACTGTTGCCATGCAAAAGGCACATAACTACAAACAACAAATTGATTGATGTTAATGTGTTTACATAAACAGTGAAATGGTTTCTAGTCTATATTATGTCGCCATGATATACAAAAATGGTGGGAATATCAAAATGTAGTGATTAACTTTACGTTTTCTGCAAAGAATAAGAGTTTTGCTGGATACTAAACCATTTCCACCAGGAACTAATTAAGAAACAATATATGATCTGAATACTGGGATAAAATTGCCTTCAAAAACGAAAGATTTACTGACAATAGATAGTATTTTCAGTAACATTCCTGCCAATTTATTGCAGTTGTGCCCTTAGTAGTTATTCAGCACTGTAAATGTTATAGTGGTCAAATTATTTTGCTCTCTTTGGTAATTAAGATTACTGTACTAGCTCCTAGTTAAGATACTAATTGCAATAATTCTAATGGTACATGTATTTCTTAGAATGTTGAAGAGAATTCACAAGATGGAGTGGTTTGCAGGGAATGCCAAGCCCTAAAAAAAGAAAACAGATATCTCAAATCTAAAGCAACACGACTGCAGAATCGGCTGAGAGGCAACCAGGAGCAGTGGGTGAACACTACGAAGGAAATCAACATTCCCCTTAAAGTATCTTCAGGTAACTAGAAGCTACGACGAGACACTTGATATAATGAATGTAATCAGTCCGTTTTGTATATGTATAACTGTGCATTATAATACTTAATTTAAATACTCCAACAAACAAACTAGTAAGAAAATTGGTTGATAATTTACGAAAACAGAGTGATTAATATTATTATTATTATTACTTACAGCAAAATATAATATTATAATTAAATGATAATATATTATTAAAACAGTTACTGATTTTACATATTGTTTTTGACAGCTACTCAAACAGACTGTAGCCTAATTGAAACCAGTTATCAATTGCAAGAAGAGTGTGATGAACAGGAGGTTGAGGATGACCCGATGGGAGGTCCTTATGAGGTGGAGCATGATGATACTAGTGATGATCCAACTTGGACCCCTGAGGAAATTTAGGATGCTTATAGAAAAATGGGAGAGGATGACGACAGTAAAGGAAATGTAAATCCCAGGTACTGAATAAGTATATAACCCTCCCCAGACTGTCAATACGTATGAAATATCTTGACATACACCCTTTCCCAATTTGTCATCAGTTACCCAATTTTGTATGACCCTTCATTTTGGGGGCTTCAAAATTATTTTGTCCCTCCCACTTTCTACCCTCTCTCTCCCCCATTGCTATTGAAAAAACTTCTTACCAGTCCCTACTTGTAAGTATATGTAATTTTATTCTATTTAGGCTGGACATCAAGGGGGAAAATACACGTGAAGAGCCCAAGGGAATTGTGTTCCTTTCCAAACTCCTGCAGCTTTTTCAATATTGTCATCTGTGTTTGTACCCCAACCCTGAAGTAAGCGTATCCCAGACAGGAACTCTCCTAACTATTGACGCTACATGCCAAAACTGCAAGGAGACCTTTACATGGAAAAGTCAGCCCTTCTTGCTTGGTAAATTTCCTGCTGGGAATCTACTCTTGAGCTTTGCTATTCTCTGTGCTGGTGCTTCGGTCAAGAAAGTATTGTTGGTATTCCGCCATATGGGTTTGTCAGTCTATCATGAGCCCACATACTATTACCACCAGAGGCAACTCCTCATTCCAACAATCGTGTCCTTCTGGCGAAAGTACCAAGCTAAGATCTTGGAGACTTTGAGGGGAAAGGATGTTTTTTTGGCAGGTGATGGTCGGCATGACAGCATGGGGCACAGTGCCAAATATGGAACATACACAGTCTTCTGTTGTACTGTTGGCCTGATTATACACATTGTTCTTGTACAGGCACGTTATATCAATTATATCAATAATTATAATGGTCAAGACCACCATATTCACACTGTTTTTTTATATTAGCAAACTGGGATCTCCAACATGGAAATAACCACCATCATCTCCAAGAGCACCATTAAAACAATCAACATTATAGTAAAATATTTCTTGATTTGAGTGTTGTACTTAATGTCTTGATGTAGCATCGATTTTAATGGGGAAAAAACAAACAATTGATAGACTCTTGTATGGGATTTTGCAGTAATGCATACATTGTACACCTACATGTAGAAGTTTGGAAACGTAATTATATTTCTCTGCATAACGGTAGTTATCAACGTTTCTGAATCTGAATATAACACCAAAATAAGGATGTGCATGCATGACTGCAAAATTCCATATCGAAAAATGCCATCCTCAATATTCATCCTATACTATTAAAAAAATTCCACAAATGTTGATTTAATGCTGCTCTTTGAGGTGACAGTAGTTATTTTCATGTTACAGATATAAAAAAACAGCACCTGTGAATACAGTGAAGTAGGCAGGATAGAAGTAGGCAGGATAGAAGTAGGCATATAAATCTGAGTATGAAGTGAGTGTTAACTTTTGTTGGCCTGTTCTAGTATTGGTAATGCAAATTAGCCAATTATGAGAGTGAGAATACAAGCTTAAAGTTTAAAATAAAATATTGTAGCTGATAAATAACCGATTTCACTTTTCTCTTTGCACAAACCCATGTTAACGAACACGAAAGTGAAATGTAGTTGATTTGTGACGTACAGTACTTCTCAATTTATGTGAATTTGGATGAACTTCTGTCACTTACTCAAAAAAAAAAATCTACATGTACATGTTGATGATTGTATAACCAACAATAATTTACATGTAACTGAAAATACTTTTCATTGTTTCATAGGTTAATCAGGCAGGAAGCAGTTCAGGAATGGAGTTCCTTGGTCATCAGAAAGCATTTGCTTTGCTTTTGACAACAGAAATGATCATCAGATCATTCATTTCTGACAGACATGCCTCAATTGCAAAGTGGATGAGGGAAGAATGTCCCAAAAAGTGCAAAGAAATGGAGAAGGTTGTCATAAATCATTTCTTTGATCTCTCGCACATTGGAAAAAGTAAGTAATGTCAGCTCCAACTCAGTCTTGAAATTGCTTGACCGGGATAGACTCGACGAAAGGAGGGCTAAGCGCAAAGCAGTAATCATGTTTAAGATAAAAAAATAGTTGTGCGCCATCCTGTCTTACGGAACTGTTCACAACAGTTGAAAACACGATGCGCTATAATTTGAGGGGAGCTAGCATGAAATTACATATCCCTCGCCCCAATTCATGAAAAAAAGCTTTGGCTATGATGGGGCAAAATTATGGAACAAGCTTCCTACCAAACTGCATCAGGCAGAGAATCTTGTTTCTGTTAAAAAAACTAATTGGAACGGTCACTCTCCATAATGATTAACAGTAAAACATTTATTTTTTATATTATTTTTATAAATTAATACAAATTAGACAATTATACTTATTAGATTTTTCAATGTATTGAATTTTTTTAAATTTACTTAGAATTGGTTTATACTTCTATCAATTATATTGTATTCTAACACGGCCTTTATGGCAATCAGTATCATACTGTTAGAGAGACCGTGTATAAATAATAATAAAGTTAAGTGCATTAACTTTAAAAGTAAACAATGTACATTATATGTTGTCTTGTGGATTTATATGTAAGTGTTTTATAAAAACCCTCCCAGTGCATTAGAAATAATTGTACCATGTCACTTGAGACTTGATTTGATCAACTACTCAACATTTCAGCCATAGATTAGAAGAGCTGGTATTGAACAGATTTTGTATGAGTGCGGCAATGAAAACAGCACTGTTACTGAACAGCATGCATGAATGGTACAATTACAGCAAAGCTATGGAGGCTATATGGACATGCCATATTCACTCATGTGAAATCTGTTCTATAGAAACATGCAAGCTAGCTATTACACACGTAAAATTAAAAAAGTAAAAAAAGTAGTGATTCTTTTATGCAAACATTCAACCGTATGGTTGTCAACTATTGGATATAAATTTAATGCTAATCTATTCTTTTCTTCCATTTTAAAAAGAAATCCAGAAAATTCTTGTGCAGCTTAGTAAAGAAAAGGAATGTGAAATAATTGGACGCTGGAGGAAGGCCTGTGTTAGACATTTCTACTGGTCTGTGACATCCACTCAAGAACTTCTGGGTGATGTAAAACTGGCAAAGTTCCAAGGCTTTTTATCCCATGTTATAAACAAGCACAGCCACTTGCCTAACACATTGTTCAATGCATGCAGTCATGGTGAAATCATCACGCCACGACTGTGGATGACTAAAGGTTAATACTTATTCTAGAGGGGTACAGATTGGATTTATAGATTTAGGGATAACATACAGGGCAGAGTTGAATTGAAGGGCTGTGTGCAACCACACCGCGGCAAAACGGTATGCTCCGCTGGCCAAAAGAACGAAGGCTCTGCTATCAAATACAAATTACCGAGGGTTTCAACTTTTTTAGTAAATAATTTTATAACTTAGTAAACTCACAGTGAATTACAAATTACGAAAACTTCAACCTGTTAAAGTCTTAGGCTTAGCTTTTAAGTAGTTTTCTTATTTTTTGACAAAACAGTTCACAAATGGATGCTTTTAAGCAGAAATTTTAAAATCACGGGTATGTGCCTGTTGTTTCATTTCAGTTTTCGCGGGAAACTGGGGGCGGCCGCGCGCCGACAAGAAATAGCAAATACGCATGCGCGTAACGTTTTGCCGTGGTGTGCAACAAGGGCGTAAGTGCCTCCTGGTCACATTCTAAATTATCTTTCAAATTCTTAGTTTTCTAAGGGAAAATATAGAACGTGATCAGGAGTCACTTACACCCTTGTTGCACACATCCTCTCAATTATAGATGATAATTAATTGCAATATGTCAGGGCCGGAAATTTTTACCATATCAGCAACTAGAATGTTTTCGTTTTGCAACTTTTTTTTTGTATCTAGTCGCAAAAATGCAACCAGACTTTTTTTTATTATTTCCAGCCCTGTATGTGTGGAACAAATAAATATATTTCATTAAGAAAATGGTGCAGTGTGCATGCAAAATAAGTAAGGAATTTAGTCTAAAAACAGTTGTACAAATTAATATGTACTGTCAAAATGTATTTCTTTTATGACCCTGCATGCATGTAAAATATACAGTCTGTGTGATAATTCATTGCTACAATTAAAAATATAATTCTCCCAGTTATTGGCTATAACAGAATCTTAATACTAACTGCATTTAGCATGTTTTTTTTTATTAGGTTCAGAAGCATATGAGAAACTGTGCAGTGCACTAAGCAAGACACACCTTGTAAAAGCCATAAAGAAGGCTTCATCTGTTGAGCAAACCAGTTGCCTTGAGGGCTATCATTCGGTTGTAAATCAATTTGCACCCAAAATGCTAGCATTCTCCTACCTGGGTATGCTTTGTAGGTATGTATGGAACAAGTGTAGTATTTGAAGCAAGCTGGTCAAAGGCAACAGTCCCTTTATTTTTCTTGTCCCTCTCCAGATTGGGTGGCATGGGTGGTGCAGTGTGTTAGTGCTCACCTCTCAATGCTGTGGCCCAAGTTCAGACTTGGTCGGACTTGGTGCCATAAACGAGTTGAGTTTGTTTGTTCTCTCCCTTGCCATGAGGGTTTTCTCCAGTTTCCTTCCTCCATAAAAATTCAACATGTGAGTTTGAGAGTAGTACGTATAAAAATATATGAATGTAGTGGGGAGTGTATGTGGAGTTGAAAGCAGGCCCCCACCAACTACATTTTTTTGTATGCTGAAATAAAAAGCCTGCTTTCGAATAATGAATAAAACAATTGTTTTTTCCCCTTGTGGCCAGAGACTAAGAGAAATAGCGGGATGTTTGCAGTCTAACATACATTACACCTATTTATTTATTTTATGATCTGGCAGATTGACCAATGAACAAACATTGAACTTTAAACAATGAACAACAAATATTGATTTAGTAGATTGATTGCAATAAATCCTAGAGTAGCTTGGGATAATACACAATTGTAACATTTGTTACAATAAGAAGCTAATCAGGGATATAATATTACCAAGTCAAATTTTAAATTGATTTTTTTTGTTCAATGTTTTTAGTTCATTGTTCAATGGTATCACTTTTTTTTTTAATAAACCAGTATAGAGTGATATATATTCAGATGAGTACCGGTAAATGTATTTGTTCAATTTCGTTTTTTACCTTAATAGGACAATATTATCTGCTGTGCACTTTAACTACAATCTTCACAGAGAAAGTAAGGTGGATCACACTGGGCATCTGCAGCTCCATGTTACATATCCCAAGTTTAAGTATGGGGAAGCAACAGTTAGGTGCCACAGCCAATGCACACCATGCTGGAGGATAAAGAAACAAGAGAAGAGGCCATCCAGAAACACCAGTCACGGAAGGAAATGGAAACAGCTATTTGCCCCCCCAACATGTACAGGTAGGGGATGTGAGTATATGTGTACAGGTATATAGGAGTAGGCATCAATCTTCAGTTATTAATTGGCATTCCAAGCATTCCATTCTGCTAACGGCTTAGTGAGTGACAAAGAATGCATGATTCCCCAAACCTCTCGATAACTAGTTCCTGTGCTAGCGTGCATTGACAAGTTAAAAATGAGTAACACAACACCACATTTTCATTTGGATGTTATTCAGATGCAGAACTGCAAGTACAGTCAAGACGCAAACTTTGTCACGCGCGGAAAGGCAATTGCTGAACCGGCTCAGCAATTGCTGTTTTAGAAAACAGCAATCAGCAATATCGTTTTGCCGGCAAACAGCAATATCGTTTTTTGAAAAACGTAATATCGTTTTTGTAAGTAAAACAGCAATTGCTGATTTACAGCAATATCTCCGATATTCTGACGAGTTTGTACAAAATCGATTTTTTTTTTTCCGTAATCGTATGCCAAATGGTTTGTTTTTGTTGACGTAGAGAGAGCCGTTATGGGGCGCCTTCCCAAGAATGAATGAGGGCCATTGAATAAACCAGGCCTGAATTGGAATTTAGTCTTTTTTAGCATAAAGAAAACTGGTGAATCTGGAGAAGTTTGACCCTTGGCGAAACCCGAGCTCAATATGACGATCGATCCCGCATATGCGTGCCTATAGTAACGAAACTTATGCTATCCTTGCTACATTGTACTTCACAGCTCGCTTATAACGCTTCTGCAAACCTTTACTGGAAACCTATACTTAAAATATTAGAACTAGCATGAATATGGAAGCCTCAACTTGCGACACAAAATAATAACAAAACGATTAGCGGTCGCTTGTTTAGTTCCCTGACTACGGTGGCCCACATATGCCATGACAAAACTCTTTTATGCCATGACAAAACTCTTTTATGCCATGACAAAACTCTTTTATGCCATGACAAAACTCTTTTATGCCATGACAAAACTCTTTTATGCCATGACAAAATTCTTTTATGCCATGACAAAACTCTTTTATGCCATGACAAAACTATTTTATGCCATGACAAAACTCTTTTATGCCACCATGACAAAACTCTTTTATGCCATGACAAAACTCTTTTATGCCATGACAAAACTCTTTTATGCCATGACAAAACTCTTTTATGCCATGACAAAACTCTTTTATGCCATGACAAAACTCTTTAACCTTTCGTACCCAGTCCTTATCGAATTTGTTTACTGCGCCTGCGCGCCTGATCGGCAGCGTGTCCAGCAGCGTTAATTATTATTTTCATTCCAGCATGGCGAAGTATAGCCTCCTCCACAGCCGTGTCCAGTGTTCAGTCCCCCTTCCACCTCCCACGTCTGCTCATAAGAGCCATACATTCCATTCTCGCCAATTAGCCAATCAGAGTGCAGGCTTCCCAAATCTGGAAGCCTGACGCCGCCGAGTTCGAGCGTGCGTTTGGAAAAGTGTGTGAAAAGTTTAATATAATCGAGTTAAATCAACATCAGAGGAAAGCTATCACCAAGACTGTCAAGGAGAAGGTTGATATCTTTGACTTTGTAAACCTACCAACCGGCTTTGGAAAATCACTAATTTACCAAGCTTTACCTATAATCTTTGATGACATTTCTGGGAATTCGGGTCATATTGTTATTGTGGTTTCTCCGCTTGTGAGCTTGATGAACTTTCAAGTCGCTTTCCTGAGAAGTATAGGGGTCTCTTCAGTTAGTTTAAGTGATATCAATGAAGAGGAAGAAAACGATGTCAAGAAAGGGAACTTCTCAATCGTATATGGAACTCCCGAATCATGGATCAAGAACGATCCATGTTAACTAGAAAATGTGCGAATAAACTGAAATCTGAATCTGAAATCTGGAAGATGTTGTCAAACAACACCTACTCGTCGAAGCCGTCTGCTATTGCGGTCGACGAAGCTCACGTAATAAGACAGTACAGACTCGCATCGATGTCGGCCGCTTTCCTCAGTAGACCCTGGACTTCTACCGAAGCTTTCCCAAAAACTCTAACTCTCTCCTTCTTTGGTGGCATACTATTACATCCAAAGCATCTCTGATCACCGTCGACAAGTTTTTTTCTGAGTTTCAGCCATCACGAGTGCTTTTAGCAGTTTAGAGAACTTGGAATATTACCGAAGCAATGAATTCGTTTTGTTTACAAATTCTGCACTTCCGTGATTGGCTCTTTAAAACAAAGGGAATGGAATGTATGGCTCTTATGAGCAGACGTGGGAGGTGGAAGGGGGACTGAACACTGGACACGACTGTGGAGGAGGCTAGGCGAAGTATGGAAGGTGCCTATTTAAAGGCACGTGCGAGTTAAATTGCCAGGTGTTTGTTGCTGATCCTGCTGACTCCTATGTATCCCCTGATGTTTGTGTTGCTTGTGAGCATCACGCTGCCTTCCACGAGCAAGGTCAATCAAGCTTCGTAAAAGCAAGCCTTTTGCCACCAACTTCTAGTTCTAATCAGTCTGTTCGTGGAGAAACTGATAAAACATCGTCGTGGGTTACCGGTGCATTTGGGAAGAGCAAAAGTTTCAAGGAGTGGAAAGAGGGAAAGACCTCTAGTGCTTTCCGTAAGAAATCAAGTTTGAAAAAGAAGATTGAGCCTGAACACGTGACAATCAATATTGGTCTCATGACATTTGACACGAGAAGCATGACTTTGAAGCCAAAGTGGGGCAAGCGATTGCCCCTAAAAACTGTATCAAATGCAACATGTAGTGAGATTCTCAAGAATGGCTTGGCAAAGTGGAAGGCTTTTAGAAAAGACTACATCACTGAAGAGCAGAGTTACATGCTTTTGTTTGAAGACGGCAGTGAAGCAAGATTTTTGCCTGGTCATACAAAGGAATTTTTCTCCTTATCACGTTACAAGGAGGAATTAGGTCGTGACTATCGCCGAATAATCCTTTACCTTTGTTCAGAAGAGGATTTTGATTACAATCACCGCTGTAATATTCTTGGCTTAGTTGCTGTTTCAGATTCCTCAAGTGGGGAGGAAGAAGCTGCCACTAAGAGCAAAAAGAGTAAGGTTGATGAACTAGAGAGCACAGCACATGAACTTCCCAGCAATAGTGAAGCTGCAGGTGCATCAAATGCCACTGTGCCTGGCCTGGCAGACAGAGCTGAGACAATCACAACTAAAACCTGTAACCCGAGAGGTACTACATGTGCCTATGAAGGCTATGATATCCCAGATGAATTTCTTTGGGGTGAGTTTGATGACATAGATGAAAGTGAGCTGATTAGAGCTGCTACTGCACGTAGCTTAGAGGAACAGAACAATACAGCAGAAGAGATTGAGCTACAAGAGCTTATTGCTGAATTTAAGAAAGTAACTGCAAAACGAGAGCATTGTACTATTGTAATATTGAGAAAGAAACTATTACAAACATGTATGAAGGGTATACAAGACCAAAACTTTGATTTCACCAAAGAACCATGTCTGGTCTTCAGTGGAGAAGACTGTGCAGACCTTGGAGGCCCACGCAGAGAGTTTTTCAGACTACTGATGCAAGCTGTATGCAAAGACCTGGGAGTATTTGAAGGCTCTGAAAATAATCTTGTCTTTAGCCATAATCACTTGGTTATTGTCAACAGAAAACCATTCATAGCTGGTCAGTTTACTGCTTGGAGCATACTACATGGTGGCCCAGGGCCTCAATGTTTGGCAGAAGATGTCTTCTACCTGATGTTAGATTTGCATGACGAAGTCCTTGCATCACGTGCTGCTTTAATCATTGCAGATGAAGGAACTGCAAAGCTGGCAAAAACATTGTTGGAAATCAGCACTGAGGAAGAGTATAAGGAATTTAAGAGAGTAAATTCCAACTGCTTACTAGATCAAGGAATTTCATTGCATGGAGCAGGAGAAAAAGATGTGCTGCTCATGCAAGTCATTAAACAAGCTCTTTTATACAGGTAAACTATTATAAATAAAATAGTTAGTGTATTATAATTTAGATTCAGTACAAATAACAATAAACTATATTTTATTAAGGTGTCACCTACATTATACACTTATTGGATTCATCAGAATCAAATATGGCAAAATATTTAAGTCAAGACTTTGATATTGGGCAAAACTGAAAGTTGAGTCAAGTTCAAGTTTATTTGCAAAATAGATATATAATACATTTTAGGTGGAATTTATAAATAAAAGGACATAATAATAGTAATTAAAAGTGAGAAAAGAAAAGTTACTTTATTTATATAAGCAGTGTGCACTGAGTAGCCAAAGTAGCATAAGCTTTCAAGTTGGCTACTGTTTACATGTAGTTTGGTCATTTAAAGGGGAACTGAACCCTAAAATCAACCCAACGTCTTTACAAAGATGTATTCTAAAGACATAAGTTGTGCTATTTTATTTTTCTATGAGGAGAAAATTAGTCTCCAAGTTCGATTTTCCGCTGAAAAATCTATTGTGTGGCGGCTCAATTCAGTGCAAATTTCCCCATAACGTATGTTACACATACCAAGGAAGAACGATCACACCTCCAGCACAAAGAAAACACAATGGTCTGCAATTAGAAGCCATTAGTCCTGCTATTCAATGTCGGGGACAGCATCGCAAAACTAATTTATTCCCCATATACTACGTCACAAATTAAGAGACTCAAGCCATCTGTACATACCGGAGGCTGTGAGTAAGTTTTTCGGATTTTCTTTTCCTATAGACGCGCAACACAGAAAAATTAAATAGCAGAACCTATTTATTACGAATATATGTTTGTATAGACATTGGGTTGATTTTAGGGTTCAGTTCCCTTTTAATAGAAAAGAAGAAGATCAAAGTTTGGAAACACTATGTGATGAAGTTTATGAGAAGAAAAACAAATATATATATATACAGTCAATTGCAGCAACGTTTTCCTACAATATATACATATCATCTGTAAGTACAAGTCGTATTCAATGCTAATAAAATATACATGACATTATGGGGTGTCTTCGAAAATATATGTTTCAATAGGCCTGACCCAAGAGGTATCTGAAGAATGCATTTCAGATGTGATCGCACAATGGGAAAAATATATATAATATATATTTGTAGATTAAATACCTAATGTATGCCAATTAATATATATTTATATTTCACAATGTGTAATAATGTTGAACAAGCTACATTTGTACTTTGGTTTTGTTTGTTTAGAGTGACACTCCTGTGAAAACTGTCACCATGCAGTGTGAATAGCTAGTTGCCATGGCAAGTAAAATGGTTGTAGCTTTGAACACTTACACGTCGAGACATGTGGCAGGCCTTAAAACACAATTACTCAATGTTGCAAGGTGCGTCATTGTACTTTCTTCATGTAAGAGTTCTAAAAATTGTACATTGTATTTATAGGGTGAAGCCCTCAATCGACCTTTTCCTTGCTGGAATGGATGCTGTTGGTCAATTTTTTACAAAATATGTGAGAAGAAACCCAAAGGCATTCCTCCAGCTGTTCATTGACATTCCAGCACCTTTGACTGTGCAGCAATTGAAGGGACTCTACGTTATAAAGTGGTCTGAGGAGGGTTCTAACAAACATGATGAGGAAGAAGATACAATATACTGCTGGGAGCAATTTATTAAGCAGGTGATTGTTGAAATATGAGCTCTATAGTCCCTATTCCAATATGGCTGCATGCTCTAATTTGCATAATGCAAAAAAACGTAGGATACATTAGGTGAAGTGAATGCCACCTATATCAATGCATACCATAGTAAGTAATACTGGGCATATTGGAAGCTTGGCCATGGTATTTCATAATTTGCTGCAAAGTTATAATATAGACATTTAAATACAGGGAAAATCACAATATCAAGGCTAGTTAGGCTTAACTGGCTCAAACTCATATACCAGTAGAACTCTGTGTTTCAATATTATTATTTAGTACCATTTTATGCTATCACCCATAAAATTCAGAATATTTCCAATCTTGGCATACTCTTTAACTTGGTAGCATTCAACTGTTATTTACTGCTCTGTATACTCTTCGCACAAGATTCACCACTTTGGAATAGGGTCTAGACTTTTTAAAATAAGCAGATACCACCCATCCACAAGCAATATATCAAATTATTATTTGAAAATAATTCTAAAATGTAGAAATGGAAACAGCTAGCCTGTATATTGGCCCTCTTTTATTTTTGACAGTTTCTCCCAACCAAAGGGGCTGGGCCAGCACAAGGGTTTCTTGCTTCCATATTTGTTCCAATCCCCCATGAAACTTTGAGCCCCCAGTAATATAGTTCAGTTGAAAATTCCATGGCAACAATGACTACATTTTTAGGGGGGAGGGTTCTTTTCAGTCTAGAAACGGCTAAAAATCAGTTAAAACCCCTTGGTATAAAGGGTTAAGAAGAAATTGGTTGAAGAGCTGATTGATTAACTACATGTGCTTCAGACACTCAAATTAAATGTGCTAATTATGAACCGCTGACTTTATACCATTGTCTCCTAGGTATCTGAAGGTGCAATTCAAGGGTGCCATCTAGAAGACATACTTGTTTTTGTAACTGGGGCAGATAAGGTTCCACCTCTAGGTTTCAGTAGGCTCATTTCCATCCTATTCTATGATAAAGAGGGATGTGAAAAAAGAAGACCTTGGTCCTCAACATGTAGCTTACATCTCTACCTGCCACGTGGTGTTGATGATGTGGGTATTTTCACTGAGCTAATGGTCAGCTCACTTAAGGAGAGCTGTGGGTTTGGAAAAGTTTAAAACTTGGTAGAAACGTTTATGCTTTAGAGCAAAACTGTCATCATTTACACAGTCTACTGTACAAATGTAAATGGTAATTGTTACACCTTCACCTTCAGTAACCTGACATCAAGGAGAGCTGTGGATTTTGAAAATAAAGAGTTGCAATGCTACATTTATGTTTTGGTGCAAAACATTTTTATACACTCAATGTCTGAGATACTGATGCTTTTAGTTAAAGTTCTTTACTGCTTATCAATAATTTTTTTGCTAACTTGGAAGTTCAAAAAGGACTATTGTTTTGCTACAATTTATTCACTTGCTTCCTTAAAATTTAACAACCATATTCATAATCATAAAACAGAGTTGTATGTTAATTGAAGGGCTGTGTGCCACAAGGGACCAAGTGCCCTTTTCAGGTCAGGACAATCCCCCCCCCCTGAAATTTTGATTAAAAACCAAAAGTCAGTTCACAGTAGCTTAAAAAAGTCCTTAAAGGGGCACTTGGTCCCTTGTGGCACACAGCCCTTCAATTACATGTACATTTTGCTCTGCAACAATCATGTTTGATAACTGTAGTTTAGTTATTGGACCCTATAATATAAATATATCTTCACATCGTATACATGTTACTTTCAAGAAATGCTTTATGTTGAAAAAAAGCAGAAGGCAAGGGACCATCAACATATTATGTGTGCCTGCTTAACATTCAATGGACATTAAGATCAGACCTCATTTTTCGGACTGTTTTGGTCATAATGCCCCACGCTAATGTCCATGCCTGCCTCCCCTCATCCCTAAACATCCATTGGAGATTAAGCAAGGCTAGCTTTATTAAAGTGCAGGTATAATGTAAAAAAAATTTTTTTGTACTATTGTGTTTGTTTCGCACAAAAAGGTATTAATCTTGCAAATTTTGTAACATTTCTGGCATTTAATCCCTCATTTTGGTTACTTTTCATGGATCCTGTGATGTCATAAGATGAATCAACTCCCTCCCAAGAGAAAACTACTACTGACAATAAAATCCTGTAGGTTTCCATTGTGACATCACAAGATGAATCAATCCCGCAATTCGGGTAGTGTTTATTCTAGTTTAATTGCTGTTCCTGCCTCGCATAGAAAACTAATTAGACAACTAAAGTATTATCAGAAATAGAATTTGGGGCAAAAAGAGTTCATGTTGTTTTATGGCACTACTTGCACTTTAAGTTTTAGAGTAGACATCCAAACCTCGTAAGTAGGCAGGCATACAGCTTGACATTAGGACTAACTCTATTGAATGTGAGACTTAGTAATGGCGGGTAACCATCGGCAACCAGCTTATAATGAAATCTCTAATAAGTGGAACACTAAGGGATGGACCATTAATTTTTTAGAGGGGGAGTTGGACAATTTGTTCTGGATATAACTTATTTTTACGACTAGCTAAGATCTGTAATAAGTTTTGTCAGAAACATATAAGGGAGTTGAAACATGTAACAGCATTCCCATGCTCTGGATTATTCAGCGAATAAGAAGAATCATATAATTTGGATAATACAGTCTAGTCTGGTGCCATATTTAAATAAACAGCCTAGTCCAGCTGCCATTTTATTCCATATATGGTTGATTCTATTTGATGAATAATCCAAAGTATGGCACTAAAGCAAAGTAAGGCCATTACACATTTCAACTCCCTTACATTGTATGTGTTTCTGGTTTTGTTTATCACAGTTAGCTTGCAATAATGTTGTTCATGAGTATACAATGTACAAAATAATGTAGACTGCACACCATGGCATTTACATCATTTTTTCCTTTCGGTTTCATTGGGCAGGATTCGCCCCTCCCCCCTCAAAAATATAATGGTCTAACCCTAAGTACAATATGTCAATGGTCCCTAAGGTTGCCAAAATAATCACTGTAATTCTGATAAATACGAAATCTGTAAAGTGTTACAGAAAGATTGATTATACATTAAAATTACTGTCAACCTTGCCTTGCTGTTCTCAAAAGCCAATAATATAACTGTAGACTTTCTCTCCAGTTGACAGGATCCCTTATCCCATTAGTCTCCACTACATACTTGAAATATTCCAGGTGTTCATTTTCAACCAAATTGTCAACCAACTGATCACGTGCATAGGACATTTCACGAGTAGGGACTGACAGTGCTAGGTTGGCCATTCCTCCTTTGGAGTTGGGTAAAAAATACAGAGCATCTGGTTGTCCAGATATTGTATCAAATCTCGATTTCCTGATCCTATGAGTATTCCAGTGTTTGCATACCTGATCCAAATCCTTTTGGATTAAGTCTGAAAAACAGAACCACAGACAACATTTCTCTAGAGGATCACAAGTATTTAGCTGCCCATCCTGAATTAAATCCTGAAATAGATTTATCCACCATGTTGACCTACTTCTGCGGAAGAAAGACCATAATCCCTCGATTCTCTGATTTTGGGGGGAAGTAACATATCTGTGTGCATCATCTTTGTTTCGGAAAAAGGAATGTATGGTAGCCATTGTTCCATTCTCAGTTCCAAGATCAGTACACAATTCAATTGGACACCCATATTGTTCAACAGCGTCCAAGTAATACGATGCGATATTATCTGGATAATTATTTGAACGCGTTACATAAAGCCACATAATTTTCCTTGACCATCCATCAATGCATCCATGTATTGGGAAACCAAACTGTTTTAGTTTGTCATAGCCATCTGCGTGCCATGCTGCATTGGGTCCTGCATTATGATATGCTCGTCTCTTCAGTCTGTGAGCTCTTCTCATTAGACATCCTTCTGGGTCCAACTCCCGCAGTAATTCCTGTATCACTATGCGTGGAACCATGATACCCTTCATCTTTAAAGCATGCCACACATACCTATACCCACCCATGCACTGAGGACCATCGAGCATTTTTCGAATTTCCTGAACTACTTCATCGATGTTGTATTCTAGCCTTCTTCGCTTTAAATTGTATTCTCTAAGTTTTCTCTGAAGGGTTCTCTCGGCAATATGTTTTCCATGATATTCAGACAAAAACTTTAAAATATCTTTGTATTCGAATCCTCGAGAAAAGTAGTATTTTATAAGGCATTCTAGTTCTTGCCTTTCTTCTTCGTTCCTCCCACTTGTGGTCGCCATCTTGATACCCAGAATTCATAGCAAAAACAAACATTCATGGAAACGAGGCTAAAAGTATGAAGAGTTTTTGTCATGGCATAAAAGAGTTTTGTCATGGCATAAAAGAGTTTTGTCATGGCATAACAGAGTCTTGTCATGGCATAAAAGAGTCTTGTCATGGCATAAAAGAGTCTTGTCATGGCATAAAAGAGTTTTGTCATGGCATAAAAGAGTTTTGTCATGGCATAAAAGAGTTTTGTCATGGCATAAAAGAGTTTTGTCATGGCATAAAAGAGTTTTGTCATGGCATAAAAGAGTTTTGTCATGGCATATGTGGGCCACCGTACCTGACAGACACGGGACTCGCTTTAAAGTTTAATTGCCGCTAAGCGCAAATCATAACAGTAAATAAACTTTAGCTTCTGCAGTTTCACATTTTCGGTAGATCCTTGTGTAATTAAAAGTTTCGGCTGAAATTATTGCAACTGTTTGAAGTCCTGGCATGTTTTTCGAAAAAAATAAATCTCAAGTTCTCGGAGTGTGAATTTTCACGTGCAATCATTCAGGCGTGAACGTGACAGTCTGACTTTTGACGAGTCTGTCAAATCGCTGAAACTTTCTGGGAATGTGAACACAGTTTTGAAGCCAATTCGTAATGAAAAGACGTGCAAAAAACTCTATACTCTTACCAGAAAACTTCTACTGGGAATGTGGTATTCCTGTTGAATGCAAATTGCGCTTTAATACATTGAAAGTTTTCCAAAACATTGAAGGTCGAAATTAGCATATTACAATCGTCTCAATGCCATCAACAATCGCTAAACGCACGTGCTTGAAGTTCGATCCGCGTCTTTGACTTGCATCTGAAAAATCAGGGAAACACGGCAAACCAGATACATGTAATCAATAAATAAATACTGCCACAAACAAAATCAAATGGTAAAAGACATGTCTGTGAAAGTAAGTTAATTAAAAACATATTACCGAAACGCTGTCGAAATAACTTGCCGTTCGCAAATTTTATTTAAGCTTATTAAAAAAGCGTTCATTTCTATTCGGATCTCGAAGTTCTTTCATTGCATTGGTCTTGTAACTTTTTGCGTTGTTTAACTTCTAGCCGTTGAGCCGAAAAGTGGGGCATCAACTTCTTAAACGTTTTGTGCGTTTTTGCGGTTGAGCGAAAAAAAGCGGGTTATCAACTGCCGAGAACTGCGTGCAGGTTCTTTCGATGTTCAAGATAGCGATCGAACCAGGTAAACTAAATAATTACGAATCAGGGTTTTGTACAATCAAATCAGCAATTGCTGTGCCGATATATCATTTGAAAAAAGGCAAAAGGCAATATCGTTTTTTAGAAACAGCAATATCGTTTTTCAAAAACAGCAATAACGTTTTTGAAAACAGCAATATCGGCGATATTGCTGAGCAGCAATTGCTCTTAAAACAGCAATTGCTGCTCAGCAATATCGGAGCAATAGCGTGAAGAAGTTTGCGTCTTGACTGTATTAATGCAATGGGTTGAACCTGGTGCTATACATGTACCTGAAGGAGGCAGAAGGAGAAAAACATCCACTTGTAGGAAATGTGGTAAACCACGAAGAGGGCACAGGAAAGGACAATGTGAAGCAATGGAAAACAATGACCATTGATGTTTGTTTTGATAGTTGTTGCATGTACACAGTGATACATCTACCTCTGCGTCCTGCATCTCTGATGCATTAAATTCCCCCAAAACGCAAGTACAAGTCGCAACGTGCATCCCTTTGGATGCAATAATTTTATCTATCCCTTCCTGATATTAGAATACTTTTACTGACATTAATGCTATACATAGAATTTGGCAAAAAAAAATTCTCTGAAATAATTGCATTCAAATTCCGAATTGGAACGCCAAATCAGCAATATCGTCTGTGTATTTACAGATCAGGTGGACAGCGGTCACGGTGACAACAACACGATGGCAGCAACTTGTTTTCCTGTTGAGCAGTGCTTATGTAAACTTATGTTTTTGCTTTGTCTTTCGTAATGGACAGGACTCACTGATTTTGGTCTGGGACTCACACTTTGATTGCCTTGTGAGTCCCAGGACTCACTGCTCTAAATTTCTAGATGGATCACTGTGTACATTAATTTTGTAGTATATACATGTAGCAAAATTCTAAGACAGACCCCTGTACTAAAAAAGGATTTATTTCCAAACTTGTTTATGCTAGAGAAGAAAGTTAAAACCACAAAAATACTACAATGTAGAATTAGGATAGGTACATGTACATTACACACTTTTACACTGTAGGTCCAATTGTTCAAAGGGTGACTAATGCTTATATCCACTAAGTAAATGCCTATCCAGTAGATAAAATATGCTACTAAGTTTGTTTTATGATTATCCAGGGGATAGCATTAAAGGGGCTATATCAAGGTGTTACACATGTATATATATCCAGTGGATAGCATTGTTACATGTATATCTACCCTCTGAACAACTGAATCATGTTAGCTTTGATTAGTCTTCATCATCCTCAAACACATGGTATTCACCATTTTCACTTGGAAATTCTGCTCTAATGACATTATAGGTGCAGAATGGCAAAGGAAAATTCCTTGAGCTTCCAACGTTTTCCCATATGAGACGGACAAGCTGTCTATATGACACTGATCGTAGAAACCTAGAAACAAAATTATAATTGGGATTTTGGAGTTAAATATATAATTTCTTGGTGCTACCCTTGATTCCCTTAGGGAGCGGTCATATTTGTAGGGGGTGGGGGTAATTTTATTACTGTTTTCATTGAAGTGCGACCCTGAAAGCTTCAAGTCTCATTTGGAAAATTATATTTAGCCAACCATCAATCAAAATTGAATTAAGTCTAGGGAGTAAAAGCTTTGTATGAGCCTAGACAGTTTGACGGTCGGCAAGATGCCACTTTCCAAACAAGACTTGAAACTTTCAGGGTTGCACTTCAACAAAAACGGTAATAAACTTAAAAATAATACATGTATAACCCCTCCTAAGCAATTGTTGTTTCTCATAACCCCAGTATTCTATATGCTAAACAGAGAACTTGCCTCCTTCAAGTGTATGGGGAAAAGATTAACCCCTATATTCTACTAGTAAAAATAAACAGCCTTCAAAACGTTGTAACCCCTCCTCGCACTCTCCCACCTCCTACCACCTGACCCAGTAAATAATGACTGCTCCCTTTATAACTACATATAACTATATATATATAGTACGTAATATAAATACAGTCTCAATAAAAAAAATAAAGGTGCAAGAACAACTTACTCTGCCTCAGTCTTGAGCCCATGATTAAATACAGTTTGGTAGCTTTTGCCGGCTTTAGTTTTAAGGCCTAAGGCAGCAATTTCCAGCACCCATCTATTCAGGCAAACATCTCTTAATCCTGGGTGTAGTGTTATACACTCATTCTGTTTGCCAACTGCCTCCATTGTTTCATTGCATCGGTCAATTTCCATGCAGCACATACATTCCTCTGCTTTAGTAACCCGCTCGATGTAACACTGGGAGCACTTGCACCTGCCATTCAAATTTAATTATATCCTGCGAGCATAAAGTACATACAGGCACAATAATAACATTAACTAACTTTTAATTTTCAGACATTCTTGGCATAATTTATCTTATGGTAATTCAAAGAATGTTCCACGTTTTTTTTCGACTTTTGATAATAATAATAATAAAACCTTTATTTATCCACAGATAAACATATAATAGAATATAGAATACCCGGCTACTTGGTTCATTAATTATTTTAATAATGAATTTTCTCAAATTCTCATACAAACCTTCTAAAAACCTATAAACCTTCAAAAATAAAATAAAAACCTAACCATTTTCAACCCCAAATCATTCATAGAACGAGTCTAATATTGGAGAATCTGGCACAGTTTTAAAGTGATTTTTGGAAGTGGCCGGGAAAATTTTAAAAGACGTTTATATGGAAATTTCGACGACATTTCCATGGAACCATTTCCATATATACAATGTGTGTAAAATGTTCCGGAGTTTGCGAGTCTATAACTTTGCTCCTATTCAAGATATAACTCTCAAATTTGGGGATTTTGACTAACTGGAAGGAATTCAGCAGTATCGACTGTTTTGCTGTTATACGTAAGCTTATATATCAAAAGTTAAAAAAAACGTGGAACTGGAGGGTCTATTTTGCTTTTTGGTGACAAGCTACGTAAAATTCGCAAGTCACGGAAATTGCTTGCGTATTACCTTGTCCCTTGTGTCAAAAACATTCACAAGACTCTCAAAACGATAATGCATATAACTGTTCAGAAACGGGTGTTACAAACCACATATTGACGTCGGTTTCACCAGTATATCGCCTTCGGTATTCCTCTTCTTCCTGTTCTTCGCGAGCAACTTGGTCAGCATACTCGGCAGCCTCTTGCTCCGTTGCCAATGGCTCGACATCTTCATCGTATGGGAGAAATTCAAGCTTTGAATGCTCTGAAGATTCCGAGCATGATTCCCGATCGCTTTCGGACGAAAAGGAAAATGACGTCACAGAAGGGCGACCGCTGATAAAATTCCGCGGGCTTCGACTACATGAACTGAGTTAATGGCGGACGTTTTTTTCGAATTTTTCGCTTCAAATTTCGGAGCACCTATTTACTTGATTCTTTTTAATTTTCTTTGTATATGTCATTTGGTTAGTGTAGATTCATTTGGCAACTGAAAATTTGGTTTCTATGATGGTCAATTTTGATCGTAGTGGCACTTTAACCCTATTGGTTATTTCGGGAAGCCAGCACCCCCCTTAGTATTTATATTTCTTTTTATTTAATTGTATTAACGTCATTCATAAGGGTAAATAAAATTATTGGTGTTGTTTTGCTGTCATGGGATGGCACTTGGCAGAGACGGGGATATTCCTCCCAGAATGGGTGTGTAGATGCCATATCCATGGACACTGGCAAAGTCCTGGATATAGAGGCCCTGATCAAACATATGCAAGAGAGTGAGGAGTACCGGTTGTGGAGGGCAGACCACAACAACTATAAAGCCAACTACAAGGGGTCTGAACCAGTCATGGAAGCTGAGGGAACTGAACGCATATTTCAGCGTTCCATCCAGCTGCAGAATATAAGACATTCTGAACTGTATGGGGATGACGACAGCAAAGGTTACAATGTGGTGCAAGGTGTATACATGCCCCATGGGATTGAAGTTGAGAAAAAAGAATGCATTGGATTTGTACAAAAGCGTGTTGGCACAGCACTTAGGAAGCTGAAAAAATCTTGGAGAGAAGGGAAAGCTCACTGATGATATGATAGACAAGCTACAAAACTATTATGGTATTGCCATTAGATGAAATGTGGGCAACTTGGCAGGGATGGAGGCTGCAGTGCTGGCTGGCCTATTTCATTGCTCCTCGAATGCAAGCCACATGCTGCACGACTATTGTCCAACTGGAGCCTCGAATTGGTATAAATACCAATGTGCCAAAGCCACTGGTCAGCTTGACAGCTACAAGTATGGTATTGGACTGGCTCTTCCTGTGATTGCAATGGTAAATCCTATATACCAGAGGCTTAGCGAGGGCAACCTTTGACCACCTCCCGGTTAGCTCAGTGGTTAAGCTCTCTCGAGTGGGAGGCCGCAGGTTCAAACACTGGCTTCACCAACATTCAGGGTCTTAAATAAGTTAGTGAAACGTGCTGCCTTTACATGATACAGTAAACGGTTAGACCTTCACGTCTTCTTGGATAAGGACGATAAATCGTAGGCCCTCGGAAACCTCCATAGAGGGGCTTTAAGCCTGTTGAGGTTCTCTGTCCACCTTCGAGTGGTAAAACAGAATAAATGTAAAAAAAAAATTTGGTAAAATGCCTTCACGGGAAGACCCCAAACGAGTCCCTAAATGGCATGATTTGACAGCACGTGCCGAAAGAAATATACGTTGGCATGGACCTAATTGAGCCTATATGATGCAGTTTTTCACTTAAATACCAGAAGAGGACGTAGCCCTGTTACCATGGCAACTAAGTGTTGTAAACAACCTGCTTCACCCTTAACTTTATACTAGCCAACTTATTGGCTAGAATATTTTCGTCTTCTACTGGATCATTAACCACCTCTCCTTGGTTTTCTTCCCCTCCCTGATCATTAGCCACCTCTCCCTGATTTTCTTCCTCTCCATGATCATTAAGCACCTCTCCTTGATCATTAACCACTTCTCTTTCTGTCTCTTTCTTTACATCATGTCTGCAACCTACAATGTTCACGTGTTTTCAAATAAACCTCTACATCAGTCATCTCCAACACCTTTTGATCCAAATCTCTCGGCTCACTCTTCGGCTTTTTCTTCGCCTTATGCCTTTATGCCTTATGCCTTCAATAAATTCGTTCATTTTGCTCACTCTAAATCGTAAATTAACGACCGTACTTACGTAACGCTCGCTCTTTTTAAATAACGATCATCATATTGCTCGCACTCTTTTAAATAACGTATATTCTGTCAAAAACGCAATCAAAATAACTGTTATAAATCCTACAACTACAAGCTCTAGTAAGCTGTTCTTAAAGATCACGGTAAGCATGTTAACTCTACCAGCTTATTTTCACTCTAACATCAGACACTAATGTTAACATTACTATAAACAATTTTAGATAAAGTAAGAGCAGGCACAACGATATATAATCCGATAATCCGTAGTATTTTCTCGGCAATGTGCGCCAACATCCATAGTATGCAATATTTGAATTTTGTATCTCTTAGGTTTACAGTGTTTCTCAAACTATTAGATTGGTATATACAGTGTTTAGACGTTTATATTATAGATAGTAGTAGTTTTAGTAGATAGCCGTGGTTTTATTAACTTTACCCTTGTAAGTATTTTTTCTATTTTACTGCATGTAGCCCAGTTCTCATATACCCTTATTTTATTTCTATTTTTGTATTATATTGTAAAAATGATCACTTAGGTGCTTTGATCTTTTTTAATAAAACAACTTTTTTTGTAATTATCCAACAACTTCAGAAATTAATGATAAGTAAAAAATATAATTTGTACAGTTAACAAACATCACTATCTCTGTTCCAGTCCTCTGGCTTCCCAATCCTATTTTAATCTCTTCCATTTCAGCTTTGAAGTGTTATAACTGTGGTGGCGTAGGACACATGACAAGACAATGTACCAGCCATGACCCAGGGTACTTGTACATGTATTTATGAAATGTAATATGATATTCATTATTCACTGTTATCCATTAGATATCATGGAATCACTAAGAAGAAATGCAGTTGGTAAATAAATAAAATCTGCTGGGTTATATTGATGTATGATGGATAGAGCAACCCAAGCAAAATGTCAGCCATGCAGCAATGTGGTGTTAATTGTCAGCTGTACCATGACATTTGTCGGTAGCCGACACTTAGCAACTTCCCTGATTGTGCCGAATTTACAGCAACATTGTGGTCAATAACACAATATGAAACTGTACAATCATCTCCAAGCTGCCAATTGTAAGAATCTGTTTATTACTCACAAAGCCATAAATTACCAATTCAAGTAAACTAATGATGACAGCCGTGTATTATTTTAAATATTTCATTTACATGTATGTTGTCTGTATTTAACTCAGTATTTTATGGTGTAGTGAATACTATACTGGTTGTCATGGTTTTCTATGGAATACGGGTGAATATTTAACAAGAAAATAATGTCTTCCGAGTGAAATTTTCGCTAGTATGCTATAGAAAACCATGAAATAACCATATTTTACTATTAATAAATAACAAATTTAAGGGAAGATTTATCATGAAAACAAATTAACTACCGGACAATAGACTGCAAATGTTCTTTCAAGTGGCGGATGCAGACTAATTATGTATTAAAAAATCTTTAAATATTATTAGCTGATCAAGGCATGTTGATTGGCCTTGATCCAGCCGTGAAATACCACTCTGTATTTAATAGAAAAACCATGAAATACTGTATTTCATAGTAAAGCTGAACTCTGATTGGCTGAAGTATAAGATTATGTTATGTAAAATAGATTGCCATATATCATTTTTTTTTTTACATTTTGAATTAGAAAGTGCTAGAATCAAGTGCTTTCCGTGTCATGGCTGGGGGCAAAAGAAAGCACATTGTGCTACCCACAAGGACAAGAAGAGGAGCTGAGAGAAGAGAAGTGAGCAGGTATTTCCTAATCAATGTTATACCTTTGCAATGGTGGTCACTTGAAAATTTTTTTACAGAAAAGTGTATAAGACAGACGTATATGTACATGTATTTATCGGGTAATAAAAATAGCGTACATGTATGTACTAATTAACCAAATGTGTTATCAAAATATACTTGTTTCCTAATTATTATCCCTAAAATAATGCGTAAGTAAAGAACTACATGTATTTGTGATATATGGTCCTGGCTTCCAAGTTTGCAAACATGCCGTGTACCATTTATTGATACGAAATACACTATTACAGCTAAGACTGTATTTTGGTAGTAGTTAAATTATAAATTATTTATAGATTTATCAATATGAGAACGTGCTAGTTAGGAAAAAAAACATAATGCAGGCATATAACACTAATATCCAATACACTTACAATTGCTAATCTAGCAGTACACTGCAGTACATACCAGTATACTGATGCGGTATCAAGAAAAACAATGAATTGACTCCGTCCCTTGACAGCACTTAATATAATAATAACACTATAATTACCATAACAATAGGACACTCATTGGGCCTGAGGACTTTTCATCCTACTAAGGAAATTATTTCTCTATGAGTTTCTCAAACTTATACTTCGTTACTTAAATACTAGAGGAATATATTTCATTGTTAATAATGTTAGATACTTGGATTGTTTTCTTAGTACCAGAGGCATGTTAAGTTACAAATTTTACAGGGAAATGTATTTTATCTTATAATAGGGAAAGAAATTGTATGAATTGGTAATGCTAAGATAAATAATTTCCAATATGGACACGAGAGCCTGGATAGCTGTTGTTATCATATTATGGTAATTTAAGGGTTATTTAAAGTGTCAAGAGACAGTCAGTTGATTAAAAACATGTATAATTCAGCTAATCATTAGCGTAAATGTACATATATACACATAAATATAAATAGTTGTGTTAAAGTATACAATAGTATTAAAACAATAATGCTGAGTGGATAAGCCAACATTGACGTTCCCCAATGGAATGAATGGTAATACAATGATAGTATTTCACCTTTAAAAATTTACTCCTACTAATTAATGAAATAATTTCTTCTTTTTCATTTCAGTGAAGGACAACAAAAAGAAAGTACCAGACATCGCAACGCTGATGAAAAGGACGGGGGGAGTTTGTTTTTAATTTTTATTAAGTTTTGCAGGTCATACACGACTTTCATAATGGCCGCCTCCTAATTTGCATAATTTGGAAGATCAATATGTAGAGGGCAACCAATGCTACAACATGATATATCACATTAAAACTAGTAATTTGTTTTGAGTTTTCGATGTGGAGAATAGCTGTTGAGCTGTGAGCATTTCTTATGCAGGAAAAACACGAAAGCGAGGGTAGAAAGTAATAACAATAATAATATCGTTTATTTCACTCTCTAGCAGTGAAAAACTGAATTAACAAGTGACACTAAAAAATAATTAGAACTATAAATTGTTCCTAATAGCTAAAAGTCACAAAATCCTGGGATCTCTTGGTTCTAGCAGTTCTTGTCACCACCTTTTCAGTGCGAGATCTTAAATTATATGGTATTCTGATTGTTGTTTACTTAGGACATAAAAATGATAGGGGATGGTCTAAAATATCTTTCATGGACTGAACAAATGATTTAAAAATGGATTCCCTTCTACAACTTAGTAAGACCACATCAGCTACGGACAGGGCTTCATTGTAGGTGTACTGTGGATACGCTATCTTTAAAGCTCGTTTTTATATTGATTCTAATTGGGCTGATAAGTACCCTGGAATGTCCTGCCATGCCTGTACTGCGTATTCTAAGATGGATCTGACGGAGCTCTTATATACAATGATTATCTTGTCGGGTGAAACACCGGCCCTTTTAAGTAATCTGAGAGAATAGTCTTTTAACGGCTTTGGTAGTAATGTAATTTATGTGGTCATTCCACTTAAGATCATCTCTAATTATAACTCCTAATGGCTTATACGTAGACACTCTTTCAAGCTTCGTATCATCAATGTAAATCGGTCGTGATACAATATTTGGGTTATACATGAAATTTACAAACATTTCTTTGCATTTTTTGGATTTAATTTGATTTTATGATCTGTGTTAAACCTATGAGTGTCTCTAGCAGTCCAAAATACTAATAGAGTTCCTTGGGATAACCTCAAGAACAGTGGTGTCGTCAACGTATTTGGTTCTGAGGTGCCAATCACGGAGAAGTCTATTTATCATAACAGCAAAGAGTGTTACGCCAAGCTTGGTTCCCTGCGGTATCCCACCATGTGTTTGTCTCCAAGCAGAGAGCGTGCTACCAATTCGTGCTACCTATTTGTTAGGAAAGATTTCATACAGTGAATTAGGGTTGGGTGAACGCCAAGTTCACCCAGGTTCACCCAGTTGTTTTTCTCAAATCTCTCTAATTTCAACTGGCTGTAACATCATTGCTTTATAAGCTACGACAGTACCCAAATTTCTCAAGATCAGTAATATCGAGATGCCCTTTCACATGGTAATGATCGTGTTTTCTATACATGTGGATAAACTACCGAAACGGGAAATCACATATGGAAATTAAGAGGTGGCCATTGTGAATGTTGTGTATATTGATATTATTCATTGGTTATTAATATAACGCTTTTCTTTCTAACTTTTAGTTATAATAATGACTTTTTTTTATCCAAGTCATAGTCAACAGGTCTGCCAAATGCTTGAACAATTGCCTGAATTTCACCCTGCAAATGATGGTCATGTATCATTTTGGTTTAAATTTTACTGAAAATTTAACTTCAAAGCATTTTTACATAAACAGGGTTCACAAAGAAAAGTTATAATGAATTCCATGACTTTTCCATGACTAAATTAAAAAATCAAGCTCGGGGTTCACTTTGGGTGTGTTTGAGTAAACCCAGCAAACCCTCTGGGTTTGCTTCCAAGCAAATTCAAGCGAACCCTGTGTTCACTAAAGTGAACCGGAGTGAACATTTCACTGGAGGTTAGTTCTGGTAAGTACTGTAGGTGCTTTCATGATTCTTGGTTTATATTTTACCTAAATTTTAAACATCCAGAGGGATGGAAATTCCTTTTCTGTACATTTGTTACTGATGATTACAAATTTTGTTGTCTCCCGTTTACTGCATGCACAAAATTGAAAATGAATGGTGCTTCAAAAAATCTATTTTGACTGCCTCGAAATAAAACAAATGTGCTTGCAATTTTGTGACTATATTTATCATATCTCCTGTTATTCTTAGTGGGACTCAGTCACAATTTTGCGACTGGCTGAAAAATTCTAGTTGTTTGCGACCAATAATTTCGAGCCCTGGACTATGAGCGCTCTGAAAAAGTGGTTATTTATTATATAACCAAATTAGTCAAAGTGGTTATTTTACTTTAGCGAATCCCATTGGAATGGTTAAGTCGTGTTACTTCTTTATTGGTAAATAATGTTTTAGAAAGCGAAGAGGTTCTCCTTTTATTTGTAAATAATGTAAAAATCTACCAAATCTAAATAATATCATTTTACCAACGCCGCCCCATACTGGACTATAAAGTTTATTTAACTATTTATTTATTGGTTCATAGAATTGGTTGGTCTGACAAAGGCTGCAACATCCTCAGTTCTGTTAGAGTAACAATAATGGTGATATATTAGGTAAGGTTCATTATCATTAATAGTCACCCTTTAGAATGTTAAAACTTTGGTTTATTAAATGGAGATTACTGTGAATGGACTTTGTATTTCCGATGACATGCCATGCAATGATGATATAGCTGCATGTAGCACACCTGTCTACGGTGGCCCACAAGGGACATGCTGCAAACAAAAATAAATTGCAGCAAACAAAAACCTTGAAGCACTGCGCACACAGTATTAGCAGGGGAACTGGGACCCACACGCTGCAGTTTCCCGGGTCAAGATGGTGGTCAGTTGGAGAGCGCTTCGGCGCTGGCAAATTATTGCCACAACTGCGGTGCCTCATTACCAAGAACCCCTTTATGGCTCGCTGAGACCTTGACCAGTGCCACAGGAGCTACATGCGGCAAAAATACATGTCCGCCCTCATTTGTCGATTTTCGTAAGAGAAAAGAGGAGGACAGGATGGGGCACTTCCCGACAAAAAAAGGCATTAAAAAGTTTAAACCAGACCCCAAGAAAAAGGACGAGGAGGTAACAATCCAAACTGGGGTTATCATTGGAAAAGAGGATGCTTATTTGATGGCTTATTTGCTGAAAAAAGCTATCGAGAAGCACAGCAGATTCAATCGCGCCCATATGTAGACCAGTGACCCTGGGGATTACAGGCTGCTCTTCCCAGATATGAGGTTGAAAGCTAGATTTCTTGGCTTCAAAACACTGAGTTGAGCCTCTCGAAATACAAAGAGGAACTGGGGAAACCCTACACACGGATACCACTAAAAACTCTATGGTGTGTAACTTTAGTAAATGGAAAGTATCTCGTGCTCAGGTTATCTACGAGACATTAAAAGTTATTGTATATTTAGGTGAGCATTGAACATGTCAGTTTAGTATTAAACGGTATTGATCTTTAACAGTCAGAGGCAGTAGGTTAACTGTATACCGTAGTTGAAATACAGTCGTTGTCCCAACTCACATCGATTCAACCCAACGGTGAATATTAAAATAAATGACGTACGGTGAACAGGATGAGCAGAACTGAGAACTGGGTTCGGTGGTGATTTGTAAATGTTAACTTAAATATGGTGAAACTCGGGTTAAATAAACGAGCTGTCCGAGAGCAAAATGAAAACCAATACCTAAACTTGTGCAATAACCAGTGTTGTATCGAAGTATCCACCCAAGCCTGAAATTAGGGGGTCCAAACAGGAATTTCAGGAGCCATTCATTAGTTTTTAAAAACTCTTACCCATATTCTTACTAAAAGCAAGTCAAGTTTGGAGAAACATTTATGCAGTTTCTGGATCTCAAATCCCCTTAGATGATCTAAAGTTACTTAAGAAAGTCCTATGACATTTATTGTTTATCAACCTGACAAAAATACAGACAAATCGAGGCCAAAGACATGGGAAGTCAATTCATTTCTCAGGGGAGGGCACAACTCCCAGCATGCTGTCTGTCTTGAGGGAAGTTTATTTTGTGTTACAACTTTTCATAGAGTCCATAATAGTGCTACCTTGTAGGAGGTTTTTTCCTCTTCTTACGCCTAAACCTACATGTAGCTGGAATACGGTGAATAGAACTAGGGTTTTTACTAAATTTGTATCCAACAACTTCAACTTAACACCTGCAATTTGCAACTCCCATCTTTAAGACTCGCAATTTTACCACACACTTATTTTTTTCTTGGTGTTGCTCAATTTAAAACTCTGGGAGACCGCTTTGGAGATTCATTTCTGTTTCTGTTGCTCAATTTCCAACTGGCTTGATTTCAAACTTTGTATAGAGGAAAAATTTATTTCAAGAGCAATATCATTGTTAAACACCATTCATTTTGTTTTACAAGGTCTGCTACTGTATGTATCATAAGAGATGGAGAAATGTACTTGCTTTAGCTCAGTCCAGAAGTAGGAGTGAAGGAGAGGAGCCCATGCGGTTTCCAGAGGCAACTTGTGTTATTGAATGTGAACAAAGGCGAAGCTCATTATCTCCAGATTTATGCCATGAATCTGACATATATTTTGGTTACTCGGTTACCGAATACCTTCAAAATTGAAAATTTGGGGGCGAGTTTATTTTTTTATGCTAGATTAGGGCTTTAAAATTTGCAAAAAAATCCTATCTTGCAAACCTTTATTGTTACCTTAATTGCTTTCAAAATACTACTCTTTACAAAGACATGATTTATATCCACATGGTTAGTGAATAAAAAAGTGTGCGAGGACCATAACGAGACAATGACATCAGAAGTAAGTGAAGAAGAGGAGGACGTGCTGAGCAGATGAAAACTTAGAAGGAAACGATTTGATGACTACATTGCAGGTATCAACCAAAGGTGGCGCAATGGTGTATTGTAACGCTGAGCCAGGTTGGTATCAAATATTTGTGATTTTAAACAGAATGATCTTGGCCAACCTTTGAGATTTTTTGGACCAGGTACATGTATTTCCGGACATTGAAGAAAAGGAAGCACAAATTTAAAATCTCAAAATTATGAATTTGAAAACCAGCTGGTGAAATGTATGATTTTGTGCATAATAAAAAAAGGTTTTGTGATGCCTATTGTTCAATGCCAGGGAACACTTGGTCCAAAAAATCTCTTCATGCTATTTAAGAAAAAAGGAATGGTCACATCTGATAAAATGATAAACTGCATATTTATGTACCAGTATGCATGCAAGGTTTTAGCTCTGGATTGTTTCTTTGCTTAATTTCAGATTCTTTTGGAGAAAGTGAAAATGAACTGGAAAAGGAGGAGAGCATCAATATACTACCACAGGAACAGTTTTCATGGAGTACGTATAAACTGTTAATGTCTTGCGTCTTAGAAACTGGGTATGAAGATTGGGGGCTCCCTCCAATTCCTTTCATAACTTATCCACATGCAACTTCAGTGCAATATTGAGGTATCCATGGCAACCCTGACACCTGTCACACTGAATATTCAGTGGAGAACTTGCAATAAAGGGAGGGAGGAAGTGAAGGAAGTGAAGGGAGCAAAGAGAGCAAAGATCGTGAATAACCAACAATTGGCCACTAGGAAAACACTCTGTGATCTGTGACGATCAGCAAAGTGCTACGAATGAAGCTACATGTATTCAACCAGTGCATATAGGTGGCTTATTTTTTGGGGCTGTTTTGTTTAATGTTGCTGTCCCAATATTTGGAAACAATTGAGCGTGTAATGGAGGTCAGTGAAAATGTTACTTGGTCAGTGAAATGTCAGGATTTTTTCACCACCAAGATCCCACACTCCAGCAATCATGATCATGATCATGTTCAGTGGTTTCTGAGCCAAATACCAGCTGTAACGTTCGATGGCTAAAATATTTTTGAGAAAGAATATGTAACTCGTACATGTATTTTTCTTGTTGTTGTACCAGGTCCAGTAGCCCTACCTAATATTTCACCACCAAGATCCCACACTCCAGCAATCATGATGATGAGGCAATCCAGTGGTTTCTGAGCCAAATACCAGCCGTAACGTTCGATAGCTAAAATATTTTTGAGAAAGAATATGTAACTTGTACATGTATTTTTATTTTTGTTGTATCAGGTCCAGTAGCCCTACCGAACCCTACAGAAAAACTCATCCCGACTGGGAAATCATCAAGACCATCAAGGAGGTCAAGGTCTAGATGAAGATCAAGATCAGAATCCCCATACAGCTCCAAATCGTCTGCATCATTCCATTCCAGGTCTTCATATTCACATAGCCCATTAACAAGTTATGCATCTGTCTGTGATTTATCAAGGCAGACTGAAAAGCAGCACCATTCCAGGTCAGCACCACAGAGACAGGCACCATGAGATGAAAATGGAGAATTATTGGGGAACCGAGCGGGCCAAGTCGGTGGACCAAGACCAAGACCTGAAGGCCAAGGAAATAGGTGAGCTTCGACTTCATCTGAAGTCTGCCGAGATGAATCTATGTAAAGTAAGAAATGAGCGTGACGGTTTAGTCGTTACTCTTGGCGCTACACAACGACACCAAACCGTAGCCGCATCAAATCACCCTAAGGTTAGTTCTAGTTCTTTGGCTGAGCCGATGGTATCTAAATCTACCGATTCCACCTCTATTGGTTCGAAGCCAGAATCTGCCAGTTCTGGTTCGAAGTCGAAAAGGAACAGGAAGGCGACTAAAGCTGCTCAAGGCCACTTGATTTCTGATAGTATACAAGCTCAACCCCAAAGTAGTGTTGACCAGCAGCCCAGGAAAGTTTTTATTGTAGGAGACTCTATAGTTTGTTCAAGGTCATAAGCTATATGACGCCGATGCCAAAGTCTTGGTCTACTCGTATAGCGGCAGCACAATTAAAGACATGGCGGAAATGGCGCAAGAAACCGGATGAAGTTATACTTCACATCGGAACGAACACCCTGGCGTCTAGCGAACCACGGAAAATAGCAAGCAGCATCATGGCTCTCGCCAAATCCATCGAATAGGAATCAACTAAAGTAACAATTTCATCTATTACTACTAGTGAGCGGAACTTCGAAAACTTAAAGGAAAATGTAAGTAGTGTTACTAAACATCTTCGATCTTTTGCTAGCAGCAATGGTTACGATTTTATAGATAATAGCAACATTGATTCTTCTTGTTTGAATCGTGGCTATCTTCATTTAAATACTGTAGGCACTAGTAAATTAGCAGGCAATTTTATAAAGCACATCCGTCAAAGTAGTCACTGCTGCCCCAGATGAAGAATGCTTCCGATTCTATTAATTGTGATGCATGTAGGCTCATTCCTCCTTGTCGCGGCTTCAAGTGTGCCACACGCAATATAAAGTCTTGTTAAACACACAGACACCAGTAAAGAATCGTGCTGATTGATCAATGCGATTGGTCCGCCTTAAAACAACTGAAAAATCCTAATGATATGTGGCTTTCGTTTAAAAACAAATTCATGGAAATTGTTGACAAACATGCTCCCAGCAAAAGGAAACGAGTCCGTAACACAAAAAGCCCGTGGATAACAAAATAATCGAAATTGCTCATGCTCTCCTGGGACGCTTCTAAACGAAGGGCGATTAAATTAGGTAGTATACACGATTGGAACTGTTACAGGAAATTGCGTAACAAAGTAAATGCAGAAATAAAGCGGACAAAGGCTTCGCATTACAGTGAGCGCTTGTTGAAGAACAAAGGAGATGTGCGTTCAATCAACCTGGTCTACTATAAATGAGCTTACCTTTACGATAAAAAGATTACCGAGGCTGAACGGATCTGCGATGAATTCAACAAGCACTTTACTGAGATAGGGACTAAATTGTCAAGCACTATTCCATCTTCATCTACTGATTTCTTAGATTTTGTCAAAGATCCCAAAAGCTCTTTTGAGCTTAAGAAAGTGAGTCATGAAAGAATATTAGAACTTCTTCAAAGTCTGGTCATTTCAAAAGCAAGCGGTATAGATGGCGTATCTGCCTTGCTTTTGAGATTATCTGCAGATATCGTTTCCACCCCTCTGACAAATCTGATAAATCTAACAATTGAAACTTGCATCTTTAAAAAAGGGAAAAGATGAATAACTTCAGGCCAATCTCGGTCATACCTATCATCGCAAAGTTGTGTGAAAGAGTTATGTATGATCAAGTACTTCAATATCTGGATGATAACAGCATTCTCAGTCATTGCCAATCTGGCTTTAGATCTCTCCATTCCACCCTAAGCGCTTTACTAGAAGCAACCAACGAATGGTACCTTAGAATCGACCAGGGTCTAATTAATGCAATAGTCTATATCGACCTGACCAAAGCATTTGATACCGTCAATCACGAAATTCTTCTTGAAAAACTTCAGAAGTATGGATTTAAGGGTTCAGCTATGCTATGTTAATGTAGCTATGTTATGCTATGTTATGCTATGTTAATTCCAAACCACGTCCATATATTGCGGCGTCCCACAGCGAAGTATTTTAGGACCTTTACTGTTTCTAATATACGTAAATGACCTCCCAAACTGTTTAGAAATTGCTATTGCACGAATGTATGTAGCCTGCGTACAGCATCCCCTACTTGAGGGAGAACGGCGATTTCATCGTTTCCGTTTCTCCCCATGTAGGGTCTGCGACTCAGAGCCCAAAACTGTGTCCGTGACGTCACTTCCAAATTTCTGGTAATTAGCTATTTATGCATAACGAAGTCAAAACGAGATGGCGATTGAAATGAGATTTCGAAGTGTAAAGTCTGTCGCAGAGGAAATTTCTCTCAAATTTGGAATCCCATCTCTCCAATGTGAACAGCTTAATGCTTTATGTAACTTTATTCGTGGGAAAGATGTGTTCGTGAGCCTTCCAACATGCTCAGGAAGGTCACCGATATTTTCAACTGGCGGCCCCTTCAAACCAACTCGCGGCCAGGTTCGGGCTTTTTGAAGAAAAATGCATTTGTCATTGAAATCACTCCGCTTGTTGCCCTCATTAAGGATTTACACGGAGGTCTTTATTAACAATGTTGTTTGGAAGTTGGGAAAAAAAATGTTTTTATATAGGAGTATAACAGGGATCGAAGTAATGAAGCATTTGTTTAGTTCTGCTATGTTTCTCTCTTCCTGCCAAGAATATAATAGTCGGTTCGTACCGAGCGAAACTGTAAATTACATTTATTTATCTCTGTTCAGACAATTAAATTCCCTGCTCAAATATTCACCTTAAATCCATGACCAAGTATGCGCTTCACTTGATCCTTCATGAGGGCAACAAGCGGAGTGATTTCAATGACAAATGCATTTTTCTTCAAAAAGCCCGAACCTGGCCGCGAGTTGGTTTGAAGGGGCCGCCAGTTGAAAATATCGGTGACCTTCCTGAGCATGTTGGAAGGCTCACGAACACATCTTTCCCACGAATAAAGTTACATAAAGCATTAAGCTGTTCACATTGGAGAGATGGGATTCCAAATTTGAGAGAAATTTCCTCTGCGACAGACTTTACACTTCGAAATCTCATTTCAATCGCCATCTCGTTTTGACTTCGTTATGCATAAATAGCTAATTACCAGAAATTTGGAAGTGACGTCACGGACGCGGTTTTGGGCTCTGAGTCGCAGACCCTACATGGGGAGAAACGGAAACGATGAAATCGCCGTTCTCCCTCAAGTAGGGGATGCTGTACGCAGGCTAGAATGTATGCTGACGATACCAATCTTACTGTATCGTCAGACGATTATAGTAACATCAACAGCATGATAAACGCTGATCTAATGAACATTCATGAGTGGCTTAAGGCAAACAAATTAAGTCTGAATGTGGCAAAGAGTTTATGCTAGTAGGATCTAGGCAGAGGCTGGCCACAGTCAAAGACAAATTTAATATAAATATTGCAAACTGTGAAATCAAGAGGGTAGTGAGCTGTAAATCACTCGGTGTCATTATCGGCGACGAAAATCTTTCATGGGCTGATCACGTGAACAGCATAACGAAGAAGATTGCATCTGGTATTGGTGCGCTTAGAAGAGTAAAACCCTTTGTCCCCATACATGCTATAAAATTAATATATCAGTCGACAATTCAGCCACACTTTGACTATTATTCTCCCGTTTGGGACAGTACCAACAAAGAGCTGGTGGACAAACTTCAAAAATTACAGAACAGAGCTCACGGATAATAACTGGATCTCGATATGACACAAGTAGTAAAGAGCTGCTACTAAAACTAAACTGGATGAACATAAGAGAAAGGCAGAGTGAGCTGAAATGTGTTGCAATGTATAAAATCCTAAATGGCTTATTTCCTGAATAACTTAGAGCACAATTTGTCGATTTGGCTGATACCACAGAATATAATTTAAGAGACATGTCAGCCAGACTTGCTTTGCCTGCTCCAAGAACTAATTACCTTTAAAAAAAGCCTTAGGTATAGTGGAGCTTCCGTGTGGAATAGTTTACCTGAGGAGATGTGACTAGCAAAATCGCTCTTCTCTTTCAAGTCTCTATTAAGGAAGTCTAAACAGGCAATCTGTCATCAGGGTTAATCATCAGTGATTGACTATATTTGTGCAATTTTATCTATTTTACACTTGTAATTATTATTCCAGGTAATTTTTATATATGCACGGCGTCTATGTAAAACAGTTAGCCGTATTTTATTGTAAATATGTGCATCTGATAGACCCTTCCGTGGGTAAATAAAATATTTGACTTTGACCACTAGCACCACCCCCCCCCCCCCTCCCCCCTCCCCCAAAATGCCTCTAATACAAACCATTCAACTTTGCCACAAACCTCGACTCCTTCACGTGATAGGGATCAGTTAGCAGATGTTTTCCCCATGTCAGAAGGAAGTAAGTATATTTATATATTAAAGGAGAATCAACCAAAAGTCTATACAAAGATATATTCGGAAAAAAATATAAATAATAAGATCTGCTATGTTATTTCTCTGTGTGCATCTATGAAGGGGATGAGAAAATTAAGTTTTTAAGTTTTAAAAGAATGACCAATTTTCTGCTGATTAATCTAGATTGTGGTGGCAGCTCTATTCAGTGCCAATTGCCCCATATCCTATGTCACACATTGCAGGGGAAAATCACAAAGAAAACACAATGGTCCACAATTAGGAATAGTTAGTCCAGCATGGCAAAATTAAAGTGCCTATAACCCTTTTGTAATTTGTATTGCTTACGAACCTCCGAAGAGTTTTGAGTACTTCTGTGAAGAAAGTTTTGGTTTTGAGTGAATACTTTATGTTCTACGCTTGTTTGAAATCGTGTAAATGTGACCTTCCCTGATCCATGACCGCGTAAGCAAAAGCCTGGGTCGATACCTGTATTTACGTCATCTTGACGTGATATAATTAATTCGGCTTTGCAATCATTTCAAGAAATACTTAACATGTTGACTAAAACGACTTTTTTCTTTACTACCAACTCACAAATTGTGTATATTTTCTATGCATAGATGTTGTTGTGATAGAAAGGCGCCATGGAGAATAATGCATTAATGAGGTGACGTACATACAGGTTTCGACCCAGGCGTTTACTTACGCGGTCATGGGTCAGGAAAGGTCACAAAAGGTCACATTTACACGATTTCAAACAAGCGTAGAACATAAAGTATTCACTGTAAACCAAAACTTTCTTCACAGAAGTACTCAAAACTTTTTGGAGGTTCATAAACTATCAAAATTGCAAAAGGGTTATAGGCACTTTAATTAGTTTCATGTACCAGATGTCACAAAATACAGGAATTGAGCTGTACATTGGAGGTTGTGAGGAAGGTTTTCAGATTTTCTCTTATTGAGGCGCAACACAGAACTAAAATAGCAGAACCTATTTATTTCGAATATATCATTGTTTAGACATTGGGTTGTTTAAATTGAAGTGTCTCTCGGCGCTTAGGTACAACTATGTTTGTGTCAGCATTCTGATTGGTTGCTATTGGTACTATCAATAATTAAACCAGTGTTTATAAGCAGGTGTAATAATAATGTATCCCTATCTTTCTTATTTTAGAATTCCAGAAACGAGTGGTGTATCTGCTGACATATATTAGGAACACATTGCAACAAGTCTACAAGAAATATGAGGCTCCGGACTCAGAGTTCCATGTGGAACAGTTGACATCATTGGAACAACTAAGGGAGTTTGAAGAGGATTTGCAGCAAACAGACAGACGGAAGCTTCTGGTAAGTAAATGCACATGCATGCAATCATATATCCCTAGAAAATCACATTAATCATTGAGCACTTTTCACAACCTGAAAGTGTCCTGCATTGACTGAAATGGATTTCATTACAAACAAGGTCCTATGCTATATTTTAGATAACTGTATACATGGTTTGCGCAGGCCTTGAAAAGTCCTTGAATTGATGCCAGGTCCTAATTCAAACTGCATTTTCAGGGACGTGAAAAGAAAATAAATTGTGATTTTATGTCAGTGTTGTGTACTAATTTTGCTCAACGCAAACGGCCATGTATGTTTTATTTATTTTATAAACAATACTTGGACCTGGGTCCGGTTGATGACATCAAGTGAAGAAATCTATACATTTCTGAAAAGATTATGAAATTGGCAACATTTTGGTGACAACTGTGTTTGGATTTGACAAATTTTGTAAATTATTAAAAATGTAATACGTAGTCAGATACTACATAGTTACGGATGTTACGGATACAAATTTATCTTCGACTGTTGATGAAATATGTTTCGATTGTGTGGAGAGAACAAGTAAGATATTCTATCAATACTTGAAGATAAAATAATAAAATTATGTATCTACTAAACGGCCATGTAATGTTGTTTAATAATTTATATAATTATCGATGAAATACAAATTTCAATGTCTTACTACATAAAAAAAGGCTAGAAATCTTTAAAAGCCAGTCATATTTTCAAAAGTGATATGCTCACGTGTGAATTAAATAGCACTTTTCAGAAAGAAATAGACTGCTAGCTTAAGTCCCTTCTACTGCACAATGTTTTTAGAATAGCTAAACATGGTTCCAGATGGTTAATGATGGCTACATATGGTACACATAGTTGGCTGGGTCTGTAATTACAGACGTCAAACTTACAGACCAGACCTAGCCAACTATGCGTACCGATTTGCTAGCGGTCTAAGAAAGAAATGTATACTGGTATTTAATCAATTATATATCAAAATGTTATTATTAACTGCAAATTGGAAATTTCTAACTTGTAAGCATTTGCTTTCAGGATAATATAATGCGAACATTGATCGAATGGATGAATGATGGTTCTTTCCATCAAATCTTAAACATTTCTTGTCTTAAAAACCCATATTTGTGAATATAGATTGGTTGTTTTTGAACTATAATAATGAAACCTACGTAATTGTATAAATAAACACAGTTGCTCCTGTTAAGCTGATGCCTGATGACCTTTCTAAACTGTGATTGGGCTATTCCATTAAGAATGTGTCCCCCCTCTCTCCATCAAAGAACTTCGATTTATTCATGCCAGTGATCTACATGTACCACATGTACCACAGCATTATGGAATTATTTAGCAGCCGTTTACCCCCAAAATATAGATTTCTACATTGTTAAACCAAATCAGAGCATAATATAATTGGTCCATTTTGGGTGGATTGATTCTGACAGTGGTATAGCGCAGTTTCCACTTTCTTCAGGGGTTTGTTTTTCCAGAGACAGCTGATAACAATGATTCCAATGATGATGAAGAACTTTTACAAAGTCCGTTTCTCACAAGTGCAGTTGATAACAGAGGTATGGTACTAACATTATTTTAAAATAATGTTGGTTAAAAATCCATATTTTGAAATGAATATAATTAGTTAATTGTTTTCAACATCAAGATCTTTTGCAACCATCTGATACTTACAGGTGATTTCACATAACTTTGGACTTGGTGTTGTCTCCAAGGTGTAAATAATTAACATGTACCAGGAGCCCATTACCAGGAGCGTCCAACTTCCATACAATCCCTGTGAGGCAGCGAAATTCGAGCTTGTCTATTTTTAGATACTAATACCCGCGCAAAGTTGTGACGTCATTGGCGTCGTTATGGTTACCAGTGGTGTGCAGTTCCATGTCGGAGCTAAAACATGGCGGACGCAGGAGACGGATGAGAGTTGTGAAAGTTCCTCGAGCATTGCTGAAGATGAAGATGACTCCTTTCTGAGCAACAGCTCATTAAGCGAAGATAATTATATCACCAGTGATACTGATAGCGACATTGAACCGATGCAAAAGAGAAAAAAGGCAGTGAAAGCTCAAAAAAGTACTACCACGACTTCGAGTTGTCGGAGCAAAACGGGCCGTGCTGGAACTCGAAGCAAACAGAAGAAGAAAGCAGCTTCTTCTCTGGATAAAAGTGAGCTAGAGAATCTTTCGTCTTGGAACTTCTCAATCGAGGAAGCAAGGAAGGTCGAAGAAAAGCTCTGTGAGCAGTTATGGGTTCATGAAAGGGTAAATAAATTCCCTGAGCGAAAAGATTTCACCTCACACATTCTTACTGAAAGCAACAAATACACCTTTCAGCTGTTGGTTGTCTGGTTTTCCGGAAAATTGTCAACCCTTTCAAAACAGTATTTCGAGTGTGACATGACAAATTACAGAAAGGCAGCGTTCTCTGCAGCGTGGATGAGACTACTGATAAAGTTCCAGCCTGGCAAGCAAACACAAGAACGCATGATAACAGACAAGTTGTTATCAGAAGTACAGGAAGTGTATTCTCCCGACACCATCCATGTTATGAGCATCATACACCAGTTAATATACACTATAATACACGATAATGTGCGACAGAGGAAAGCCAATGAAACACGCGAAGATGGCATTGCTGGTTCTAGTACAGTTTCCAAAACACGACTTGCTAGTGAATCAGACAACACATTTCATCGGTATGCTGGTGCGGCATTGCATCGCATGATAAAGCTGAGGCGAGAAACACCTCAGAAAGGAAGGGTCAAGATGTCGAAACAGAAAAGGCCCGCTATGCAGACAGAACTTGAACTGTTAGAAGAATTAGTTTTACAAGATAAGTCTGGGATCTCCGACAGCCTTAAGAACCTCGACGAGGGAAATTTAATATTCCCCAGGAATGAGTTGTTACCATTTCTGAGAGCCATTGACAATGAAGTGAGAGAGTTCACAGCTGACCTGAACCTTCGAAAATATCCCTCCACGTTTTTTAAGCATGTGTCAGTCCTCTGTACTCAACAACGAAATGCTGTTAACATATTTTCAATTGCTTGTTCCTTCTCTAGTGAAGCCTAGTAATGCTACAAGATATACTGCAGGCATTGTATCTGACATTTAGAAAGCTTTTGTGTCAAAGTTGGCAAATATTATGAGCTTACCATTTCTACGCTGGGCCTTGAAAAAACTATCACGATCTTTTCTCCAGACTTCCATAACACAGTCGCCTCCTCTCACACCTTTCTGTCCAGTGTGCTCGTTGCCATCCTTTCTGATTTTGGAAATTTCTCGTTCACCAACGTCGGAGTTTTTAATGGCTTCGATAAGGCTACACAACTCTTCCGACTGGCTCTCTGGCAGCTCCACCTTAGTTTTCCTGTAAAACTTTTCCACTTGTCTCAACAGGCGACGGCGCTGTTGAGTGAGAGTTTTTCTCCTTTTTTTCTTACTCCTAGGAGAGACACTACCAAGGGAAGTTACTTGAGGGCAGTGTTCGCTTCATCTTGGTGTAGCCATCCATGCTCTTTTTAGCGTCAAGCTTTTGCTTCACATACCGCAAAGCAGAGCGACCCTCGCCACAAATGTACTCCCATCTTGGGTCTGAAGAGTCAATACACCCCGTATGAACTCTGCTTTGCCTTGATGGTACGTGCCAGAGCTTACACGACTTCGCTTGCAATCGTCTCACAGGCCTTTCAATCAAGGTTACATTCTTAGGAATATATCCCAGTTCGTTCTCTACGTTTTCCATGGATATTATTAGCGTGTGTTCGGGAGTGAACCATTTCTTCAACAAAGAAGTAAATTCTTGACTTATGTCGTTGTGCGCTAGGTTGAACTTCCCTACATCCACATCTCGGAACTCTCGAATTTCTGATTGTAGTCTCCACGTACCATTGAGTAAGATTAACCATTCTTACAGGTTGATAAGGGCCAGTTTCGTCAGTGTACTGTCGAATTTCAGAAGGAAATACCACCATCCCATATGTGAATGCTAGAGGTGTGAGAACCATTGGCATTGAGCCATCACGGGAGAGGGGGAACGCTTCGCAACGAAATCCCAAACTATGGACATTCCTCTTCCACTGTTCCAGCTGTTTGAGCGGCCTCTATCACTTTCCCCTCTTCGCGTGTTTTCAACTCTTCCGCAACTTGGTCGTCTCTTTGGGGCTGCTTCGACCTCTGCCTCCGTTCAATACTCTTTCTCAGCAGATTCTTTATCGATCCACGACTTTCAGTTCCACTTTCAGTTCCACTTTCAGCCTCCGAGCACACTTTTCCCGCCTTTTCACTCTCTTTACCAATACTTGCAGAAGTATTGTCATCACTGTCGTTGTTTGATTTCGTTTTTTCCTCGTTTGATCTCCAGCTAAATCGTGTCGAAGTTTCGAAGAACTCGACCGCTTCATGGTGCACGCTTCGTAGCAATGTATGCCAAAATGCTCTGTTCTTCATGTTCTCATATTATTGTTACATATTAATAGACCCGAGCTAGTTGGACCAACTGAACTGAATTATGGGAATGGGCTCCTGGGGTTGTATAAAATATTAGAGGGGCCCAGACTACGGCCGGGCGGAGCGGAATTTTCAGCGCGCTAGCCATAATTTTACTTTCACCCGCCATTTTTATTTTTCAACTTTTACCTACTGCAATGGAAACATGACATTTTCGTGGCAAATCTCAAACTAAAATTAGATCAGCTCGAATTTCGCGACCTCACAAGTCATATACAGATGGACGCTCCTGGTAATGGGCTCCTGCATGTACATGGTTTAATGTTAAATTAAATTGTGTTTTTTAGAACTAATCTGCCACAGTGATGAAGGCATCAGTACTCTCCTGGAAGCAATGGACTTGTACAGGAAAAACATGATCAACTAAGATATATCAAAAAGTAGATTCACTCTTGACGGAGGAGGTGCTATTTTCCCGCTCCCCGCTTGGCGGTCTAGTAAAAGTCTAGCAAAAGAAGCAGCATTGTTTCGCATCGATTGTATTGCAATAAAAGACCTTGATCTGAAGAATATAGATGCCAACAAAGATCAAATTATTTTCGCATCAGCCGAAGATTTATTACAGGAATCAGTCAAGTCTTCCCTAAAATTTTGCATGTGGAGCGCTGAACGGGAGCAGTCATTTTCATTGGCCATTGTTTTTACACTTGGAGCGTGACAGGCTGTCAAGCATGGAGGGGCATAATTCTCAAAACAATGGCATTCGTGCAGGCTACTCTTTCTTCCCCTCTCTTCATTTTTGTCGTCGCCCCATTTTTACCGCGTGCCTCTGGTGACCCAATCCAAAAAAAACGCCCGAAAAAAATTACAGAAGAGCCGGCAAGCAGGCTAGTCTATGGTTAATATTATAATTAAATGACATTTAATATTAAATAACATTCTAAATGCAAAGGACTCAGTTTTCCTTGTGTTTACTGTTATCGCTATATTTGTATTTTATTGGCAGTTGTTGGCTGTAAACAATAACATAACTCTAATTTTTACCAGCAGCCAGATGCGATGTAATATGTCAGTATCGTGTTTGCTTTCATTTGCTTTCTTGTTTTCATCTGGGTAATCCAGTGGCACTATTCAAAGTTATTTGAATATAATATATTATGCATACAAGCGATAAACACACGTGGAAATGGGTATGTTATCTCAAGGGCTCCCTCTCATTGGACAGCAGTTGTATATTAACTGCTCCCTGGTCTAATCATCACACTTCGGTGCAAACACCACAACGAAGGTCAGGTTTTTCAATCTTCTGGTTTTTCACCTCGAACACAGATCGTATGGCCAATCAAGAACCCGTTGCAGTGCCTCGTGGAGCTATCGAAGAAACCCTAATTCCAGTTAACGATGCTATGCCAGCTCTAGCTCCTGCTCCAGTACCTGAACAACTTGTGGCCGAGGTGTGTATTCCTTTTCTATCTACTGGTTTTGTCGGACATGATTTACCATTTTATTACACCTTACGGTACTCTTCGCTTATTCTCAACAATATATTTTTCTTCATTCGGATATGTATATCGTAATACAACTTCAAGTAAGTATGTCCAAGCTAGAAGTTACGGGTAACTGACACGTTCTGTATAGGTAGAATAATACTGATGTAGTTCCTCGTGTTACTCTTGGAAGCTTTTCCTTGTTCATGGTACCTCTTACAACCATGTTGTAGATGACTTTTTTCTTTTAGAATAATTTGGGTGTTGGGGTATTTGTGTCAGTATTCAGTTCCGGATGGTCTGCGAGTTTAGCTCGAGGTTGTCATCGCTCTGTTAACGTTAGTTTCGAGTTTATAGAGAGCTTATTTTATTGGACAATGCCTTCAAACCCTAGCTATAATGTATACTAGCTCTGTGGGCTTTAGGTCCGTTTATAGAGAGCTTAATCATAATTCAGTTCTCTGTTTGGCTTCGGACCATGTTTCAGAAAAAGGTTTGCTTTGTTTGCTCGGGGTTCACTTTGGGTGTGTTTGAGCAAACCCAACATCTGGGTTTGCTTCAAGCAAATACAAGCGAACACTGGAGGTTAATTCTGGTAAGTACTGTAGGTGCTTTCATGATTCTTGGTTTATATTTTTCCTAAATTTTAAACATCCAGAGGGATGGCAATTCCTTTTCTCAAAATTTTGCGACTGGCTGAACAATTCTAGTTTTATTGCGACCAATAATTTTGAGCCCTGGACTATGAGCGCTCTGAAAAAGTGGTTATCTATTATATAACCAAATCAGTAAAAGTGGTTATTTATATACAAGCCATGTTACTTCTTTATTTGTAAATACATGTGTTAGACAGCGAAGACGTTCTCCTTTTAATTGTAAATAATGTAAAAATCTACCAAATCTAAATAATATCATTTTACCAACGCCGCCCCATACTGGACTGTAAAGTTTATTTAACTATTTATTTATTGGTTCATAGAATTGGTTGGTCTGACAAAGGCTGCAACATCCTCAGTTCTGTTAGAGTAACAATAATGGTGATATATTGGATTCATTATCATTAATAGTCACCCTTTAGAATATTAAAACTTTGGTTTATTAAATGGAGATTACTGTGAATGGACTTTAATACTGCCTTTGTATTTCAGATGACCTGCCATGCAATGATGATATAGCTGCATGTAGCACACCTATCAACCCAGCACATGACAATAGCAGTAAGAAGGATAAAACATAGCGATATAAAACATAGCGATAACAAACATAAACCAAATTTGGTGGTTTGTCATTCTTATTAAACCTTCATGCGGTAATCATATACTTTAATCATATTTTGCGGTAATCATATACTTTTAGACCTACCAACATGTGTTGGCTGTTTAACGACCAACAGTCGGCTGACACGTGCCGGAAGGTCATAAAGTACACGATTAACTCCTTCATGCATCTCTAACAATATTGATCTTTTAATAATTAAAAAAGTGCATGGCTTTAAAAAAATAAAATTCCCAATAAATACAATAGTAGCGCCATAAAACAACATTAACTCTTTTTGCCCCAGTTGATTCATCTTATGATGTCACAGGATCCACGACAAGTAATCAAATTTAGGGATTAAATGTCGGAAGTTTTACAATATCTGCAAGATTAATACCTTTTTGTCAGAAACAAACAAAACAGTACAACATTATTTTTGATTTTCTTTTGGTATGATACTTTCACTTTAAGCTACTTCTTTTGTATCATAAATCGACTTATCAAGAGTTAGATAATGCAACTTTCAAAAACCAATTTGGTTTTGGTTTAGCAAGAAAGTAAAACCAACCGTACGTTAAAGCTCCAACTCATGATTGTCTCACAGTATTTTTACTGGTCCTGTAATTGGCTGGCTGTCATTTTTTAAACAATAAAACAGTTAGAAACAAAATGTTTTCCAAGCACTTTTTCCAAACACTTTTTAATGTTGATTTTGATTCCTAATGCCAACTTCCTTTGAAGTTGTCTAGTTGTAGGAATACATTTTAAACTTTTTGTCTTAGTTGTTTAGACCCATGTACTGCAGGCAGCAGTTAAGGAGGCCTTGACCTCCATCAAAGAGGTCAATGATGGGGCCCAGAAGCCCATAGAGAGCAGAATAGATAACCTGGAGGTGTATGTTTTTAAGATCGTGCAGGTTTCCACGAAGTTAGTGGAAACATTTACGCAATCAACCCAAAAGGTAATTAACAATAATTTGTCATTGTGCCAAATTTAAACACACTATCAAGACCCTGTCCACGCTTAAACAATAGAAAATGCAACCATTACATGCAGTTCTCTTTCTTGGCCTTTTGCCCACCTATAAATAACTTTTCACTGTAACTGAAAAATACATCTTACTAATTAGTAAAAGTTGCATAATGCTCTGAATTAAGGTCCAGGAGGATGTTGAGTTGGAGGACGGCATCAACAAAGAAACAAAGGTGATGAAAGTATTGTTTATTACACGAGTAGTGCTGTTTTATCATGTTTAACAACATGAGGATGCATGCATTGTATGCAGGCTGAGTGTTTTTAGACTTGGTAAAAGACAAACTGTGACTTCCCATTAAACTGTTTCAAAAACATTACTTCTAAAAATCTTAATGAGAAATGAGTATTGAATCATTATGGCCATATTGGTCTTAATAATTAGGTCACTGACATGTGCAACAAGGTGAGGAATCAGACTGATCCTCACACAATGTTTTACCCCTGTGAGGATGATCAGAACATTGCAACCTTTTTTTTTCTTTCAAAGAAAGAGGCAGTTAGTGCACTGAATAAGAGTTCCTCAATAAGAGATGGAGTGAGGAGGATGGCAAATGTGATCTACAGCCCTGGGTCATTGAAACGCTGTAGTGTCAGGAGCAGGCACACTAATAAAGACCACGCACAGAGGCCTTGACCAGAAGAAACTGGACTGGATGACCAGTAAGTTTGAGAAACGTTTTATGTAAACAACGATTGGTAGGCATAGTATCAGTAATGAGTATATTTATTAATGTACTCATGGTTCCCAATGTACAAAATATAGAGTAGTCATTGATACTAATTGTTTTTGAAATTACAATCATTTATTAACTGTACATCCTTGGACTTTACCTTTATAGGAAGAATTCAAAAAAAGTTTCCAAATCAGTCACGGTCGAAAGTGACAGAGATTCTGGGAGACTTCCAGAAAACGTTTAGAACTGCAGATCGACCAAGAAAGCTAAGAAAAATAATTAAGTGAAGTTCTTTTTATGTTGTATGTACATGTATAGCGGTACATTAAGTTCATTTTTTGACTATTAATATTGTATACAGTTTTTGTCTGTTTAAACTGAGCAATATATGAGCTTGGGATTAGGTGTCATGAGGCTGCCATGCTGGCACGCACATGCCAGCACAACAGAGTACCATGGTAACCAAACACAGTCCACCACCTGACACCAGTCACACTGAGGATTCAGATTCCTAATACTTACCTTTGGAGAGAGTAGGGTGGGAGCAAAGGTCCGCTAAAACCAGCACAGCAAACGGCAAAACCAGCCACGAGTTGGATCCGCTACAATCCGCAAACAAGAACCTCGTGGGATCCAGAAGCCCCTGCCCTAGCTCATGGAATAAAGTGGAGACTGCTGGTCAGCATTGTCTCGATTCTAACTTTGGCTTTTAGCCACAATTAAACTCATCACCAATAGATGAGCTTGGCATTAGGTGTCATGAGGCTGCCATGCTGGCACGCGCATGCCAGCACATAACAATCTATTACCTAAAACACACTCTACAAACATTTGTGTGTAATGCCACCTCACTGTAACAAAACATTTCCCGGAGCATACTGATCTACTAACATTTGTGTGTGATGCCACATCAAATAACTTCAGTGTTGAAAATTCTTTAACTATCAGGGCTCAACACATAAGGGTGGTCAACTGGCCAGCACAAAAACATTTTGGCCTGCAGAAGTTTTGTTTTGTATTCTGGACCTCCCTGTTCAAGCAATGTTGAAAGGGCAATTTTTATATTCAGCTTATTGTACATAACTAGAAAACATCAACATTGAGCCAGGGGATTGGGGTATATCAGGAACAGGGTAATAATTTTCTTGTGTTTTAATCTCAAATGGATGTGCCAACCTATTTTGTCCAAGATTGTTGGTCTGTTGGTTCGTACTGATAAAAAAATTGACTGCAAGAGGTATTGAGTATGGATTGAAACTGAAGGCCTAATAATTATTGTGTGGTCAATAAAAGGGGGAAACTAGTGTTAAACAGAGTAACAGTAAATAATTGAAATGTTGATTACAAAAATGTATATCGAGTCCAATCGCATTTACAGACAAGGTTAATTGAACAATACATGTATGGGCCTGGTATAGTAGAGAGGTTGTCACTAGTGCTAGGACCACCATCATTGTCAAAATACAAAAGTTTTGAGATATTACAATAATACATTGAAATATTGTTTGTGCTATACTCAATTTCCATTCATACTAGCATGCCTTTTGATGTTCAACTAATTCTAATACAAGGATAAGGAATCTGAGGTCTACTGTGGTTTCAATAAGTTTTGTATTCTCACAGATGAGCTGGAACTAGCAATAAATGGAGGCTCTGCTGAATAGCTTTTAGGAAAGTCCATCACATTGAGTCCTCATCCAGCTCGTCTGCAAATACTAAACTTGCCTAATAAATCCAATGCACGAGTTACCAGTACTGTCCTCTCTCCCCCCCTCCCCATGAAACATACTTAGACAACTGTCTCAGAGGCATTTGTCAGAGAGGGTGGAGAATAGCACATTTTCATTACGGCATCATTTATATATTTTTTCTTTGAAATTTATCAATTCCTTTGAGAGTTCCAAGACTGATACAAATTCGAGGTAGTTGTAGTATGTGATGGCATCATGAAAATGTCCTGTTTGTCAGAGTATTTTACATCAATTTTATACATGGTGGGGCATTTCAATAACTTAGCTGACACCAAAGGTGGTTCATGTTGCAGTGCTCATTCAAAAATATCAATGCCTGAGGGAGGGAGGGATAGGCTTGGAATTAATAGAGACCTTAAAGTGCCCCTACGATCAAATTTTGACATATAAATTTTTTTGCATATTCATAAAGTAGAGTTCATATATTATTACCAGTTCAAATTGTTTTTCGATACAACGACAGGAAGTCTTATTTTTTTAGCTCCGAATATTGAATCTACACGTCCGCCATTACTGGAAGCCGTGCCCTTTGTTCAGCTTTAAACAAAGGTTTATTCACCGGAAATGATGTCATACACTTAACGCTCGCCTGCAGAACACAACGCCTGGAGGCATATTTCTACTAAAAACGTCTTCACGTACATAAGAAGAAAGTTATATTTATCTTTGCGAGGTTGGCTACTTTTTTATGCACGCTATTTCGCGCCACGAGGTTGTCGTGTTAAGTGTATGACATCACTTCCGGTGAATAAACCTTTGTTTAAAGCTGAACAAAGGGCACGGCTTCCAGCAATGGCGGACAGGATTTTACCGGTAAACTCTCCTAAAATTTGTGGTTTAAGATGCCCATTTGGGAATATTTTTTACTATTTCGGATATTTCTAATACTGATTGACCTATAGACACTGAAAAAGTGGCAAATCGAAAAGGTAAATTTTCGTCGTAGTGGCACTTTAACAGTCTACAACAACGAACACATTTGAGTACATCCCCCACAAAAAAGTAACTAGTTTCGAAATATTTTGTTATCATGAAAGCGTCTTATTAAAAAATAAAAATGTACATGTATAATTATTATTGTACTGTTATGGTTTTCTAACAAAAAAGGTATATTTTTGGCATATAATCACTAATTGTGAATACTTTTGGTGGATCCTGTGATGTCATAAGATGAATCTACTGTAAATGGACTTTAATACTGTCTTTGTATTTCAGATGACCTGCCATGCAATGATGATATAGCTGCATGTAGCACACCTATCAACCCAGCACATGACAATAGCAGTAAGAAGGATAAAACATAGCGATAACAAACTTAAACCAAATTTGGTGGTTTGTCATTCTTATTATACCCTTCATGCGGTAATCATATACTTTAATCATATGTTGCGGTAATCATATACTTTTAGACCTACCAATGCCTGAGGGAGGGAGGGATAACCCTCAGACTGTAACAGGTTTTAGTTTTCTTTATTTGCAATTCTCTAAATTATAAAATTATTCACTAAAAAAGTTATAGCCCTCGGTAATGTGTATTTCATAGCAGAGCCTTCGTTCTTTTGGCCAGCGGAGCATACTGTTTTGCCGCTTTGTGCCTCGCCTCCGCCCCCGCACCCTCTCGATTTCAATAAATAATTTCAATAAAGAATGATTTTCTTGACTCGGTCGATAATTTTATAGATTCAAGCACCCCAAAGCCAAAGACATCCCCAAGTGCTGAAAGCTTTGAAGACTTGAAAACAAGCTTAGGGAGACTGGTGAGTAAACCTGGACTAGAAAGTAAAATTAATGTACACATTATAAGGTTAAGATAGAAAGAAAAATAACGGGGAGGGACTTTGTTGGAATTTTGTAAATTTAGAAAGCAGTCCGGCGGACCAATGTCCTGCAATGTTTGCAAAATGATCAGTCCTCAGTGTCCAACAACAATCCGAATCACTCTATATGAGTGGTTTTTACTGATGTTTTAGGGTCAACTTGTTGTAATGCTCTCTATCTTTTACCTCAGGAAAAAATGATACACACATTGGCGACATCCATGTCAACGCTAAGCTCCTCTTTAAACCAAAGACTGACATCACTAGAGGAGAAGGTTTGCCAAACTCCCAGCCAACAGGAGAAACGCCCGAGTCGACCACCATCTCAGCAGACTTCTTACATCCAGCTCCTGGAGTCGGGGACAGTCGGTGGTCCTCTTTTTCCGAAAATTGTGGTTCGACCGAAATTTTCTGTTCCATTCAAAATTCCTTGTTTTGCCGTCTCGCATCGGGAACCACAAGACGGCTGTATTCGCAGGCTAGGTTTGCCGTGATTTATTGAAATCGAGGCTACTAATAACCATTGATATCCCGTTGATAAAACGTAGAACTAGAACAGGCCTTTATAAAGCAATTTACAACCCATCTATCTTAATTAAAAACTTATCATTCCTTGAACTTGTTTCATTCACATGTGAGATAATTACACGCTTTGGACGGAGAGAGCCTAAAGCAAAACAGGAGGAGCTCTGGGGAACATGCCTGACCAGCATAGCGTGTAAATGCAAAATGCTTAGATACAAGGCTAAGACCGATTAGGAGTTTAACATTCTAAACTCTACATCAACAAATATCTACATCAACAAATAGCTACATATGCGGCTATATATATCCCGAATTTAGATTAATATTAAAGATTAGTACATAAAAGTATGTGTTGTTGTTTTTAATCAATATTCAGCCCAAGTTTGATCCTAATGTTGTTTACTTTTTCTTCGGCCTCTGAAACCCAGGGTAGGTCGGGAGCCGCTTTAGCTAATCCCCTGAATTTCAGACTAAGCCGCTTTGCAGTTCACCAGGTTGTTCGTGAAAAGCTTCACATCTCGGTCAATGTTGTAACATTTTAAAGAGGCAGATATTAAATCTTTTTAACCATTTAAAAACCACAATTATTTCGATAGGTAGTTTCAGTTAGTATTAATGTTTACATCGCTATAAGTCAGAGATGTTAAGAGTTTTCCGTGAACCGGCCGATTCCGAATGTTAAGTTTTTGTTTGTTCTGGGATCCACCGAAAAGTGAATCGAACCGGGCTATAAATCAAAGTGTTTTAGGGCCTGATTATATGAAACGGGCTGGCCCGGTTGACCGGGTTGACCGGGTTGACCGGGTTGGCCGAGATCAATCTCAGCTCGTCTCAGGTCTGATTACATGGGACGGGCCAGCCCGGTCAGCCCGGCCAGCCCGGCCAGCTCTGAGCCCGGTCCAGGCTATGCGCGAAAATTTGACTTTGTTTATACAAAATGGCGGCCGGTCATTTGCGGCGAAGGAAATTAGTTTCTTTATTATTACTTCAGTTCGGGGTGTTTTTCTCTTTGCTGCTCCAGCTTCATGAAGTGTTGCATCTTTATTTGCTTCGTAGGAAGCAAATAATTGAAAATGTTATAGCTTCCGTAGCAGCAACACGAAAAAAGATGCTGAGAAAGGCAAAGCTCCGCCGAATAAGATCCTCGAGACGCAATAAACGATCAACATGGTTTCAGCAAGACCGAACTGAGCAGTGGTGGTTGAATATGCTGCGTCCAGAGACCACAGACGAAGAATGGAAGAGAAATTTTCGTATGACAAAAGAAGAATTCAAAGAGCTTTGTGAAGAATTGAGACCATATATTTATCCAAAACCCAGATGTCCAAATCACAGGGCAATGTCTGTCGAAAGAAAAGGAGCAACAACTCTTTATTACCTCAAAGATACTGGTTCATTGTGGATGACAGCAAATACCTTTGGTATTCATCAGTGTACTGTTTCAAAAGTTGTTGATGAAGTTTGCTTTGCTATATCACGAAATCTAGGCCCTAAGTACATTCACTTACCAAAAACTGCAGAAGAAATGAGAGGGAAAGTGTTAGAATTCGAGTTAAAATTTGGTATGATTCAAGCATTCGGATGCATCGATGGTACTCACATCCGTATAAAGGCACCACATGTGAATTCACAAGACTATTTTTGTTATAAACAATACCATTCACTCATGTACAAGCTGTGTGTGATTATCGTGGTATGTTTATGGATGTCGACTGTCGATGGCCAGGCTCTGTGCATGACGTAAAGGTTTTTGCAAACTCAACTGTCAATAGAAAATTGATCAATGGAGACTTGCCAAGCACTTATAACAATTTGTTACCTGGTTTTGATAAAGTTCCAAATTATCTGATTGGAGATCCAGCATACCCCCTCTCTCCATACTGTATGAAGGAGTTCCAGACATGTTCTAACAATGCTCAAGTTGTGTTCAATAATTTGCTCCGTTCTGCACGAACCCCAATAGAGTGTGCCTTTGGTAGACTTAAAGCTCGCTGGTCAATACTCACAAGGAAAGTTGACATTAGCTTGGAATCAGCCCCAACTATGATATATGCCTGCTTTGTTCTTCATAACTTCTGCGAGTCTCATTGTGGCACACTTTCTGAGGAGCTTATACAGACACAGGTGCAGAGAAATCTCACAGGAGATGAGCTACAAGAATATCCCAGATCCAGTTTACTCTTGCACATCTGCTGAAGGTGAAGTGATTAGAGAGGTACTTACAACATAGGGGATTTCATTTACAGGCTCACTTTTTTAAGTTCCCTATGATGCAAAACAAAATTTTACATTCCCCACTACTCAGGAAATAGGAAATTAAAATGACAAACCCCCTTTTCCTGTTAATAAATCTTTAGATACCCCCCAAAAATCCTCTGCAGCTGCCACATCCCACCTGAAGTATTCATAATGAATGCAGCCTAACTTTAAAGTTCAGTTACAGGTAGAAGTGAATTATTAATCAAAGTCATAATGGCAATGAGCACTCTTATTGTGAATGTACCATATGTATAACACAACTAGTATAAGTGTAACAAAACAAATATTGATTGAATGCTTTCAGACAATTCATAAGTTCTCATGCAAAGGTAGGCATCTGAAAATCAGGGTGTCAATCATCATATTTAGACCTGCTGAAAACAAAGCTTCTTACGTAGAAAGCACGGATTGACACAAATGAACATCGACAAATGTAGTATGTTTGAAGAACTGAAACTAATTTCCTTGGAAAACAGTGGAGATTACTTTTGAATGCATTTCATAGTAGTACATAAAACCAAAGAGCTGCAATAATATGATTGAAATAAATAGAACTCAATATAAGTGTAATCTACAGATATGCACTAGCAGTTTCTGTGTTTTCCATTGTTTGCATTCTTAAATACAGTGTAATCCCTATTAATAGGGAGGCTTAATAGGGATGGTTCTGTAACAATAAACTATGGAACTAATAAACAATATTTCTAACAAAGTTTGCACATTTTTAGATCTTGTAAAACCAATATCAACATTTAACTTGAGTGTACCATTTAACTTCAATGAGTCAAATAAGCCAAAATACTACCTAAGAGGAGTTAGGTCTACATATTGTGATAATAAGTGTTATTATCATGACAATTGTTGTCAGAATCATGATAGGCACCGCTATAAGACTGATTAATCATATATGGTCTTGCTTCAGGGTAAAACTGTTGAGTAGGTTGCTGTTGAGGGGATTGTGTAGGTAACTGTTGTGGACCCAAGGCCTGGGCCATAAACTCAAGTGATTTATTCATTGTTGATGCTATCGACATCATAGAGGCACTAACAGCCTGCATCGTTTCTGCAAATACAACATTAGATTGAGCAATTGCTTCAGCCAAATCTTTTCTCGACTTGTTTTCATCTCTTGCTTCGTTTACTAACATCTGATCACGCTGTGATGCTGACAGTTGCTTCTGCAGATGTCTCCGCTTATTATCAATCAAATTGAGTACTGGGTTACTGGTGACTGGTGTTTTCCTTTTCTGACTGCTGTTGTCACTTTCTGAGGATGCTGTACATGAAGATCAAGGACTTTATTTATTAAATAGCACGTAACATTACAAAAGTGAAGATGAGTGATGGTACTTAATGAATGAAACAAAAACTACTGCAATCCTGGAATGATTATTGTTCTGGGACAGTGAGGAAATTAAACCCTCTGACTTCAACGGTACGCCACTCCTCTCTGATCGTCCCTCCCCTCCCACACCCACCGCTCAATGTTGTTGTTCAGTTGGAGCACAGGAGGGCAGCATGCTCAGCTAACACCAACACTGTTCCAAGGGGAGTGGGGAAGGTCTTGGTAAAGTTCGGAACATTGCATCTTGCTTTATTTGAAGAACTATTTCAAACATTGCTGTTCCATAGATCTCGTCCAGAATTGTAGTTTTAATTAATTGCAATAATACGCTAAGTGCCATCACGCTAATCCATTTGTAATTAACTTACACTTTGCACTTTCATCCTCGGTGTAGTCACAATTTGGACAAACAAAAACATCGTCTTCTGCATAGACCTTCACGCAACCATTTTCACTGACATGTGTACCCGCTGTTTGTATTTCTACATCACTGTAACCACACTTTGGGCAATTTCTCTGATATGTACTGCCTTGGCCATACTTCTGGGTCAACTTAGAAACTGAAGTATAATGAATGGATGAGGCAAATAAGTTTGAAGAAAGCAATTTATGGGGAGTAGCTTCAGAATACCTGGCCACCATTGTAATACTAGTGCAGCACTCTTTGAAAACGACGCAAGAATACAATAGGTTCTATTGTGATGCTTAAAAGTGGCTTGGTATTCTGAAGTTAAGTGAAAAAAAGTAATTTCATAAAATTGACTCATAAGATGAAGTTACAAATATTATAGTGATTGGAATATAGCAAATATATTTTGGTATGGGCTGTGTTTTTCGAGAAAAACTTCCAGGAAAGCGAAAATTGTATCACAACAGTAGATACCTCTACTAAGGCTCTCTGAGGACTCCGCTGAGTCTTGCTCTGACTCTATCCCAAACGGTAGAGGTTCAGTTGCTGCTGAGCCTCACCATATTTTCTCATAATATTTCAAGACAATTTTCCCTGAGCCACTTCTTCTACCAGTAGCGATGGCGTTGCTAAAGCGCTGTCGAAGCGCCTTTATTTTTTCCATGACTCTTGAGTAACCTTTCTTTATGTTCTTCTTTTCTTCTTTAACTTCTTTCAATTTTTCTTCCTTTTCTTTATCATCTACGTTGCTGGGAATTTGAGTAACACTTTCAGGACCAAAATGACTATACTTCTTGGCTAGTGCAACCCTGACCGCTTCATACTGTTTAACTTTATCTGCGTTAAAATCTAAATTCTGATAATCCATTTGGACCTTGCAGGCTTGTAATGAATCTAGTAGATCTTCTATCATTTCTGACTTCCATCGAAACCTCTCGGTACTTGCAGAAGCAGCATTTATAGCTTTAACATTTTGCACAGTTTCAACTTCATCCTCCGAGATTGCCGCCATTTTTAATTTGGAAAAGCAACTGCTCATGGGTGTAAGGCAACGCAGCTGACTCACGACCGGAACAGCTGGCTTACTAAAACGGGCCACCCTGCTTGACTCCGATTATATGGAAAAAATTCAGCCCGCTTAACCGAGATCCCGGCAGTGCTTTGTCGGGATCTCGGTTAAGCGGGCTGAAAATTATCCATATAATCGGAGCTGGGCTGGCTCGCTTTCCATGTAATCGCAACGATCGAATTTTGTGTGTCTTGTAGGCAAGGCGGGATATCGGCAAACCGGGCCAGCCCGGTCAACCGGGCCAGCCCGTTTCATATAATCAGGCCCTAAGAAAGTTTATAGATTCTCGAAAAGCTGTTGCACGGCGCTTCAGAGTTTTGTACAATCAAATCAGCAATTGCTGTGCCGAAATATCGTTTGACAAAAGGCAATATCGTTTTTCAGAAACAGCAATAACGTTTTTTCAGAAACAGCAATAACGTTTTTCAGAAACGGCAATAACGTTTTTCAAAACAGCAATATCGGCGCAATTACTGCTCAGCAATATCGGGGCAATAGCGTGAAGGAGTTTGCGTCTTGACTGTATTTCTCTCAGTGGTTGTTGAACTACGGACCATTACTACTGTGACACTCTCGCTTGGCAGTCCCCACCCGACCTCGTGAATCTTGTTAATGACTTTGTAACACACATTCCTCAAGTAGGAAAGTATGACCAGACCCATCTAACCCTAGCTCACTCTCCAGCGGCGAACACCTGGGATGGACACCACTGCGATGGGCGTTGCCTAAACTACTCCATTCAAACCTGCTCGTCTGTGTGTGGTGTTATCGCTCTGGTAAATGCTGCTATTGCGGCTATTGCGGCTACTGACACCAGCGTATTCAAGTGGTTAGCAGGGCCATTGTCCAAAACCAAGCTCTATCTCCAGCAACCCAGCCAGTATGCTCATCACTTGCGGCGTGTTTTGATTTCATGGTTTGTCGAAAGTAAAATAGAGCTGGATTATGTCTTACCGCCTATCGGCTGGAATGGTGATGACGCCAAGTATAGTGACCACACTTTCTGTTGGCAGAGCGTTCCTGGACGAAAGTCAAAAAAAGGTCCTCACCCCCTCCAGACTCTAAGACCGATGTCAACAAGCCCAAAGTTCTAAATTCACCAAAATCTTCAGGACAATTTCAGTCAAGGAATATACCGAAAGTATCACCGTCAGCACAGTGTTTTAATGCTGGAAAAACAAGTCTGCGCCATCCACAGCCAACCCAGCTCGGCCAGTTTCCTCGCCACCTGCTTCGCCAACACCTGCTGACCAACCTGCCATCCAACCTGACGGAACATTTGATTCTTCTCAGTCTTGTGATACTTCCAATGGCTCATCACGATTCAAGTGTCATGAGTGTGGATTACAGTTAAGCAATAGAAACTGCCTCTATAAACACAGATTAAGGAAGCACAAATCTGCTGTCGAAGACTCCAAAGGCGGAGACAAACATGTCTGTTGTCCTGTTTGTAGAGGGTAAGGAGTCGTTATAATCTGTTGCTTACTTCATTTCTATATTATTATTATTGACTTGGTTCCTTGCTGCCTGTTAATCCAGAGACGTGAGCTAAGTGTGAACGGGGCTTAAAAAATATGATTTTTTACTACAGTTCGGATGCACACCGAGCTCTCTCAAGGCTGCACACAGACTAACGTTTTTAAGGCCATAAAACTTAGGACGTTTAAGGAAACTTGAGATAACAGCAATAAAAACGCAGTGAATTACATCGTATTTTGAATTTTACTTCCAACAAAAAAGGTATAGTTTTAACACGCCTAACACAAATTTTCATTGTTTGTCTTTTTCTCTAGGCCAAACAACAGCTTTGATACAACTAGCGATTCAATAGAACATCTAAACAAACACCACAGACACGATCTCAAGATCGAAACGCAGACATTCCAGACCTGGGAAGAATTTCAGAAATGGAAAAGTGAAGAAGAAAAAATGACGAAAAGCTGGTTTGTGAAACAAAGGGCTGATAGAAGCACCAAACTTTACTAGACTTCGTGGTTCCATTGCAATAGAACTGGAAGGTTTACTTCCGAGAGCACGGGAAAGAGGTCAATAAAATCACAGGGAACATCCAAGACGGGGTGCAACTGCCCCGCATTTATCACTGCGAGGACGTTCCATCTTACAGGGCAGGTTGAAGCGGAGTATTGTCTCAAACACGTAGGACACAGACAGGAACACGCTTTCAACAGGAAATGCGTGCGTGCGACTTCATTCGCGATAACCAGATCGGCCCAGTAAACAGAGATCATCTGGCAACCCGTGCAGATATGCATAATATTAAGCATCAGTACAATATCAACTGCATGCAGAGAGCCAGCGACGACGATCTACTGGGTGAATGAAATGCACAGCGAGGAGTTCAATCCTGTTTTGTGTTTCAAACGCCAAGATATGTGGAAACCTGGAAAGCGCTAAAGTCATCCTATCAAACTCTCGGTTCAATGATCCCAAGGCAGTTGTAATCCACTTGGAGTGAATGATGTAGAGGCGGCATCAGTTCCTAACATCTGTGATGACTTCCGGCAAGTCGTTGATCTGGTGTCAGAGTCCTTCCAACATACTCAAATATATATCTTAGAGATTACACCCAGGAATAACACATTACAGGCTAAAGTGCAGGAAGTTAATACATGTACCTTAGATCTGACTTTGCCAAGTCTAGATCAGCTGCATCCAGAATAGAAGGCACACATATCTCAATGCGGATTGTTTGTTTGACTGCAAGCACTTATCTAAAGCTGTAGGGGTCAGGCGATTAGTGTCAAACATAAAGCGTGTCCTAAACGAGGTTAATATTAGCAACAATTGGTGTAAGGAAAGGAGAGGAAGTTATCAACAGGTCCCACGTGATCGTAGCCGTAACAGCACCAACTTTGGAGGAACTGATCGCCACACCTCTACTTTACATATGGCCCACCAACCTACTGCTGTCAGCGCGAATGCACCTTCTGTTCGGGAGTGACGGCCATGAGCTCTTAATGAAGCAGCTGTGATGAGCAATTTCCCAGCGAGTAACCCTTCACATGCACAACCTCTAGGAAGCTGTGAATCCCAGTGCAACGGGGAACTATCATACTCCAACTACTTATCCGGCCTATAACACATCAGCAGCTTGGGAAGTACATAATCTCCAACCTTCTAGTGGGCATAATAATACACGCTCGCTTTAATTAGAGTTGTGTTATAGTTTATCCTTAATACTATTATTAACAGCTAATAAGTGAATAAGCAGGATAACACATTTATCCTCAATACTATTATTTAGCAGCTAGTTTTTTTTTCTCAGTGACAAAATATTCCCTTAATCAGAGGGCATATTTCTTTTTATTTATGTCGTATTATGGAAATTAAGACATCTCTATCTTTTTGCTCGGTTAACGTGGAGAGTCTTCTTGTAAACCTTGAAGATCCACATTTTATTAACATCATACAGTGGTGGAAAGGTTAGGGATTTCAATTTGCGAAAATAGATAGAACTCGAAGGAATAGATGAATGATTGCACTACTATTGCATGTAAACTGTAGCACTGGTACATGTGAACTGGAACACATACTAAATGTAATAATGACCAGTTGGGCACATAGAGATTTATTGTAACAATGAAGCAATAAATCAAACAGGAAGACTGAATGATATACTGGACAATCTACTAAAGTCAAGAGAAAACCCTAATTGCATTTTAGTGTAATTTCCAGAGGATCCTGCATTGTTATTCAGGGGTTTCAATAGAAGGCGGCTACCGGCAATAAATTGCCAGTTACTTTGCTTCTTACCGCCGGCTACTTCACACGATCGTTGCGTTTTTTTGTTAAGTGTTGAGTAAAGTTTACTAGGTAAACCACCGTCTCTAACATCAGGACCGCCAGTTGCCTAAAAAGTTAATGAAACCCCTGCCTCGAATAAGCGCACACCCTCGAATAAATGCCAACCCTAAAATTAAAATTTTAAATAAACGCCCAGTGCGTTTATTCGAGGAAATACGGTATAGATGTCTTTAGTTTGACAATATTTTCACTTTTGATAATTCCAAGAAGATTGAAATATGGGTCCAGATTCTTTTTCCCTTTAATAAAGAATATACTTCTTATGCAGTTGTTTTGTTTGACAGTATTGTGAAAGTATTTATTGCTAACTATGTCGAGGAAAATGCTATAACTCTTCCTGGGTATACTCCTGGTTATAAGAGCGATGACATTATACTGATATCATCTTGTGAAACCAAGACAAGTGTTTGGAGGGCATACAGTACAATGTGCGAAGCGTCGAATAAACAAGCTGTGAGATACTCGAAGTTCTTGGAAGTCTGAAAACACTTTCACCGAAACGTCATCGTTGCAAAGCCCAGAACTGATCTCTGCATAACCTGCTAAAAGAACACCAAACTACAAAGGGCGGCAAACATGTCAGATACCGAGAAGTCGGATTGTGTGAGATCGCAGCAGCCACACCTTAGCTGTGCTCAGGCGGAGCGAGACAGCTACCGAAATTTATGCAAGGCAGCTACCAAAACGTTGGGCAATGGAACTGTGAGAACTGCAAACGAAGATCGCACTGCTTGTTCGTGGAACGCCACTATGCACTATTCGTTCGACTATGCTCAGCAGGTACACATACCAAGCAATCCGATGCAGCCAGGGCCCATTTATTTCAAGGCGACAAGGAAGTGCGACATTTTTGGCGTCATGTGCGAGGGTTCCCACAACAAGTGAACTTTCTCATCGATGAAGCTGTCATGACTGGGAAAGGTGCAAATGCTACCATAAGTTACCTCCACTATTACTTAGATAATCACGGACTTGTATCTGATATTTAATACTCAAAGCAAGTTTTTAAAAATTGTGTTTCTTTAATTAACATGACCATATTATCAACAATGACAGAATCGGCCATGGAAAGTTTGGAGAGTACGGAGAAGAATCGCCAAGTCCCACGCTTGCTTCCCCAGTGCATCCCTACGATGTGTACCTTCAAAAGCAACGGGAGAGAGAAGCAGTGTGGCAGTTGAACCGTGCCAAAAAGACTCCTCAGGTTGAGATTCCTGATACCGATATGGAGGGGACCAATGGAGAGGGCAGTAGCCTAACACTGAAGCTGCAGGAAAAGGAGTGAGAATGCGAGCTGATGAAGGAACGGGTTGCAGAGCTACAGGAGTTCAAAGACCATGCTGTCAAAGAACAGTTGGCAGCAAGCGAAAAGTTGTGTAAGTTAATGTGGAGAAAATGTGAAAACTTTCAGCAGAAAAAGCCCTTCAATTCTATACACTTAATTAACCGGGTATCTTTCTATTATGACGTTGCAGGTTGTACAGAAACTCTATAGTGTCAATGTGATCGAGGATGGAAGCCGCTCTCAACCAGATAGTGAATTGGCTGGATTCACTGGCGTCAACATCTCTTGGTGCTTTTCCTATTGAGCCATCATTGATTTCTCCTAATGAGGTAAGACTAAGCGACTGTAAAAAGAGACATAAGCAAATCATGAAATCGAAGTATGGACTTCACGCAGTGTCACATGATTGTGATTATACTGATAGAAGCCCTAGTCTTATTTTGTGTTTGATGACTTACAGCTACCAGAAACACACGATGTAATGATGGCTGAACACGCCACAGAACCAGATGAGTTGGCGACTATCAACATCGAAGCTCCGCAACGATGATGCTGCTGATGCCACACCAGCTGTTGACACCATTGCTCGCCTGCTCACCCTCACCCAGTTCTATAGCAATCCTAACGAAGTAATCAACATGAGAAAGAAGCTAGATGAAGCCTTTGGTAATTTTCAGAGAGTGTCAAGGTCTTGTTATGACTGCCTACCTGATGCTAGTGAAGCATAAGAACCATATAAATTACACGAAGAGCGTAGATAACGACATCAAATTAGGCGAGTCTGCAAGCGCAACAGGCTCTATCGAAAGTAGATCCTCAGTATCGAGCTCAGTGATAAGAAAGGCAAAACCCAAGAAAGTGGTTGTAGGTTAAAATTGCAACCGTTAAAGCAAATATTCGCATTGAAGCAGAAGGATCTTGAAATAAAGAATGACCAGGAACTTCTGGATGCTCGATGCGAGATTGATAAGGCCGATTTGGAAGCTAGTTTTTTATGAGGACGATGTAAGAGGGGAAGGGAAAGAGAAACACCCTGAGCTGGATGTCAAGTTAGTAACTAGTAAACAACCCCTTCATGGCACACCAATAGCTCCCGAATTATCAGAGTACCCAGAGCTTAACGAGCCAAGGTGGGTTTCGGATGTCAAGCGTGATCCGAAAATGAAGCTAACTGAGCCCGTTCGTATGGGGCTGAATCCTGAAGCACGCAAATGGTCTCCACCTAGGGAAGGTTCATCTCAGTCAATCAACGAGACTAAAACTAATGATAATATGAAGTTGTCACGACCTTAACACGACAGTTCCCATGGAAACATGGAATGTGACCTTTGAACTCCATTGAAAATAATTTATTTAATAGCTTCTCGCATTATGGTAAAGTGTTTTCTTATGCCGGGCATTTTTATCCATGTGAATCAGAGATAGTCCATAGTTTATAAATCCAACGAGGACAATTGAAAATATTATGAGGAAGACTCATTTAGGCTAATGTGAAATTTAATACCCCAAATTTACGACCGTTTAAATGTATTTACGTTCGTGTCCGGTTTTTACAGTATTTGCATTGCAAATAATTTCACATTCCACACTTGTTTGTGTTTCTTCTATTGTATCTTTACCATATATAAGATACTTACATTAAGCGTTCTTCACTCTCAGGCCTACACTACTACGAATGACTCGACAGTTAAATAAGTTCGATAGAGATGAATCTCACGGTATCCGAAAGCGAGTCGACGACATAGTGAATCAGTTGAAGTCTTACTTCGAGCCAAAGTTTAGAGAACTTTCTGATGAGCACAAAGTATACGACTTCATTATAGAAAAAGCTGAAGTCGGTTAACCGGTTAGTTTCAAGTTCAGCGTAACAAGAAACAGTTTGAGTTTAATTCGGAAAACCTTGAGCAGGTCGCACAAAGCATACATCGTGTTAGCTCCTTGAAAGACATTATGAATCTCGAGGAATCTGAAATAGTGAAATTGCTCAATTGATTTTCGCAAAAGAGAAACAAACTGATCAGGTTGCAGACAAATCAGTAGCTGGTGGGCCGCTGTAGATGAATACCTTTCTGACGAACTCGCCTTAGGATCTGAAGATGAAAAGAAGATTCGATCCGCACATCAGAGACTTTAAAGAAGAAGAGAACTTCTCGTAGTCAAGTTCAAGGACCCAAGCTAAGTATTGAGTATTTTCTTGTGTAGTTGATTCATAATAGAGTTTTTCTTTCCCGCCAATTTTACCCGTTCTTCGTTATTCTCATGTTTCGTCACCGAACTACACTAGTTCTGTATGTTCCTTCCTACCAATAATAATAAATGATATTATTATATTGTTGTACTGGTTTTTGTAAAGGGAGGACTAGCGCATAAAGAAGTTATTTTCGGAACAGAGTAGAGAAAATAAATGTATTTATGCCCGTGTCCGGTTTTTACAGTATTTGCAAATTGCAAATAATTTCACATTCCACACTTGTTTCTGTTTCTTCTATTGTATCTTTACCATATATAAGATACTTACATTAAGCGTTCTTCACTCTCAGGGCTACACTACTACGAATGACTCAACAGTTAATCTGGTACGCTTTATTTCAGTTTGTCAAGCAGCGCCCTCTGTTCGCTCAGATGTTGTTGTCCACTTCTGCTTCCATCTCCCCTCAGAACTTCAGTAATTTCGTCCGTCAACGAAAACATCCAGCACCCGTTTCCAGAACCAAGTCGACATCTGCTTCAGGTCATTGGAGACGTAACTGCCTGTATACACAACATACACCCCGCTCTACAGCGAAAACCAAGCCAGTGGCACAAGCGGAAAATATCTCCAATATACTAGTAGCATATCTAATAACGAACTAGTAAAAGAACTTATTGAAAGTAAAGAACATTACATTCTAAACGAGACAGTTACGAGTTCGAGGATAAGTCACACGATAAGTGTTAGACCCCAATTATATTGATAAAGGTACGCTTTACAGGCTCATATTAATTATTGCCAATATTGGAGAGACATGAAGATTAACCGCCAGCGATGTCATTTTAAGATTATAGATAAAGGGAGATACGATTCCTTTTATTACCACACCTTCTCCAGAAACGTTTTCTAATAACTCCCGCGAAGCAGTCTAGACGGTGTTACAGAAGACCGACTTACTGTAGACCGATTGTAGTTAACCCGCTTTCGGTTTCGGTGCAAAAAATCCGGTAAAAGTGGATCATCTTGGATTTAAGACACGTAAACACATATATTGGTAAAATGTTTATTAATTTTCCACGTGATAATTTCATGTTCATGTTTGGCCTGAAATCAGGTTGTCATCATTTTATCAGAGATACCTAGGTGGTTCTGGGGCCTTACTAGGTCAGCCTTCTAAGTTTTTGTGTTCACAGTTCTTGCATTCGTATTATCCTCAGCTCCAAATATCTGTATCAAACTCGTTAGAGAGTTAGTTAAGTTTTGGAGACTTAATTCTGTTAAGATGACTGCCTCGGTTCTGATCCGCTTTAGATTTTGACAGTTCCCGTAAAGATTCTTTATTTATTTATAACTTCCTTTGTCGTCAGGATTTCTTACAACTGATTATTTTAGAGTGGTTGAAATGTTGATTTGGGTATAATCATATTATTTCTAATTCAGAAGATAAAGGCAACAATACACAGCAGATAATCAAAGAATTGATTTTATCATATTACCTCAGCCAGAAATCTTGAACGTTTCACGAGTAAGATTATTTCTATGGGTTTCGTCTTCGACAATATCACTAGAATCGTGTTAAGATATTCACATTTCGATATAATTAATAGAACTTCTTGGGATTCTGTCATTTCTATTAGACAACGTATACTTACCGAACTGTATATTGGCAAGTAATTTTACCAAGCGCATCTTGAATAATCAGCTTATTAACTATACAAGGGTTTGTTATTCCGACGCTAATTATACAGACTGTGCCAGCTTTATTTCAGATAATTGCAACAACACTGCTCATCACACTTAGAATGAAACGGATGTTAACCTAAGTTCTACTCACCGGGAACTCATAGCCATATCGTTAGGTCTGGGATCTTTTTTATACTGTTGTATACGATTAAAATGGTATACTGATAATCAGTGTTACACGTATAGTCGAAAACTTGAAGCATGAAAGATCAGCTGCAAAGTATCGCTTTAGAAATATTTTACTGTTACGTGCTTAGTAACATAAGATTTGAAGTCGTATGGATCCCTAGAGATCAGAATCAGCGAGCTGATTTTCTCAGTAGAATTGTCGATCGAGTTAAGAGAGAATCTTTCGATATGGCCCAAACAAATTGGGGTCCTACACAGTTGACAGATTCGCGGGTATGAGAACAAATCGCTCGTTCTTCCTATTTATCTCATCCCTAGAGTTTTGACTCATATTTGTGCTACACGTGTAGGGAATTTTTATGTTGCCTGATTGGCCCTCTAACATGTTTTGGCCATGGATGCATAGTGGTACAGGCCGCCGTCGCGATTTTTTATCGATACCTGCTGATACTTATCGTATTCCTCCCAGCGTATCGGTTTACGAGTTAGGTTCTAATGAGAACTTCCTGTTCGGTTCACCTAACTTTAGTTCGGCCGTAGTATTCTACGATTCGATGGAAGTACAGCTGTTATGTTATTTTCATCAGGACGCGATCGATTATAGAATTCAGGTAACGGAAGTTCTAAGTGGAAGGAAATCTGATCATTAGGCCCACTTGGACCCAGTCACAAATACGTTCACACGTGTCATGTTTATAGATTTTGCAATTGGTCCACTTGGACCTAACCTGAGTTTCAGGCGCTCCTTAATGTATTTTGGGCCCACTTGGACTCGGTCACAAATACGTTGACGTGCATGTTTATACCTTGGGACCACTTGGACCTAGTCACTTACTGTTCACGCATGTTATTTATTCATTTTGTGTCCGCTTGGACCCGGTCACAAATACGTTCACGTGTGTTATGTTTATACCTTGGGACCACTTGGACCATTGGATGATTTTGTACCCTTGGTGATAATTGAAGGCCCACTTGGACCTTAACACGCTACGGAGCAATGCAGTGCTGTTCATGGAACACCTAGGTCCTCAACGGGACTACTTGGACTCGTGTCCAGCCAGTCTAGGACCGCTGGGAGTGATGCTGCGCGACTGAGTCATATAGAGATAATAGTTCACTTGAACATAGTTAAGCACAAATCCGAGTTTCTATAGATCGGATAATTAGATAAATCCACTTGGATACTTAATCAATTACCGATATAACAGAATATTGAATTTATTTCTAGACATCGCAAGGGCATCAAAGTGGACGGATGTTCGTTTTTCCTCAAGTTCTCCAGCTTTTGGAAACCATAAAAGTTTATGGTCTTTAATATTATTAAACGCTACATAGAGCAGATAATACTGTCCTCGATTATTGTAGAATTTAAAATATGGTGTCAAGATAGCGATATCTTCTTAGTATATATTTGCCAGCTATGACTTTATCCGGTTCACTATCTCTTCAATCAATGTTGTAAGGTAGGAAAAAGTTGAAATATTTACTATGTTATAAAACTGGGCATATAAAATAGCAGGTTTTGAAGACGACTTTCCTTGTAATAGATTCATTGTTAACGGCAATTGTTGAAGTTTCGAAAGATAACACCCAAACTTGTTAGGAAAGTACATCCGATAACTCCGGATATTATTATAACTACTCATGCCTATTTCGAAGAGAGTAGTAATCTAGTTGGTACTAGATCACTTCCATGTATCTATTATCTAATATCAGAAATAATATAATGTTTCTTGAAGATCGTCTTACGATTTTAGTTGAATCAAGCAAAACTGATAAGTACAGAGACGGGTCATGGGTTTACATTGCGAAAACGTCTAATAAGACATGGCCATACTATTATTTACCGCTGAACTGACCTTCGTCACGCTCATATCGCAGAGGAATCTACTGATTTATTATTAGATCTATTAGACCTTACGAGGATTCTAAAAGTAATGTGCTCTCTGAAAAACACTAAGTACTGTCACATATTATTTGTCAATGTTGCGCGACAAGGTTAACTATAATCAGATATGCCTAGATAAACGTTCGGCATGTAATCAGGTATATTTCATCGTACGAGTTGTAATCAGATATATTTAGATGAGCGTATAGCATTCAAGTGATTTTTGAATGAACTTGGTACCAAGTAACTAAGAACGAAGGATGTGTACACGAGTGTAATAAGGTGATCGAGCACGAATAAAGTCTGTTTGAAGAAAAAGAGTGTCGTGCTAAATATATACAGTCCCCCGAACAGAGGGCGGATTGATTCCGCGACAACTGGTCCTTCGAGCCGGATCGGAAAAGCGAATTAATGGTTCAAAATTGTTCAGTAATAGAACGTGAGTGAAGGTAAAAAAGAGCAACACTAATTGTACGGAGTTGAAGTATGTCGGAATTGGTGAAGACGAAGGTGGTCAGAGCGGCTCACAGAGGGGCTGGCACGAAGTTGCTCACCAAAGTGAGGGAGACCTTACAAAGCGAATCGGCAGAGGTGGATAGAAGTGGTATGAAGACCTTTATGCTAACGGTAAGGGAAAATATTGTAACCTTAAAGGAACTAGATGAGCAGATTATTGGGCTCATGGTGGAATCAGAAGCTGAGGGAATAGAACACGATCTCGAGAAAGAAATAGGGGTGTGCGACGATTTACGGGCGGAATTGAACGACGTTATCGTGAGAATGGAAGAACGCCTTGATCTATAGTGTGGCTCACCATTAAACTCGCCAGCGCCCCTAAGTAATGTCACGCCATCACACACGCCCCAACAAGCTAAAATGGTCAAAGCTAGGCTCCCAAAGCTAGAAGTCAGGAAATTTGGCGGTAAACTACAAGAATGGCAGAAATGTTGGGATTCCTTCCAGAGTTCTATTGATCAGAACGAAAACCTGTCCGCCGTAGACAAGTTTTTCTATCTTCGTGGGTTATTAGAGGAGCCAGCAAAGTCAACAATCGCTGGTTTCGCGTTAACCACAGCAAACTACGGGGCGGCATTGGAGCTTTTAAAGAAGCGTTACGGGAAAGAGACTGCAATTCAACGTGCTCACGTCAATGATTTGTTGTACCTTTCACCAGTTTACCACGATAGGGATACGCCCCGACTGAGGAGGTTATATGATGATTGTGAAGCACACTACAGAGGGTTAACGGCACTAGGAGTACAGGAGAGCACATATTCAGCGATTGTTGTGCCTGCTTTAATGCAAAAACTCCCGGAGTCGTTTTGTCTAACAATAACGAGAGGAGAGAGTTTTATGAAATGGTCAATGAAGGAAATGTTAACCGCGTTCCTAAAGGAATTGGAACTGAGAGAGGACCATTATTACGCAATGTCAACAAGAGGAGTGTCATCGGGAGTACAGAGGAATGACAGCCGAATGAAGCCGGGTTCAACAACCAGCGCCTTGTTTACCAAGCAAGAAAATGGGAACTGTGCGTTTTGTTTGGGTAAACACGCGCATGAGGTCTGCACGAAGGTCAAGGACCCCAAGATACGTAAGAATCTTGTAATTAAGTACGCGAGATGTTTTAAATGCTTGAGAAAGGGACACCGGGCTAGAGATTGTAAGATTAATGTATATTGTAAGAATTGCGGGGGTGGGCATCACGTTTCATTGTGTGAAGGCCAGGGTAAAGGTTCACATGCACAAGAACCGACAGAATTCGATGTGCAGCCTACAGTAAATCCCCCTACAACTACTAGTCCAAGTAGCTTACACGTGGGAACAGGCAGGCGGGCGGGTGGCATTGCAAACCGCACAAGCAGTTATTACAGGGGAGGGAGAGTCACGCAAAGTTAGGTTATTGTTTGACGCCGGAAGTCATCGCTCATTCATCACTTCTAAAGCAGCGCGAAGCGCGCAACTTACTGTTATCAGGCAAGATTGGCTGGGTATTAGCACTTTCGGTCAGCGCGCCAAAGACACACAATTAAGAGATGTAGTCCAAGTGAGCGTTAGTCCTATTAGAGGAGGGAAGGTAACTAGGATAGAAGCATATGTAGTGCCAGACATTTCTAGTATACAAAATGGGCACGTAGAGCTAGCAAAAAATGAGTATCCCCACCTCAAGGATTTGTGGTTTTCTGATGTGTGTTGGGGTCAGGATGAATTAGAAATTGATGTGCTAATAGGAGCCGATTACCTATGGAATTTCCAGAAGGGGTGTACGATTAGAGGTAAGTCTGACGAACCAGTCGCAGTTGAAACGGAGCTGGGCTGGGTTTTATCAGGGCCCATGAATAGGACTTCGACCGATACACAGCCTGTGCAGGTAAATCTGATAGGAAGTACTCAAGAACGGCAGGTGAGCTTAGACCGGGAGGTCCAAAAGATGTGAGACTCTAGGAATCAGGGAAGTAGAAAACGAAGTTCATGAGGCATTTGTAGACAATGTTTCATTTAATGGTGAGAGGTATTCTGTAGGGTTACCCTGGAAAGAAGGGCACCCAGAGCTTCCGAGCAACTATAACACTAGTTTACGCCGCTTAAAATCACAGGTAAGCAGATTGGAGAAAGAGCCAGAGATTTTCGAAGAATACACGGCTATTATCAAGGAACAACTCAAGGTAGGAATAATTGAGAAAGTGACAGAGCTGGAGAACGCCCCTAAAGTTCATTACTTGCCACACCAAGCTGTTGTCCGAAAGGACTCTACGACCACCAAGGTACGTCTTTGAACGACTGCCTTCACGTCGGCCCGTCTCTTACGCCTCTATTATATGACATATTGTTGCGATTTTGAGAAAATAGAGTGGTACTAGTAAGGGATATCGAGAAAGCATTTTTGAATGTCGAAGTCGACGAGAAGGATAGGGATTGTTTGCGTTTTCTCTGGGTTGAGGACCCCCCCTGAAACATCACGCGTTATGGTGTATAGGTTTTGCCGTGTCATGTTCGGTGTAAATGCGTCGCCATTTTTGCTGAACGCTACACTTAGAGGATACGCTGACTGTGATCCAGGCTTTGCCCAGAAATTGCTAAACTCCTTTTACGTCGATGATCTAGTAGGGGGCGGAGAAACAACTAATGACGTTGTAGAGCTGTACAAGAAGACCAGCTATAAAATGGCTGAAGGAGGGTTCAAGCTAAGGAAGTGGCTAACCAACGATCCTAAGGTAAGACATGTGATAGAACTAGAGCAGGCAAAGGAGGGAGAACGTGGACGGATAACAGAATTAGACACAAGTTATGCTAAATCTTCTGTGGGTATGCAGATGGGATGTAAAGGGCAGAAGGTGTTGGGCTTAGAGTGGGACTATGAAGTAGATGAAGTTATCTTCGATTTAACGGCAATAGCTGAGCGCGCCAAGGGTCTAACAGCAACTAAACGTAACACCTTACGACTGCTCGCAGGAGTTTTTGATCCACTTGGGATATTGAGCCCGGTAACTGTAAGTATCAAGATAATGTTTCAAGAGGCTTGTCGTGACAAGATAGATTGGGATGACCCACTGAAAGGTAAGGTGAAACGAGAAGTAGAGGACTGGATCAGAGACCTGATTAGCAGTCAACAGATCACTATCAGGCGTTGTCTTTATAAACATGTGCGTGAGGAGGTAATAGAATGTTCACTCCACGGTTTTGCGGACGCCAGTAAGAAGGCTTATTGTGATGTCATATACCTGGTTTACAAGACCAGTACAGGTAGGTACGTAACGATGTTAACCTCCAAGACAAGAGTGGCCCCGCTGAAAACGCTGTCGATCCCTAGGCTAGAGCTCATGTCGGCTCGAATACTAGTGCAGCTCATGTGTACAGTAGAGGGCGCCCTTAGTTCACAGGTGAGTATTCGGCGATCAAGGCTTTGGCTGGACAGTATGACAGCTTTGTATTGGATCATGAACTGTGGAGAATGGAAACAGTTTATGAGGCATCGGGTAAATGAGATGCTAAAGCTGAGTAATAAGAGTGATTGGAGCTACTGTCCTAGTGAAGAGAACCCGGCCGACATAGGATCGCGAGGAGCATTGGCATCAGAGTTGAAGAAGAGTGAGCTATGGTGGCAGGGGCCCCCCTGGCTAATAGAGTCGAAAGACATGTGGCCAGCACCGATGCCAATCCTTGCCAGCAGTGAGAGTAACGAAGAAGAAAGGAAAACTGCAGTAATGGCCGTCGAGACAAACGTGGAACAGGGAGTAGACAAGGTTGTCGAAATTGGTAAGTACAGTAGTACAATTAGACTGTTTAAAGTAACTGCATGGGTCAAGCGTTTCTGCTTCAATATTCGCCAAGGGTCTGACTTAGAGAGGAAGACTGGACCTCTGACCATAGGAGAAATAGTTGAAGCCGAGAATGATTGGATAAAGATAGCGCAAACTACAGTAAGACAGCAATGCAACTTCCGGCAGCTCACATCGAAGTTTGACCTTGCTGAAGATTGTAATGGCATTCTTAAGTGCGAGGGCCGGCTAGAAAACGCCGACCTACAACCTGAAGCGAGAGAACCGATTATCTTACCAAGGGAACACCGCTTGACGTACTTGTTCATTCAGCAATGCCATACCAAGGTTCACCATACCGGGGTTAGGAGTACACTTGCTGAATTGCGATCGAAATTCTGGGTACCTAAGGGCAGACAGGTGGTGAAAAAGGCGCTAAATCAGTGTGTTGTTTGTAAGAGATTGGAAGGCAAACCGTATCCTGGACCACCAACTGCTAGTCTACCAGAGTTCAGAGTCAGGAGAGCCCCGCCCTTCTCCAGGGTAGGTATAGATTTTGCAGGGCCGTTATTTGTTAAGGATAAAGATAGAAACATGTCAAAGGTTTATGTGGCGCTATTCTCATGCTGTGTGACCAGGGCCATACACTTGGAGTTAGTGCAGGATCTGTCAGCGGATACATTTCAGCGATGCTTGCGAAAGTTCGCCGCTAGAAGAGGAACTCCAAGATTGATAGTGACCGATAACGCACAAACGTTCAAGTCTACAGAGAAAGCACTCAGAAAACTATATGAACATCCAGAGGTAAGGGCGGACCTGGAAAACCAGCGTGTTGAGTGGCGGTTCAATCTTGAAAGGGCCCCATGGTGGGGTGGCTTCTTTAAACGAATGGTTGGGAGCGTGAAAATGTGCCTTAAGAAGGTTATAGGCAGTGCAAAACCGACGTTTGACGAGCTGGCGACAATTTTAGTTGAAGTAGAGTGTACTCTAAATTCACGACCGCTGACGTATGACTACGACAACCCAGGTGAGGAAACTCTGACACTTGCTCATTTGATCTACGGGAGACGGATAAGCTCTCTGCCAGACGAATACGACGATATGAAAGGTGAGACTAGCTGCACGAGAAGATACCATTACGTATGTAGAAAGCTAGAACATTTTTGGGAGAGATGGCAGAAAGAATACTTGACAGATCTGAGAGAGACACCCCAGAGTAGAGTAGAGCAGCAGTGAAGGGAAAGAGAGTGCAGGTAGGAGACGTAGTTACTGTTTACGGCGAGGGAACCTAGAGAGATACTTGGAGGATAGCGGTGGTAGAAAGCCTCGTCTTAGGAAGGGACAAAGAAGTCCGAGGAGCAAAGATAAGGGTAATAGCAAAGGGAAAGCCTATTCGTTTGTCCAGACCAGTACAGAAATTGTACCCCCTGGAAGTTAGGGCTACAACTCAGGAAGTACTAAGTACAATAGATAGTAGAGATACAGGACAGGTGACGCAAACTAGAAAGCGCGACGTACCCCGCCGATCCGCTGCACTGGATGCAGTTTGGAGGAACAGGGAATTGCTGCGCATGTCCGATGAGGACTCGGATAGTTAGATCCTTGACTCGTTACTGAGTCAAGGGAGGGGGGAGTGTCACATATTATTTGGCAATGTTGCGCGACAAGGTTAACTATAATCAGATATGCCTAGATAAACGTTCGGCATGTAATCAGGTATATTTCATCGTACGAGTTGTAATCAGATATATTTAGATGAGCGTATAGCATTCAAGTGATTTTTGAATGAACTTGGTACCAAGTAACTAAGAACGAAGGATGTGTACACGAGTGTAAGAAGGTGATCGAGCACGAATAAAGTCTGTTTGAAGAAAAAGAGTGTTGTGCTAAATATATACAGTCCCTAGAACAGAGGGCGGATTGATTCCGCGACAAGTACTTAGCAAGAGATATCTTAAAAGCTAAATCAGCGGAAGTGGGCATTGATCCGTCGGGTTATTAACTCACAGTTTTAGATTCGGAAGTGCCACTTCCGCTGCGAATTTAGGGCTACCAGATTGATTTTAAGACTCGGGGCAGATATAAGTCTGAAAAAGTCAAAGACGGATACGTTTAAGACGAAGTAAAGTCTCGTTTGATTGTTTCACAAAACCTTGGCATTTACAGTAACTTGTTCTTATATCATCTCATATCATATCATCTCATATCATATCATCTCATATCATCTCAGAAGCTTGTACATTCTGACTATTTCAGTTACATTACATCATTATAATTAGTTACGAATTACGTTTCATTCTAGTTCTGTTGCTCCTTTCTCCTTCCTATTAAGTACGTGTCAAAGATGGCGGCTGCTTAAAGTGAAGAGCTCCGAATCAATTTCTCTAGTAATGGTGAAAGAAGCTAATGGAGCTACAAGAAAAGAACTTCAAATGCTTTATTCAAGTGATGACGGACAACTTTAATAGCCAAATAGATGGTATCATTAAAGACGTTCAAAAAATCAAGGATAGTCTTGAATTCAACAAGAAATCGACTACCTTAAAGCCAGTTCGGGTAACCAAGAAAAATCAGTCTCTCAATTGGAGGGAAAGATTATCTCGATTCAAGAGGATTTAGGTTGCCTAGATGATAACCAAGATTATATAGGGAACTAAAGTAGAAGGAGTAATATAAGGTTTGACGGACTACCCGAAGGGCCTAACGAAACGTGGGAGAACACCGAAGAAGCTGTGCTTAAGTTGCTGGAGGACAAGCTCGAATTAGAACCAGAGTATTGAAATCGAGTGGGCACACCGAAGTGGGCGAAGGGTAGAAGGAAAACCCAGACAGATCGTAGCCAAACTTCTAAGGTACAAGGATAAAGCTATCATTCTGAAGACTGCCCATCAACTGAAGGGTTCAGGAATATACATTAATGAAGATTTGTTTTCATCGAGAACAATGCGGAGACGCCGGGAACAGCGCGAGGAACTGATAGAAGCCCGATGAAATGGAAAACTAGCGTATTTCAAGATTGATAAACTTATCATCAAGGATCGGCAACCACATGTGCGTCCTGTGATGGCTGGTAATTATAAAAATGTGAGCCGAGCTGAAAATGCATAAAAACCGACAGTAAAACTTGGACAAGTCAAGAAGATGTAGAATTATATATTTATATATATGGCAATTGCCGCCAGAAAGATTCCTGCCCACTTCACGGGAAATGCCTAATAGAAGGAATAGTTTACCAAGCTACGGTAACAAGAGAAGATAACACGGAGCAAGAAACTTATGTTGGACTAACCGGGAACACTTTTAAGGCTAGATATTTAAACCACACTAGTTATTTTAGGAATTTAAAATATAAACTTGTTACTGAGCTCAGTGAATACATTTGGAACTTGAAATAATTAGGTGTCCAATATTCAATCAAATGGAAAATTATCAAGCAATGCAAACCCTACTAACAAAACCAAACGATGCAACCTATGCTTACATGAGAAATTTATCATTATTTGCCACCCGGAGCTAAGCTCAATCAATAGTAGAAACGAACTTGTATCCACTTGTAGGCATAGAAATAAATATTTGTTGTGCAACCAGTAATTAGTATCACACCTTAACAATAAGCTATCGCCGTCGCGTGCTCTGTGTATACGATTCAACTTCTAGGCCATGTAAACAACATTTATTACGTAACCAGTAAGTAGTATCACACCTTAACAATAGGTATGGCAAGCCGTTGCTGCCAAAAGTCAATCAACTTTCTATTAGTGGTTGAAACGTCTATGAACACTGTTGAGTTATAGAAGCTACATGCTCAGTTATGTAAAGGTATAGTCGAGTTGCATCGAGAAAGTTAATTTTTTCTCGCTAGCGATCGAGTTTTTTGATTTCTCGCTAGTGAGTTTTCCACTTCTCGCTAGCGAGTTTCTGATTTCTCGCTAGCGAGTTTTTCACTTCTCGCTAGCGAGTTTCTGATTTCTCGCTAGCGAGTTTTTTTAACTTCTCGCTAGCGAGTTTTTTTCAACTTTCCGAGTTTTTACCTCGTTCCCAGGTTGTTACCCAGAATACCCGCCTTCGCAGAGATTGGGAGTTTTTTCCCAATATGGCTGCCCTCGTCGATAGTTCTGATGAGCTTGAAAGTTATTTTCTGGGTTTCAATGACATTTTACAACAATTAGAGTCCTGCACAGACAACCTTCTGACTGAATATTTGGAAAGAAAACTTGAAGATTATGTAACCATTTTGTTCGGGATGATTTGTCAACTGGAAAAAGGTGAAAGTCCCAATCGTGGAAATGAAATCCTCATACTGTTGAAAACGCTGTATGATTTCGCGTATGGAAAGTGTTAATCAATATCCCAGCAGATAGAGATGGAGCAGTCTTCAGAAATCTGCCTCATATTATCTCCCTGTAACCAAAACACCTGGGCGTCCAAGGTTTGTAATAACAAGGCAGCAGTTACTGAATCTTCGTGGAACTGGAATGACCTGGACGAAAATTGCGAATTGCCTGAATATTAGTGAAAGAACTCTGTACAGGCGTGTTAAGGAATTTGAAATAAATGGAGAATTCTCTGACAATTACCGAACGCATAACGGGACGAATTGCTGAAAGGCATCTTAGTAATAACCCCGGCGTGCCGGAGAAAGCTACATTCGTGGGAGTTTGAGAAGCAGGAGTGTACGCATTCAGCGCTGGAGAGCGAGAGAAAGACTACAAATTGTGGATCCTGTGGGTAGAGCAGCTCGAAAGAGTAGTGCAATCCAAAGGAGAGTATACAATGTGCTGGCACCGAATTGTTTGGGTCACATGGACTCCAATCACAAACTGATTGGTTGGAGGTTTGTGATTCATGGCTGTACTGATGGCTACAGCAGAACAATTATCTATCTGAAGTGTGCAACCAATAACCTTTCAGCTACTGCCCTTCAATATTTTCAGGAGGGTGTTAGGCAATATGGTCTTCCAAGCCGGGTTCGAGGCGATCGTGGAGTTGAAAACCATGATGTAGCAAGGTTGATGATTTCAAATCGTGGCCCAAACAGGGGAAGCTTTATAACAGGAAGGAGTGTTCACAATACACGGATTGAAAGGCTGTGGAGAGAAGTTAATAGAGTGGTTAACAGTTACTACTCATCAATATTTAAGCGCATGGAGCATCATGCAATTCTGGGTAATAACCTCGTTTCCGTTCTTGAAGAAAAGAGCCTGGGAACGATACTCGCTAAACTCGCTAGCGAGAAGTTGAAAAAACTCGCTAGCGAGAAGTAAAAAAAATTCGCTAGCGAGAAATCAGAAACTCGCTAGCGAGAAGTTGAAAAAACTTGCTAGCGAGAAATCAGAAACTCGCTAGCGAGAAATCAAAAACTCGATCGCTAGCGAGAAAAAATTAAAACTTTCTCGATGCAACTCGACTATACCTTTACATAACTGAGCATGTAGCTTCTATAACTCAACAGTGTTCATAGACGTTTCAACCACTAATAGAAAGTTGATTGACTTTTGGCAGCAACGGCTTGCCATAAATAGGCCATTACATTGCGTATTCCGTGTACACGATTCAACTTCTAGATCATGTAAATTCGAGTGTTCCACGTTATTAATTAACATAAGTTGCAGCATTCACCTGAAGTGTGTGGTTAGCTTCGCTTGCCATACGAAACAGATTTGTAGTGAATCAAAGTTCTATGAAGTAACCTAAGTTTCTCTTCTTGTTTTATATATATCTACCATGTTTTCACAAAAGGAGCCCTAGAACCTAAGACCCCCTTTTGTGAAAACATGGTAGATCTTGTGTGCCTTTAGCTTTAAAAGCCAGTAACTCGTGTTTTATGCCGTTTTCTTGAAAGGGCAAATGACAGTTTAAGATTTTTCTCGCCTTTCTATCCCATAATTTACTTGTATTAGATCTATCCCATAATTTACGTGTGTTAGATCTATCCCATAATTTCTTTATTTGAGAGCTAGAGGTTAGGCTTAGGTTAGAAAAAGGCCATTTTCTTGTATTTTTACTCAAACTACAGCAAAATTCCATCAATTAAACGCAATCTACATTAAGAGAACGTTGTTATTGCCGTATAGTGCATCGATATCCATTAAAAGCTCGAGTTTTTCGCGAAAATGTTTGAACTAGATAACTTTAATACTCCTGTAATTTTATGCTGAAGCCAGAACAGTGAATGGCAAAGAATACAATATAGGGTTTCTCTGGTTTCCTGTAGAAATTCGTTTAAGATGATCCTGAATGTTCGTGAATGAAAAACGGACGATAGAACTTGCAAAGAACCCAGAATTTCGAAAGCCGTACATACCTATACGCTATAGTCGAACTGAGCCTCAAAAGCTACGCAACTCACTGTCATCAGAGCAGCAGTTAAACACTGTTCCTTGGGATAATGAAAATATCCTTCTTCAGACCACAGAATAAATAGCCAGTGTCTGACAACGATGCAGTTGTCGTAAACAATATAGTCGGGAACCTCAACCCACGCAACTCAGTCTCAGATGCCGCTAACATTCTCTACGAATGTTTTTCCATCAGGCATTTTCAACACTACCACAATGTGCAGATTAACGTCTCCTGTGCTGACCATACACTGTAAAAAGAAAGCACTTTGCGTTTCCTGCAACAGTTTTGATCAGTTGACAATTTTACAGCCCGTTTGTGGCCGGCACTTGCAATTTCGGTCTTTCACTTTTATTAATCGACATGTTCTTTTTATAGCAGGTTATTTCATCCAATAAGAAACGAGCTTTCAGATCGTCAATGTCAAGCTGTCAGAATTGAACCAATCAGCGACGAGAAATGTTGTAAACAAATAAGTACAGTAAAATGGAGTTTTCGCCGTAGTCAGTTTGCTTAGTTAGATTTTTATGTTGGTTCTTAAAATTAGATAGCTTACTTTCCTTCGTCTAGATTGAAGTTTATATTATAAAACAAATAAAAGATGGTTCTCCTTGTTCTGTAACAAAATAATGTACTTTCGAGGTCTTAAAATGCTGCTAAATGCACCCGCGTTCTGCTCGTGCATCCGCAGTTTTTCAAGACCTTGAGAGTGCAATATTTTTTTTATAGAACAAGGAGAACCATCTTTTATTTGTTTAGTATTGTGTTGCGTTCTACTGTATTTAATTTTTTGTATTGAATTGTATTGTGCTTTATTCTATTGTATTTTTTTGTAGAAATGCGTGTCGTCCTACATGATCATATGAAGGGGATTGTCACTTGTGAGTCCTCACAGTGCCGTCATTGTAATGGCGGATTCGGTTCCAGGCCCCGGACAGTTTTAAGCATAAAGTAGTCAATTTGAATAGCGAAAAAGAGATCTTTCCGAAGGCGGAACTGAAAAATAAATAAATATACTCTTGATAATCAGAAAAGAATGAACTTCATTATTCTGCAATAAAATAAAGATGCAAAACTTGGTTTCATAAACACTTTAACTTGCTTATACGGCAATACAACCTCAGAGTTCTTTGAGCTGGATCCCCGTACCTTGCAAGAGTATTTTGCCTAGGCGGAAAGACCCATATTGACTGCTTATTGTTTACTACATGGAAATAGGGTTTTCTTGGAAACTAAACACTGAACTAACAGCCCTGCATGTACTTTATTATCCAGCTTTATTAGCCCCAGACCTATGGCACCTAGAACTGTTTTGTGCTTCGCTCTTCCAACCCCCTACCCACTCAGTCACCCACCCCTTCCCCCCTTTCTATCAGATTTCCCTTTCAGATATGCTATAGTTTCAGCTCCAGATCTCCTTCCTCGTTTTTTTGTCAGGTTCTCCGCTACCATCATCACTGGCTCTCACATCTTCTGCTTCCCTCTTTTCTTTCTCTATCTTGGCTCTTCTTTCCTGAGACACATATCCCTCTCAGCTGCTTCAGCTTTCTCGCATATTTCTTCCATTCCTACATCGAACTCTGACAGAAGATCAACGGCTATACCACTGGCCTTGTTTTCTTCATTAAGCTCTTTCTTTATAATAACCAGTTTCATACGGTCCCTTACAGATCTCAATGAAACAGAGAATCGGGGTTCTGGCACTGCATTGAGGTTTATGATAATGTTGTCCCACAGTTTTGCCCGCTCTCTACTCATCTTCGGCTCGCTGTAAGGCTCCACAGTCAACACCTCCCTCATTAACAGCAGATCATGTTCCTTCGTCAAGTGCATTGAGGCATTCCTTGGAAAAGAATATATAAACGATAATCCAGGGAGAATTTTTGTAGTGTCTATCAACAGCAACAAATTTGCTGGCGTCAAACTCGGTCACAAAGACACCAACCCAAAATTAATTGGAAAGAAAATGCCTTACTATGCCCCCGTTCCTGGTGCTTAAAGTCCCAAGTATTGAAAGAAACGCCTTAGACGAGAATGAAAAACAAACATACCAGCTGCGTAACAATGAACACAACCGAGGGCTATAAGGCAGGAAGAAAATTGCCGAAAGAACGATTTGGGCATCCTTATAACATTGCGTCGGCTTACGTTAAGGAATTCAAGGAGGACCACCCTTGAAGGCACACGATACAAAAGGTTTGTTAGCCTTTTCAGATATGTTGAAAAGCTTTCAGAATACCTTAGAGTCGATCGGGTACACTGACGAGATTAACAGCGTAGATAACTTAAGAAAGGTGATCGACAGGCTTCCCTTTCATATGAAGAGCAAGTGGCTCGATAAGGGTGACGGTATTCAAAAGTGCGGCGAAAGACCCAGAATACATCACATCTCGAAGTTTGTATCCACGAAAGCGAGAGCCGCCAATAATCCAGTGTTTGGTAGCATTTGCAATGAAAAAGGGTCGTTAGCAGCAAGTATAAGCAAAGCAGCAATAGCACTTCGAAGGCCAATGGACATAACACCCACGGCAAAGGAGGTCAGAATAGTGACAATAAGCCAAATGAGAACGCTGGAGCTAACAGCGGACAGGAGTCTAAGAACAAAGGTCCAACGTGTAAGCTGTGCAACGGTGCATACCTATTGTCTAAGTATCCATAATTCACTAAGAAGTCCTGCGATGACCGCTTTACGTTTGTTTGACAAGCCAGGCCTACAACTGTTTAAGGGGTGGACATGAAGTTTCGAACCGTAGAAACGAAGGCGCGTGCGACGTTAATGGTTGCATAAGGAAGCATAACACATTGCTACATTCGATAGGATCGCACAAGACCAGTAAGAATGACCGGAAGAATAACAGTAACGATAATGCAAGTAATAGTTCTGCCAGTAGTGCCGAAAATAGAGAAAGTCATCATACTGAGTCGAGCAGCGACAGTGGACAGTGCGGTACAACTACTACCAGAGGCACGAAAGTGCTGACAAAGGATTTGATATCCATGATCTTATTGCGTTGAAGGGTGGTACTTTGTTTACTCCACCAAAGAGACAATCTGTCAAAGATAAATTCACTAAGGAGGAATGTTTTCAGACAATGAGCATAGCTAATGTAAGGATTCACATATAGTTATTTTTTATTTCCTTGTTGAATAAGCCGTCTCAAATTTAAAGAGAACTTCAGTTTGTCGAGAGTCCACTTTCCCGCTTCATTTTCATTGCCTATCCCGGAATGTCTTCAGGAGAAAGTTTTGAATTCTGATCTTTTTCATTTATAAATGTTGCCATGTTTAGAACATTTGCGGTGAGTGTGAGCCGTGATCCTTAAGGCTCGCTTTCATGTCACTTCCAGTTTACGTTGTAAGCGTGTATTGAAGCAAAGGTAAGTCAGAAAACTTTTGAGTTTTGTTTGAGTCCATCCTTTGAGTCCATCCTGTTGACCATGTGTTTATAATGGAGCTAGTTTCAAACATCTCGAAAGCCAGCATGTGGAGATATGTACGAGATCGACTGCTTAGAAAAAATCTTTAAAACGAGAAATAGTTTTGAGATCAATCTTCAAATTTGAATGAGGATATATTTTGTAGCTGATCTATCTTTTTTGAAACTCATTAATTTATTTCCTAGTAACTGTTATCTACTTAAAATGTATGCATTACCTATTTTGTCTCGTTTTAGGATTAACGTCAAACAAGTTTCCATCCCAAACTTCATATACCTGTCAATGTCACATTAAATGCGAGACTTCGTAGATTAAATCAACTTCCAAATGCAATGTAAGACCTGGTGAACCAATGGTGAGAGAAGTACAATATATATTGCCTAGTCATATTATTATCTGTAACATGTTGAGACAACGGATATTATCCGATAAAGAGTGTGACAATTTTATTTGTAAGGAATAACATCATGTTATACATGAATGTGGATGAAATATTCCCAAAGTGGAAGTGTTTATACACATCACCATTAATGTTAATACAGGTCTAACTTTATTACTCTTCAGTGAATTAGCAAGAAATGGATTCCACTTCGAAAATACTATCCAATTATCTAGGATTTGACAAGAAGAAGGAAATGTTCACCTGGTCTAGTGATTTGAACACCCTTAAAGATTTCTGTGTCAAGGTTTTGAATTTCGCGGTGCCTTTGTCAGTTTCAAATAATGGTGCCCGATCTGACTCGATCAAGACCAAATCCGTTACTCTAACACTATACAAATCCACGAAAACGCTTCAGATAAAAGGTTCTGATACTAAAGCTTTAAAGTCTGAACCGCAAGCTGTTCTTGGTTCTCCTGTCTATCGTAAACAGTAGTGAAAAGGCGACAGAAGCAGCACTTCAAATTCCCCGCCATCTTATCGATTTATCTACCGACGAAACGTTGCAGCCTGACATGATCGGCGACGTGAATGATGATGAAATGGGAGAATGTACACTTGGCCACGAAGCTATTGTCGAAATAAGGCGAGAACCATCGAAATTGTGGAGTAATGTTAAAGAACTCCAAAACCAAAACGGCGATTGCGAAAATCCAAGCGAAATCGAGACTCTACGAATGGAAAACTTTACCTTAAAGTCCAAATTGCATAACGTGGAGGAAGAACGAGACTCGCTGAGACTGGTGCTAACATTTCTAGCGAAAGATCTGAGGGCTCAAAACACCAATCAAGAAATGTGAAACGAGAGAAGTACAAGGCAACAAGAATCGCCTCAAATAACTGAGCCGAACAGAGGTTGTCCTTTGTCTGTATTAAGTAGCTCAAATAAATTGGAGGATAAAGATGAACAATTTACGGAAGTAACTAGTAAAAAATCTAAGAAGCGGAACAAAAAGAACAAGGCTAAAAACGGCAACAACTCCAACGAAGCTCCTCACACGCCTAAATCGTCAGAGCATTCGACTCAGGATCAGCGTAAGCCGACCAAGGCTTCGTTTGTTGTCGCTGGGGATTCTATCATTAAGTTTGAGAAAGGATGCGAATTATCGAACGTACAGCAGCAGGTCTCGATCAAATCGTTCGCTGGTGCAAACGTTGAGGATATGAGCGATTTTCTTAAGCCCATAATTCGAAAATATCCCAACAAGCTGGTGCTACCCATTGGGACCAATGATGTCCGAAACTCCAATCCGCAAGCCATTGCTGATGGTATTTCAAATCTGGCGCATCTAGCCTGCGTAGCGGCTCAAAGGGGAAGGGAGAGGGGAAAAAGGGGCAAGGGAGAGGGAAAAAGCGAAGGGGACTGGGGAGGGGAAGGGAGAGGGAAGGGAGAGCCTGCCGGAACGCTATTGTTTCGGCGTTATCCGCCTCTCGTCAAGTGGTCACGAAATCCGTCACGAATAGCTGTCAAAACTAACCAATAGCGGCGCTTGTTTACATTGTCAAGGTAATGTACACTTCTTAAGAACTGTATTTCAAGAATGGTTGGACCAATAGGTCAAACTATGACTTTTAGAAGCTACATGTACAGAAACAAATGGTATTTGTTTCAATTTTCTAGTTTAATAACTTCAGGCCGAAGTTCCTCCAAAGGGGGGGGAAGATGTAGAGAGTCATTGTAAATAGTTTAGTTATTGTTGTCCTAGCTCGCGCTGTCCTAGCTTAGTTCGTTAGTTTAGTTCGTCGGACAGCGCGAGGAAGCCTTCAAACACATGGCGTATTATTGTTTTCTAACTGTTGTACATTCGTGATTGTAATTGCAACTCTCGCGTTTTTAGCCAATCACATTTCTCGTCTCCTAAGAGAACGAGTAAATACGCCGAAACAATAGCGTTCCGGCAGGCTCTCTCTAACCCTCCTCCCTCCCCAGTCCCCCTCGCTTTTTTCCCTCTCCCTTCCCTTTTGAGCCGCTACGCAGGCTAGGCGCATCAGGTTGAACGATATAATCTCCTCGATAGTCACCAGGTGCGATGGAATGCAAGAACTTGAAAGAAAGGTAAACGAAACAAACAGAATTCTAAAATCGACTGTAGCCTAAATAATTGGCCATTTCTAGCTAATAATAACATTACTCGCTCTCACCTGAACCCCAGGGGTTCATATCTCAATCATGAATGTAGTGCTTTGTTACAGAAACATTTTGCTAACATTTTAAATTGAATTGATACAAAGCCAAGGAGGAAAGTTAATGAAGTCACACATTAAAATAGATATGCTTAATGTAGTCAGTTTACCAAAACATCTTGATGAAATTCGCTTATTACTGCAAAACGAAAAACTTGATGTTTTGGCATTGAATGAGACCCTCCTTGACTCTACCATTTCTACCTCCTTGACTCTACCAGATGGACTCGTCAGTATAGCGGGCTATGACATAATACGTGCATATCGAGCAAGAACTGGAGGTGGAGTCTGTATTTATGTTAGGAGCTTAGTCAATTACCAAACTAGACTTGATTTGGTCCCAACGGATCTAGAGGCCGTTTGTCTTGAAATTAAACAAGCAAACAACCGGCTTTTCATCATTTCGTGTGTTTATAGACCACTATAAATGCCCCTGTTGAGGTATTTTCAAAAATTTAAAGGTTATTTGAGTTAGTTGACAATGAAGACAAAGAAATTTACCTATTAGGAGATCTAAACTGTAACATACTTGAACCTTCTCTGTTGGCTACCAAAAACGTTGCAGACAATTCTGGAGTTATACCAACTGACTCAATTGGTCAAAAGTCCAACTCGCATTACCGAGTCTACTCGTTCATTATCAGATGTCTGCATTACATCTTCAGCCGACAAAATAATTTTCCGGATGTTATACATCTGGGAATTAGCGATCATAGCCTAATTTACGCAGTCCGGAAAACAAATTCGATACCGAAAGGGCAGCCAAATGGACCAATTGAGGTCAGACATTTTAAAAACGTTAATGTTCAAAGCTTTCTTAATGACCTATATATTTTAGCATGGCAACAGTTAGATAGTAAGCAAAATGTAGATGAAATGTGGGGTGTTGGAAGGCATTGTTTGTTCAAGTACGTGACAGACATGCCCCGATTAGATCAAAGAGAGTAAAGAAAAAAGGCAGTCTCCCATGGGTATCTAAAGAAATTAAAAGAAAGCTATTCAAAAGAGATTCTCTCAAGCGCAAAGCAGTCAAAACAAATAATGAGAATGACTGGAAGTCTTCTAGAAAGTCTTCTAAAAACGTGCGCAATTCCAAAGCAGAATATTATACTACGCAGATCGAAAATCAAAAACAAGATCCAAAACGTGCCTGGAAAACAATAAATGACATTCTAGGACGAAAGCGGAAACAAAATTCTGTTATTGAGATAAAATTGTCAGAGACAACCATTACCACCACCGAGAAATTGGTAGAAGTCTTCAATGACCATTTTACTAACATAGGTCCAAAGCTAGCGGATACGAGTTTCAAGATTTCACGGAACAAAGGCCATCTGTTGCCGATTTTTGTTTCCGGCCTGTAAGCGTTGCTAAGGTTTGTAAACTACTTAAACCTATTGAAAAAGTCAAAAGCTACTGGCATTGATAAAATCTCAGCCAAAGTTCTAAAGGTGGCAGCTCCTGCTATTGCGCCATCTTTGAGAAAAATCTTAAAGAAGTCAATCGTTTCTGAAAGGTTTCCATCGGAATGGAAAATGGCAAGAGTGATTCCACTTTTTAAGAAGGGTCAACGGTCCATGTTGGATAACTATAGGCCAATTTCAATCCTTCCGGTAGGAAAATATTTTATCCGAACATCAGTTCGGTTTTAGACGTTTACATTCGACAACCACCGCATTACTGGATTGTACTAACAAATGGACTGGGGACTTTATAATCTAGTTGTTTTCCTCGATTTAAAGAAAGCATTTGATACGATAAATCATGGAATAATAATTCAAAAGCTTTGGAGAAAAAGCACTTAACCTTTTACGTTGTTACATGACAGACCGAACACAAAAGTGTCAGTTGCAGGGAATGTTTTCAAATCAGAGAAAAATAATTGTGGTATTCCTCAAATATCCATTCTTGGCCCTCTCCTGTTTATTATTTATAAAACGATTTGTCAAATTGTTTAAAGCACACAACATCTAGAATGTTCGCTGATGACACTAGCTTTTGGTAAAACACTAAATGAAACAGAAGAGAGAATAAACGAGTACCTGATAAATGTTAGAAATTGGCTGTCTGCTAACAAACTCAGCTTAAATATAGCCAAAACTACGGTGGCCCATAGGTGCAAATACAGAAACGAAAATCCAAATACACGAACGCAAATCCAAATACACGAACGAAAATCCAAATACACGAACGCAAATCCAAATACACGAACGCAAATCCAAATACACGAACGCAAATCCAAATACGCCGCAGCAAATCCAAATACGCCGGCTGCAGCAAATCCAAATACGCTGCAGCAACCCATGCCTTCCAGATCCCGGTAAAAATCGAACGCGGGAGACTAGGGTCAAGGCTTTTGACTCGTGACGTTCTTGACGTTATTGGAGCCAGAGCACGAGTACAGAGAAGGATTACGGTAAGTACTGACTGTGCGAGTTATAAAGTTTTTTGAATTTGGGCTTTCGTAGCCGGGCTTTCAATTAAGATTACTTTTAGATTGTGGTTTTAAATTATATCTAATACATTTCCATAATACCACTTTTAAAGTTTTTGTACACACACTCAACTCGGCTCTGGCAGCTTCCCCAGCTAGTAGTACTAGTAGTATGGATCCCCATGTTTGTCGTGATACTTTGAAATGCTTTTAATTTCAACAGTAAACGAAGTAACTGACAATTCTAAAAGGCAGCTTCTATTTTAGTCTTTTTAGTCTTCTTTGATAGCCGAACCGGCTAGACATCAGAATACCCGGCAACTTCGAAAGAGCATGCATGCACTGGGTTGGGCCACAGGTAGCCCAGTTTTTTTCTGTACAAAAACAGGTCTTCACATAAATTGCTATGTTTTTTGCACCAGCCTATTTATTTTATAAGTGATGTGAACTGCGTCAGTATATAGATAGGAAGATAATTAAGTATATAAACAATTTTTGTGCCTTAATTGGCAGTCTAGTACTCCAAAGGTTGTGGGTTCAAATCCAGCCAAGGCACAAAAATGATTTATTTATTTAATTATCTTTCTATCTATACACTGCAGTTCACATCACTTATTTGTATCTACATTCATCTCTGTGATCATACACAGTGTTCAGTATTCCCTGAGAGAAATAATGGCCATGGGCCACTCGCTGTCAGTTGTCACATATACTTGATATATGGTCTAGCTGCATTTCCAGAGTGGTTGGGCCTTGTGGTGTACACATGGCTATTTATTTTTATAGATGACCTAACTAATATTATGTGTGTGCATGCATATGATTACAAAATGTAAAATTATTATTATTATTATTATTATTTATGAAACTATGATTGCTTTTCAGATGTTTTGTTGTAAGTGTGGAGCAGATTTCAGCTCATCAGCTGCATTTATTTGCCACATTTGTGGAGCACCGCTTTGCCCCTCTGAAAAGAAAGTAGAGCCACTCAAATTTCAACAATTTGTCGAGAGAAAAAAGTTAACATTTGAGAAGGCAAAGACTGCCAAGCAAGTGCAACGGAGCTTTCTCTTCAAGAGTAAGGGAAAGCCAGATTGTAAAGTGAAGGTCAGTAAAATTGAACAAATTCTCTATGTGCAACTTTGATATTTAGTTTGTTAGAACCTTTGGTATCCAAAGTATATCTCTAAATGCGGGCGATAGTCTAATCTTGCATGGTGTTTAAACAAACAAACTTTCTTTCCCAACATAATATTATGTTGCATATGTAAGTGATACTGGGACTGCTATGTACATGGTACAGTGTATGTTCATTTTAAATCATTGATGCTGAGTACATGTGTTGTTCTTATTCATAGATTAATGTTGGGCAAGTCATCTTTGATAATGCCCTGAGAGGTTTGAAAGTTATACGTGGCAGCAACCTTCCCATCTCTGAAATCACAGTGAAAAGATTGGCCATAGACAAGATTAAAGCCCACAACAAGAGCCAGAGAGCATACACAGGAGAATGGGTGCTTTTGTATCCTGACTTTGATCTAGTTAAATATCTCCCTGGCATAGATTGCAAAATTCACTTTACTGTTGATGGGTACAAACAGTCAGTTGGAAAACCTTACAGCAGGATAATGTTGTACCTCTGCAAAAAGGATGATTTTGATGGTTATTATAACACATGTACTAGCTGTGTACATTACCAAATTCATATATACATGTATATTCATACTTTATTGATAGTCGTAATGGTACATAAAGGGCAGCACGAAAACATGGAATCTGGAAACCAGAATCAGGAAACTGGATTCCAGAAATCAAGAAAAATAATCAGGCTTGAATGATGGAAGAGTGTAGTTCTGTACTGTAGGGAACAAACATTGTATCAATCAAGTTGCATTGTTCTTTTTAGTCACATAAATCACTAGTGACTTCACACAAGCAAAATTAATTGTAAACCTGTTGCTGGTTATTGTCAATGGACTATATGAGAGGTTTTCGATTGATGCTTCGTGTACATAAACAGTAATTCATGTACCTGGCGCCCACTTTCATTTGAAAATATTTTCCATTTCTGATTAATTTATCTTTTCTGCCTAGACTATAATTATGTATCATGTGGCAGATCCATAAGTCAAAATTATGCGGTTAATGATCGACCAGGGACATCTCAATCTGAATCTAATTGCAGCGAGGATTAAACTCATCTTGACCATTTGTGAAATTTGCAACTCTAAAACTGATTACAATCTAAGGGGATCCTCAACTAAGCTTTTTATTCCTGGACCTGGAACAGATTTTTTTAAAGAGCTTTAGCTATAGTGGAGCTCAAATATGGAATAAGGTACCAGAGGGCATAAGGGTTCCAAACTCATATGAATCGTTTTGTAACAAACTATCCTCCTCGGGCTTTACTTTTAGAAGTTAGTACACTACATGTAGTTATTGTGCATAGAAATATATTATTAAAATATTTATTGTGTATTATACTTTCTATTACTTTATCAATTATGTATATTAGCATAGGATAAGTATTAGTAATCATAATCAGATATTGAGATGTTTATAATTTTAATGCACGCCTCTCTTGGAAACCAGCTTTTAAGTTGAATGAGGCCAGCGTGTTTAAATATAGTTAAATCATCATCATCAGTTATTATCTGAAGTTATGATGATTAAATAAAACTACAAAACATTAAAGCAAACCGGAATCTGAAACAATTTTGTATTTTTTGTAGTTTGATCAGGCACTAACTATTAAACGGCTCTCTGACTACAATGTCAAAGTGTAAACGAAAACGTTAGTGTCACACTTACTGGCCAAGAATGCGACACGAAGCTTTAGTAATAAACATGCTTAGTAAAACATCAACAGCGGCCTTGAATAAAATGACAACACATCGAGCGGTAAATGTGAATGTAAGCATTTGAGAAAGAATAGAACGCTATGCGTGCGCAGGACCGTGGGCATATTGTTTATGGTTGCCATATCGACAACCAGGATCCACAAGTTTTTATTGTAGCATTTTCGATCATCGGACAATTACAGCGAATACCTAGGGTACCATATTGGTTACTAAAAGGTTCAGAATTAATTTATTTTTAGTCTGAGGTAGTTTGCCAATTTAATTTGTCGTGCATTGACTCTAAATTTATGATTTCTACACAAATTGCGAAAATGGACCAGCAGTCCACCGACACATCAAATTAACGCTTGATCGCCTCTAAACTGAGAGAACCCTCCCATGGCCGAGTCAGTGGCGTCTACTCGTCCTCTAGCATTAGACCTGCCCCCAGCCACCTTCAGCTGTTCCCGTCTCTCCATTCCTGGAAGAAGACTCAGACAAAGGTTAGTACGGTTCCATTGAGATCTTTAATTCCTGGTTTTATGTCACAAACTATCGAGAATTTGACTATATTTTGCTTTGAGCTAAACTCTTCGGGTCTTGGTAGTTTCCTCAAAAAATCGAACAGCAGAATATTTTAGCTCAAAACAAAGGCAAAATATCGTCAAATTCCCGATAGTGACGAAAATCCGAGAATCGACCCATTATCCGAGTGCGGGCGTGGTGGATGTGTGAGCTTTGATGATAACGGGAAGAATATTTATTTTTTTAAATGGCTATCTACTCAATTCAGAGATTTCAAATAAATAAAACCTCATACGCCTATGCACTTTAATAGAACCCTGATAGAACAAAATTCTTTATACAAGCGGCTAAGCAGTTTAGCGGAAACTGGATAAAAATCCTTAAATTTGGCGAAGATTTAAGGCGGTTTTGTGAAACTTACACCTTTTTTTCTCTTACAGTAAGAATTGGTGGGATGCTAGGTGTCACCCTAGGGCTTGAGGGGTATCCACGACTGCAGAACCAGAATCACCCAAATAAGTTCACCCTGCATTAGCTGAGAAACTCCACGGCCTCGAACAACTTTCAACAGCAACCGTAACTGGTAAAGACGCTAACAAGCAGTTAGATTCCAACACAATGGTCGCAATAAAAAATGAAGTGTTGCGGATTTTCGGGTCTGCCCTCAGTCCAGACGAACAGACAAAAATGTGCACCAGCTGCCTCGCAAGCATTACAGGAAAATGCAAGAATCTCCGATACGCAAAGAAGAAGGCTTTGGAACTTGAAGCAGCAATCAGTCATGCTGCCGCTGCACGTCTGTCTGGTCTTATCACAGACACATAAGCCCAATAAGCGTTAAGACCATGAAATAAAAATACATCTAAAATAAACACGTCTATTATTGCGTTCGCGCTTTTGCCGAAATGAATACCTGGAGGTCTTTGTTGACAGAAAAATAAAATATTATCTAACTGTAGCTGTGTGTAATCTGACAATTGTATGCCGGCGAAACGCTGTAGTAGCTCAGTGACTTGATCCCTTGTCCACCCCTGTTTAACTTTCACTTCACCTTTCATGAATTTCGTTTGTTTATTCAATGGCAAAACTCGAAAGCAAAAGAAAGCAAAACTCGAAGAAATCCTGACATATTCCAACTGAATGCTTTGCATTCTCGTTCCCAGTGCCTCCTCAACTAACTGAATAATCGGAGGCTCTGGTAAGACACAAACCAGGCTCTAATTTTATTGGCTAGCCAAATCGGCTGTGCGATGAAGAAAAATAAAATGGTTGTTGCGCATAGCGCTTTCTTCCGGTTTGACGAAAAGAATTCCTTCCATAAACCGATTCTCTGCCATGAGAATGGGTATTTTGTAGTAAATACAGAAGTTACGTGTTTAAAAATGACTGAACAGAAGAACGATTTTATTCAAAAGTCAAGAGATAAAGATTTGCTTTGCCTACTAGCCGAACGAAACTGATAACACACACTGGTGGAGCCAAGGTACGTTGCATATGGCCAACCGAACGTTTGCTGATCAAGAACTCTCCCGAGACAGCAAATCACTTTGCAAACGATCCATTGCAAAAGCAAAGGGAACTAGGAGTTGAATTGCTAACACGTAAGTGCTAGCCAACATAAAAATTCCACTTACAATTCGAAAAGTAACCGCTAATATTAAATGTGCAGTTCTGTAAATATTTTTAATGTGAAATAAATTGGAACAAGAGGCCCTGAGTGGCCTTAACTCGGGCCACCTAGAAATAGGTTAATTTATAATACATGGAGTTCTAGCATATGTTTGTGCCATAACATGGTTTGTGCTAGGGGAACTGGATAATTGATTCACTACTCATGCTCGTGATAATTTACATATAATGGAATGGACCTTTTACAGGAATGCAATCACATGGTTGTACTAGATGGCACACACATCTTAATTCATATATTTAAAGGCACTTGTATGAGATTGGTAGTGTTATTAAGAAAACCTATTTGTAAATGCTATTTTTCACCTTCTTCCAATTCTCAACCCCCAAAGGTGGTCATGGTCCCTTACGAGAGCTTCTAATTACAAAGTTTTAGTGATAATAGGCCCTTTGCAGGACAAGAGCAAGCCAAAATTAGTAAAAAGCCCAAGTTTTAGGTTCATATCTTTAAAACTGAAGGAATGGCAAATTTTTGAAAACTCTATAATTTAGCTTACTTTAACAGACTTTGTGAGGCTGTTTTTTGCTGACTGGCAAGACCCCCCCCCCCCCCCTTGCATCTCCCCTGCTAGTTTTTGACTAGTCCCTAATGTTTAATAAAATATTGTGTGTTGATTTCATGCATGTAAACCACTTGGAAAATAACTATTTAAAGAGGGTAACACTAGGCTGTGTTCTATTGTTGGGTAGGCCAATACTATCGCTCGTTTCGAGAAGTTCAACCCGACTCCTTTCCTGCCGCCGAAAAACGATTACAGCGCCACGGTATCTCGATTTCCATTGGCCGAGAAAAACGAGACGGTAAACATTTGAGGTTCATTGTAGATTTCAGATTGTCCATTTCCTATTGTTAACGGAAAGAGAAGGCGAAGTGAAGAAAGTAAAATAAATTCCTTCTTCGAGGGTATATAAAATCAAAAGTTTCTTTAGGATAAATAAGGTAGATTTATTGAACGGTAATTTCAAGGTCTTCTGTGCAGTCCAGAAAAATAAGATGAAGACAACGCCGGAGTTTGAAGCCCGTTCGTATCAATCGTCGGCAAACAAAAAACTGCGTGACGCGAAGCTAGGACAAAGTGTCGAGGAGCAAGCGTCGCTTCGCTCCTCCGTGGAAAAGCTTCGTGCCTAAGCTTTGCGAAGTGAGAACCTCTGGTACCCAGGGTAGAGTTCACGCCATATCCTGCTAGATTTTCGTTCCCGAATTCATAAAAACATGTGCATATAATATTTTAAAAGGACCCTGTCAGATCGAGAACTGAGAAATCGCGAGAAATCGGGTCATTTCTACTATACTTTCCGACAGGTTAATAACAATGAATAACACAACCACAGTCAATTGGTATAAACGTTATCATGTTCAGTTTAGCTACTTACATTTACAAACTGTTGTCTCACTCTTAGTCTTAGTCCTATTAGTGTTGATCAGATCTTAGCCATCTATGTCACGAGTGGATCCTTGAGTGGATCTGGATATGTGATAAATTCCCGTCCAAAGCCCGTGAAACACCTCTCAGCTTTAGAAAAGACAAAAATCTTGGTATTGCACTTGAAGGAACCTTTGGTTTACACAAAAAAAACAGCTGATATTAAAGGTTTTGCTAAGTCAAAACTCTCACTCGTCGCCATCTTGAAAAACCTGATGTTCACATGTCACATGGCTGGCGCAACGTACGTGTCACGTGACCAGTCGAAATCTGATTGGTCGACGGCGCCAAAACTCGACACAAATAAAAAATAAAAATAAAAATAAACACTTGCGATTTCTGACTCGCGCCAGCCGAAGGGCCTGGCCCGAGTAATTATTATATCTTTTTCTAGCCTGGGAAACCAGCCGACTCTTATCGCTCCGCTCTCGCGAAAGAGACGTCTGGGAAGCGAGGCAGAAAATTCCATACTCACGTAGCAGATAGCCGTTTCACGATGCATACATTAGTTGCAAATGCGAACAACAGAGTTCTTTTCAAGGAATATAACTGCCGAGGCTGCTCGTTTGCTTGGCAGTGGATCACCGTCATGAACAACCATGAAATTCAAGCCTATATATTAAGCGTGTGTTGGTAGCTCGTTTGCTTCGTTCTTTCAGCGGCTCGGCCCGGTCAAGATAATTTGTCCTGCGACTGTCAAAACATAATAGTTGTTTATAATTTCAAAACCTACACACAGCACAGTGGTTTTGAAAGGCTGGTACAAATCTATCTAATAGAATCTCAAAATCATGAATCTTACAAAAGCTTACAAAAGTTTATATATATGACATGGGGAGGGGGAGGGGGAGGGTGATTGACATATTATTGTTGTATCCCCTTTCCATCTCTTCAACTTTTTAAGCACCCCCACCCCTGTAGCATTGAACAATCCCAAGCCCCTCTTGTAACTCCAGTCACTTTCAAGAGCTCCCCCTTTAAAGTGCCTATCACCCTTTTGCAATTTTGATAGCTTATGAACTTCCGAAAAGTTTTGAGTACTTCTGTGAAGAAAGTTTTGGTTTAAAGTGAATACTTTATATACTATTTTAAAATATATGAAATTGTGTTGGAAAACGTAACATATAGAGTTCACCTCTATAGTTTACTTAACGGTCATGCGCCATGTGCCCAAAAACAGGTCCCACACTGATTAGACGGTCTCTATGCAATATGCAATAGAAACGTCTTCGTTTGACAATTCACCCAACTAGAATAAGGGAAGTCCTTGATCGGTTGTGAGACTTCCCCCAACAGATACTAGCACAGTGTTTGTTTGTACAGAATTGCTGATTAATACATCAGTGTCTGTATCAGTGACACGACATAAGAGTTATCAGTGATACATATGTTTATTAATAAGAGTCTGTATATCGGATACAGCACTGATATTTTATTAACCACTGTTGTATCAATCAAGCACTAAGTACGGACTGAATATCTAATCAAGTTATGTATGCGAGTTTACAGTGATATATATTCAATGCTGCGTTTGGATTGGTTAGCAATCTTATGAATTATTAATGAATTTTACAATGCAGTTTATTTTATAATTGTTCTTTCTCGGACATTATTAGGCATTCGCGATGACAACAAATGATAAATGCTTCTCAGAACTGTAGATGGAGAGACTTCGCACTCTTTTGCTACTTGACGTAGGGACAGGATTTAACTCTTCGTAAATATAAAATGTATGAGCGCTTTCCCACAGGAAATTTGCCTCGAAATACCATTCTCATTAATCAAAATGTAATCCAAAGTATTCTTTGTGTGTAGAGTAGCTAAACTCAATATAAATACTGTTTTAAAGCTAAGGGAACGTGCGAGAGTTTGGTACTTCCATCATATCACTCCCAATAATTTTGTCACAAACGCGTGCGTTACATTAATTTTTGATACGAGAAAAGAAATGTGATATTCAGACAGCTTTGGACATGAATAGTTGGAACACGTCCCCCGCACCCCCTCATTTCAATGTTGGATAAACTTTCGTACTGGTTTGGTCACTTTTTTCTCCAACATTGAATGGGGGGTGGAAGGGGGAGAGAGGAACTTCAGGGTTGCGCGCTGCTTCTGGTCCATAACAATTAAATGATTAGTGTTGCAAGAGTCATGTCCAAAGGTATAGGTCCAAAATAGCTCCTCAAATGGGTACCAAAATAGCTAATTTGTGAGGCTATTTCAGCCCCCTGAAAAACCAAATCAGTACTTAGGATGGGTCTATTTGACCCCTAATTAAGGGCCATATCGACCCCTAATTAAGTGCCATGTCAACTCCTAATTTAGGGCTAAAATACCTCCTGAATTTGGTACCAAAACAGCCAATTTCTAGGGCTATTTCAGCCCCCTGAAAAATCAAATTGACCCCCGTTTTTTTTTCAAATCAGCACTTCAGGGGGTCGATTCAACCCTAAATAATGGGGCCAAAATAGCCCTAAAGTATGTGCCAAATTTTACTCACCGTTTTGGCCCATTTTTGGGGTCAATTCAGCTCTTTTGAATTTACTTTGCTCTCTTCTAAATAATGGAAATTCATATCTACTATCAGTAGTTTGAACACAACTTCGACTTCGACCAACACTTTTTCTTCCTTCTCTGTTTTCCACATTTCCATATACACCATCGTGCATTCCATTGTAACTGTCTTCGTCGTCGATATCACTGCAATATTCAATGGAATCACCACCATTGCAATCAGATGAAGAAAACCTCAAGCTGTTTTTTTCTGAAGGCAGGTGGAAATCCATTTTTGGTCTAAAATCAAAATGTTTGCCTGGCAAGCCGATAACATTCTCTGCGTTTTTAGACAGTTGGTTTCCTCTAGATGGTAAAATAAACAAAACGCTCTGCCATCATGACACCATGAACTCTTATAAAGTGAAGCTGGACATCACACGTGCATTTATATGTGCATGCTTCTCACCAGTAGAGGCAGGAAACTTGATGGGAAAGAGAAGTGTATATACTATTACAGGCAACGAGCTTTTCCCCCAGTTCACTGCCAGGCAAGCAACGGGTTCTTGGCATTGCTCCTTGTGCATCATTTATCAAAAATGGGCACAAGAAAACGTTGTTGAGCACGCAAAGCTGAAGGCCGTAGAAGCCAACGATGAAAGAGTTCTTAAAGGCACAGCCATTTTATCGTTTGAAGGTGCAAGACAAGCATACCAACACTACATATCCAAAGCACACCAGGAGGTAATAAAATGGTTTTGTCAGTCAGAAGATGATGAAAACGGAGATGATTGTATAATCCATTAGGTAAAAGTATAGAGGATTTTTGTTTTAAAGGTCCAACAAAACGTTTAAACTGCTAACGACCTCTGAATCTCAAACGATACCAGGCTGCATTTATGGGATCCAGAGGTGTTAATCATTTTAAAGATGACCAATCCATCAGACGCACAAGTGCCAAAGGTTGTTCAAGAAGAAGAAAAAGAATGGAATGAGATGTACAGACAATAGTCACAAGTTCTGCAGCAACTACAAGAGGTGGTCGCAAATGCATCCTCTAGATGCGAAACCTCTTTTGGCAGAATCCAAATCTTTATCCAGGTCAGTGTTTGTGCCATGCTCTAAGCAGACTATCTGTGTTGGCAAAAGAAGGACAATAGTAGTAAGGGGGCCCAGTATGGGTAGCCAGCGAGCCTCCTGATTGGCCGAGAGAGGGGACAGAGCTAAATATGACGTCACATGTTTCGTGACGTGCAAGGGCCCGTCACCCGCTGGTGCACAAAGCCAGGCTTCTGATTGGTCGAAAGTTTAGGGGGGTCCCGCCAGGTTCGGAGGGGTTGGAGGGGAGACCAAAGCCAGGCTTCTGATTGGTCGTAAGTTTAGGGGATTCCCGTCAGGCTCGGAAGGGGGTCGGAGAGGCGTCGGAGAGAACAAACCCAGGGCCCGGATTGGTCGGCGGGGAACAAACCCAGGGCTCGGATTGGCGCCCGGAAAAGACCCGGGGCATATAAAAAAGTGAACCCTTGGGGAGAAGGCATTCATGTTGTTTTGGTTCTTTGCCGTGGTGTCTATGCTCTATCGAGAGTACCATGAAGTGTGGACACTTTGGGAAGATGATCAACACGATGAAATTCCTATCGGCAGACGAAGTGGAGAAAGCGAGCCGTGAACAATTTAAAGCATTGACCCAGCATTTGTACGTGGCTTTGGTGACCGCCGACATTTCGCAATAGAAAATAATTCGTCCGAAAGAGGGATTCGCCGATAATTCGGAGAAAGCTCGCCAAGGTTTTTCGCCGGAACACCTCAACGAATTCCTGCCCTATTTTGGGCAGATGTGTGCGTTGCCCGTAACGCTAGAGATGAGGGACGAGGTGGTGGCCAGCCTAAAACAACTCACGACCGACCAAGCGTATGTCATTTTGCAAACGTGGTGAGGCAAACTGTGGGAAAAGGGGATGGACGACATGACCAAATTGTTTGGAGGATTTCTGCAGAGGGTACACCTCATGAACACCTATCAGAGGCATATCGACCTCCCTCCCATGAGTCCGATGCACGTCACGTTAGCCTCCCTGTACATGGCGGTGGTCTCCTACGCGAACGGGGATTGTTTTCAGCGGGTGCAGCAAGTGGCCCAACGGGAGGGCAAACGCAAAGCCTTGACTTTGAAGATTCCTCGCGGCTATAACGCGGAGGACGCGTGGTTGTTCAAAAACGACGAGGACAAAGTACTCGTGTTCAAGTACAAGGAGGACATGAGGAGTGTGTGCCGGGCCCTCTTGGCCAAATTCTACCAAGACCTGATGAGCGAGAGAGAGATCTGGGACCGGCAGAAGTTAGATGAGGTGGTGAAGAAGGAGTTCCCTGTCGTGAAGAAGTTGCTGGAGGTGCGGTATTTGAAGGAACTGCAACACATGCTGGCGGGGTGTGTGCATTATTGGCTTTGCATAGATGTGCTCCCCGCTGAGCGGGAGGCGCTGTACGCGATGATGTACGAGATGGTCATGAAGGAATTCGCCTACATGAACGAGGCGGCCGTGTGCCACCATCTGGGAGTGGGCGCCAAATGGTCCAGTTGCTCCTTGCGCTGCAATTTCCTGAGGGAGATGACTACAGAGTGCCCCACTTTTTAATTTTTAATTTTTTTAATTTTTTAATTTTTAATTTATTTATGTATTATTTATTTTATGTATTATTTTTTATGGACAGGCCCTTCAAGACGTCACGGTCGCTATAGAGAGGGTCCTGGAGACCACCCTAGGGGAAGCCGAGCCGCAAGACAGAGTACGCCTGACCCTAGACGCTCCTCATCTGGACTACCCATTGGCTTTTCCATACCTGATGAGGTCCACCCTCACCCCCGCCCTAATCATGGCCAGAATTGGTGAGATCACACAATCGAATCAAGAATTCATTATGAGGGGCCGCTTCCACATCCATGTGTTTCACGTGAAAATACCCAGTGCGGGAAGAGGGCGTGTGGCCCGTTGCTGTACGACCGACTTGGCGAAATTTAAAAAAAATCAAACGAAGCATTGTGAGGATACACAATTATGATGAATTGTGCATGGCCAGAGGATTGGTCACGGCCCTGGCCAGGGAGCAGCAACATCCTCTGTACCACCAAATAAGACGAGGGAGACCCCGACAACGGACTCTAGCCTTGGAGCTCCACCACCAGGCAGGCGTCCCTATTCAACCGTGTGGGATCCCGGAGCTCAAGCGATTCCAAGCGTACTTGGCAGGCCAAGGGGTAGAAGTCAATCTGGTCTCCCGAGAGCATATGAACAGCATTATTTACTTGGGCCACCTCCCTGAGGCCCGCTACCGCGTGTACCTCTACCAAACCGAGAACCACCACTATGACGTCATCAACAACATGAGGGGTCTCCTGAATGCCAAATACTTCTGCCCCCTCTGCCAGAAGACCTACCAAGACCCTAGACAACACGCTTGTGACACGACCTGTGTCTGTTGTGGGGTCAAAGATTGCTCTCCCCTCCCCCATGGGGAGAGATGGTCTTGGAGAAAATGTGACCAGTGCCGTCGATGGTTCAAGAGTGGGGACTGCTTCGACAACCACCGCCGTCACCAACCCCACCAGACGGGGCAAGGGAATCTCTACACCAGAGAATGGAGTTCGTGCGAACGGTACACACGTTGTGTCCAGTGTGGGGCGACGGTGGACCATCTGGCTCGGGGCCGTCTCGGAAACCACGTGTGCGGAGAATACAAGTGCCGGAGTTGCAAAGCTATTGTCCCCCCGGACCACTTGTGCTACATGCAAGTGGCGGACCAACAAGTCCCGCGCCTAGCTCCAAAGGGGGAGGAGGAGAAGAAGAAGAAGATGAAGAAGAAGATGCCTACGCAGCCCCCCTAGCGGAAGAAATAGAGACGGAGAGAGCCGCCGCGGAATACGAGGGGCACGAGGACAAGTTCCGGTACCTCTTTTTTGACTTCGAAGCCATGCCCCTGGAAGCGCAGCACGTAGTCAACTTTGCAGGGGTCTCGAAAGTTTGCGATCTCTGTGTGTCCACAGACTGTACCACCTGCACTCAATGCGGCCCACGGAAAGTAGAGTTCCGAGGCCCCACGGCCCTCCCCCAATTCTGCGACTGGCTCTTCTCGGGGGATCACAAAAACTACGTGTGCCCGGCCCACAACGCCATGGGGTACGACTCGTACCCCATCCTGGAATACATCTCCAAGAATGCCATAAAACCGAAAGTGCTCTTCCGCGGCGGCAAGGCGATGGTGGTTAACCATCCCCGAGTACAAGTTGGTTATCAAAGACTCGTTGCTCTTCATCCCTCTGGCCCTCATACAATTTCCCGTCACGTTCGGTTTCCAAGCCGAAAAACTCAACAAGCTGGATTTCCCCATCTTTTTTAACAAACCAGAACATCAACAGTACGTGGGCCCACTACCAGACCTTCATTATTACGAGTCCGCAAGGCAAAGAAGAACTGGTGGCCTGGCATGCGGCCGAACGGGCCCGCGGTGGGGTCTTCGACTTCCAGAAAGAGTTGGCCCTCTACTGCCATCGGGATGTGGCCATCTTGCAACGGGCCTGTTTGGCGTTCCGGGCTATTATGATGAAAGCGGCGGGGATAGACCCCTTTACCAGGACCGTGACACTCGCCTCCCTATGCAACCTAGTGTTCCGCAAGAAATTCCTCAGACCTAACACCATTGCGGTCTTGCCACGGCTCGGCTACCGGCCCAAGGACGTACAGTCGGCGTTGGCGCTCCAATGGTTGGCCCATGTGGAGCGGTGGGACGGAATTCAGATCCAGCACGCGGGCAATTTCGGAGAGAAGCACGTGGGCCCCTACAAACTGGACGGGTACCACGCTGCCACCCACACGGCGTACGAAATAAATGGCTGTTTCTGGCACGGATGCGACCGTTGCACCCATGAAGAGAGAGTGCACCCCTTACTGCACTGCACGATGAAAACGTTGGCCGACCGGACCCGAGACAAAATGTTGTACCTGAAACAGCAAGGGTACCGCGTGGTCCAGATCAGGGAGTGCGAAATTCGTGGGGCCATGGCCTTGGACCCGACTATCGTCGCCCTAGCGCCCATCGCCCTAGCGCCCATCCGCCCATCCCTCAATTGTTGTAAAAAATATTCCCTGACCAGAAAACAATTTTCACTGACAAAATACGACCGTTCGACATTCCCTCGTCCAATCATTATTAAAACCTGTAGCCTCCTTTCACAGAAACTTTTGATGCATGAGGGGCCTTCATGGCAACTTAAAAATAACATTCCCTGACTTTGACAAGAAATTTAGATTTCCCTGACCAGATGCAAAATTCCCTGACCTTGAAAAATATTCTTTCCCTTGACCTGTGGCAACCTTGACTTATCCAAAAGCCCTTTATGATATCTTTATGATAATGTTGTAAAGAGATGTCAACTGAATTATTGCCGAGTCAAGTTTTGGAGTCATAATGAGCAAGCAGTCTACAGGAATTAGGTTCCATAACATACCTTTCTCTCCAACTCGTCCATGCAGTCTAATTTCCGTTCTATTCGTCGCAGGATCTCAACGGTGTCATTGTGGTCGATACTCTGCTCAAATATGTTACGGCGGATTCTGATTGGTGTAGAGGTTGCTGCTGCGCCAGGAGTCGACAGGATTGATTTATACTCAGGTGGAGAGGTGGGTGCCGAGGTTAAGCTGGATTGTGTGGGACTATACTGTGGAGAAGTGATGCAGTGTACAAATTGTAGTTCTGCTAATGGACAATCTTGGCGATGTTCTCTCTTTTGCTGGACTGTAAGTCGCTATGACAGTTGCCTGAAACATACATACAGAGGAAAACTAAATCAATGACACGTATTATTTAAAACACAATAAATTCCTGAAAAGAAAAGATACGCATACGTCGGAACAACTTCAACTTGTAATCTTTCCAAGCTTTGTTGCAAAACTCAAACATACTTACCCTCTCTTTCGCATTTTGTTTCTTCCCTCGTGCCATACCCGTGTTGCTACATGTAGTTGTCTTGTTTGTCAGATCCTATAAAAACAAACAAACATAAACATCTTCGAAAAGAAAATATATATAAATTACTTGATATGCATGCATTTACAGCATTTTGTTACTTACCCGTCCTTTTGCAGCTTTTTTCTTGGCATTTTCACGAACAGGCTTTGCAGCTCTTTTCTTCTTTGGCGGTGGTGTAATTTCATCCTGGAGGTTAATGTTAAAAACTAAGTTACATGTATCACAGAACAACAACATCCATGCGATGGTTATGCGTCTCTTGGCGTCCTTTGGTATACATTGTAGGTTGTATCAGGGAGGTGGTATTTAGTGATAACAATTGTTGTTCTTACCTCTTCATATTCTTCTTCCACGACTGCAACCGGAGGCGGAAAACGATGTGCGTTTTCAGGGTCGCAGAGATATTCCACCTCGAGTAGATTAAGAACCTGTGTGTCATCTATGGAAAATTGGATAAACCAGCCGTATCTTATATGCAAGAAAAAAATTCATAACACGAACGCAATATTGTTATCAACCGTATGCTTACCGTGAACGCCAATGATCTCCGCTTTCAAAGTTACTCCAGCGTAGTTGACTTCAACGACGCTGCCCTTGGATGTATTGTCCCCATTAATTACTTTAGTTATTTTCTTAGTGGGAACGATACTCGTCGTTTGGTCCGAATCGAAATAAAATAGTCCGTACTTAGGAACTTTGAGTTGCTGTCGGAGAGACATGACGTATTGCTTACTGTTTCGAAGAAGGTTGCTATGACTGCTCGTTATAGATCAATCACAAAAAGTGCACAGTAATAACGGCTTTTCTATAGTGCGCGTTGCTTGTATTGGTGTGTAATGGGCCAATGAGAGGCATTTCTCGCGGGCCATTGTTCCATCACGAATTCTAATTGGTTTGGCGCGCAAGGTGCGTTTGGCTGATGATTGGTTGACTTGGCGTCCACGGAAAAATGTCAGCTTCAATTTCTACAGAAATTAATTGCTGTGGGGAGGGCATGAGAGAACCGGAAAACAATGTGACGGAAAACAGAAAGGTTTCCACAGAATTCAACAAACAAACAACAGTGTTCAATGAAACGAAATGAAAACCTGTTCAAGGAAACAGGTCGAAGTTTAAATAAACTTTAGGAAACCAACTTTAGCGAAGTAAGTGTGCGCCGTAAACTTTATTTAGAGGGATTAAAGCATAGAAAGATTTCCACAGAAACCTAGCCTGCGTGCAGACGTTCTCTCTCCCTGCAAAAATCGGGAAAGAGACGTCTGCGAAACGCCTTTGATAATCGTGTTCTGGTCATAAATTACCATAATTAAAATTCGCAATTACTTTTCCTAGGCGATTTTAGCGAACACAACTGCGTACATACTCTGTTTACTTCTTTGAGAAAGAGTTGCTGGACATTTTCTCTCAAAAGTGTATTCTTCCATACAGCCGATGCAATCTGACTATAAGTTCCACGAAACATATTACATCTTACCCAAACTTTCAAGGCCTTCGTGTTAACATTTGTTTTGCTCGGCCATTCAACCGGGTTGACTTGGACGACTGTCTTGTGTTTTGTTTGGTTCAATATTTTCGCCAACAACAACTGAATCATCCAGAATTGGTAACACGAACGGACAAATGGGAGAAAGTGGAATATCATGGAGGTACATGTACGTAGATTTTCGCGCTGCAGAAGTTTATATTCTTGTGGTCGGCAACCTTCTACAAGGAGTACGTCGGCTCGATCGCATTTCCATCTAGAGCAGCTCGTTTTGGGGCAGAGCTGGAGTCAGTCTGACTCAAACAATTGCCTAGCACATGCATGTACTGTCCCTCTTCTTTACGACCAGATCTGCGTTTGTGGCTTTCGAATGATATATAAACACTCGTATAATAAAAGATCTGCCTTCGTAGATTTATATTTCACATCTCGTCTTTTCTTCAACTTCAAGAGGCAGTGTTTTACAAATATATGGCGAATTTAAGTGAACTTCGAAGCTAAGAGTAGAAAGCTCTACTTTTATCCTAGATTCTTGTCATTATGTTTCACAATATCAGCAAAACTAGGAGCCCATTACAAAAAATGGGGCAAAACTTAAGACACAACTAGACGTTTGTTGTGAACGAATACCACAACGTGATGAAGGGTTTCGAAAAGTAAACATGGGGTCATCTCGGGAAGTTATTAGCCAATCATATGACTTTATGACAATCCTCCGTCAACAGCCAATCAGTGTGTGGTCCTCAAATACTGGAGAAGAAACACGTGACCGGAACACGATTATCAACGGCGTTTCGCAGACGTCTCTTTCCCGATTTTTGCAGGGAGAGAGAACGTCTGCACGCAGGCTACAGAAACCAAGAAACAAACAACGGTGTTCAATGAAACAACTTTAGCGAAGTAAGTGTGCGCCGTTAACTTTATTTAGAGGGATTAAGGAACAGAAAGGGAAACGAAATGAAACCTGTTCAGTGAAACATATCTAAGTGTAAATAAAAATTTAGTTAGAGTAATTAGAGCACAGAAAGGTTTTCATTAAAATAAAAATTATGTATCGAAACCCACGCTTTTTATGGCTTTTCATGTGTTAGATTTAACAGCGTCCCTAGAAAATTAAGGGGTTTAATTTCTATAGAAACAAACAAAGCATTTCGATTTCAATAGATGCTCGAGTCTATTGATCTTCGCCAATTTATCAATTAACCAATCAGCAAGGCCTTTCAGAAAATTGATCCGTAAGGGGTGCAGAATATGGAATCCAGCGATATCTGCGATACACAACCTCCATCAGCGAATATGGTCTACAGTGCGATGGCTGTGATAACTGGATTTCATTACTTTTAGATTCCTTTTAGAGATACAATTGTAAATATGTCAGATATCATGCTATAATAATAAAAATACTTTTTACGAAATCAAAACTGTGGTTCTAAAGGAGTATTGTGGCTGACAGAAGCGCGGGAAAGGTGTATTTTTGGGTTTCCTGTGTAAGCCTCGTTTTAGAACATCGACATGAGACAAAAACAAAATGGCGTCGAATGGCGGGTACGTGTTAACGAAAGATTAATGAAGGTTTTTTTGTTTATAGATCGTTTACGTTATACACTGGGTATTACATGTTGGTGGACGTTAACAAATTAGCTTCTCTTCTTAGTTACACCAATGTGTCCGCCACAGCTTTGTTATTTGAATCTCTGGGGACTTGTTGTAAGTCGTAGTTCGTGATTAAAATCTCTTATTCAGGATATTTACAGAACGTTCTTCAAGACAAACAAATAGTTTAGAGTAGCTCATAGTTTTACTTTGTATTGTTCAGGAAAGCTTAAAGTAAAAAAAATACTCTCGGGCTTAACAGAGCTGAACAAGAAAGCGAGAAGCGGCGGATGTGTTTGCAACCTTCACGGACTGGTGGTTAGGGGGCGACGATGAAGATCAAATTAAACCGGATCCTTAAACCGGTGCTGTTAAAATTCTCGCAGTACTGTTAGCCGCTGAAGAATATATAAGTTTAACCGCCGAAAATAAAAGAGATCATAAAAGCCAAACGAAACAAAATGACCAATACAGAATAGCGTTGCAGAAATTAAAAGTGGGCTGTGATGTTCTGACAATAACACCCGAAGTACAAGTACGTCATGATCAAACGTTTCATGCATCAGCGGCAAATCATAGTTTATAATTAACTTCACTTTTGATTCAGATACATGTACGTTCGTCTGAGCTGTTATTATTATCAGCTGTTTACGAGAAGGTTAATGCCGGTGATCGTTCTTTGGGTGAAAGGCTCACTGCATAAACTTGTCATCCATCACATTCAAAGTTTTCAAGTACGAAGACTGCTAACAACGTACATGTATTTCCATTGCGGCTCAGCGCCGCGGCAAGCGCCTCGGTTTATCACCTCAGTTTGCAACCGCGGCATCCTCAAAAACTACCGCGGCGCCGTACTGCGGCTCCGCGTCTGTTGCACGAGGTTTTTCCGCGGTCGGATGTCCCTATAATTCCTGGCGGTACTGTACGTATGATTGCAATAATATGTTGATATCTTATGGGGTATCAAAGTCGCTGAGGACACATACCCATTGGTTCTCATCATGTTATGGGGCTGCACCAATTTAGTCTTTGCCCATAGAGTGTTTACAAATTATTTGCTTTTTAAACTTAGAACTAATACTGTGCTTACTGAGAAAACGTTTTATTCTTCATATTAAAATGTTAGAAACTTTCAGAAATAGATTTTGTCAAGTCCTTGTAAAATGTTTTCATTGACAGGACTAAGAATTCTTCAAGATGGGAAGAAGCCACAATCTTTGGTGAGGATGTCCTTACAGAGGTCTTTCAACCAATGCAACTGAGACACAAATTTGCTTAGATTATTTGAAGCTTGGACAAGTTGAGATTTACCAGGTAAGTATGTGTAGCTATTTAAATTAACAGCTTTTAAAATCTTAGGCATGAGTGATTTGTCTTTCTGTGAATGGTAAAATACGATTAGGATTGCGAGCTCCTTCGTTGCCCTCAATAAAGGTGGTTGGAAAGATTAAAGAAGGTACTGTAACAACTGAGTGGTGATTTTGTATTTGCTTTTGATTTCAAGTGTGAATGGGAAGGGTTTTTGAGCCGATTTTCAGCTCCTCGAAATTCGTGAAAATCCAAGAAACGAACAACGATCTCCAAAACAAATGAGTTTTTCTCCAAGGTGGGAGAGTCAAGCGATCCCCGTTATAGTTGTGGCTTTGAAGTCATTCATCCCTTGAAATAATATCGCAACATCGTATTTCCAGCATGTCTGATCTAGATTTCATGCAATATTTTTTCCAGGTACATGCTTCATGTTGGCCGGTTAAAGGGTTAAACAAAAAAAATGAAAATGTATAAATGTCTGTTCTTTTCGGCTGTATAATCACTAAGTAACAAATTATTTGACCAAGTTTTGCGATGTAATTGTTTTCCAGACAGGAGCTAAGGGCAAAAATGTACTTCCCCATCATTCTCTTATTTGGACACTAATTCAGAACCAAAACTAAGGTTGGAGGGGGTGGTTCAAAATTCAAGTTCATTGCAAAGATTTGTGTTAAGCACAGAATATGTATCTTCAAGTTGCTGTGACTTCATTTTCGTGAAACATGTTGAGAACGCACCCAGTGATGTGATCTGTCCATCTTCTTGTCCATAATTAGGATATTGCTTTCCAACCATAGTAACCTGTAAAACGCTCTCCTGTCCAAAATATAAGGTCATTTCACATGCAATTGACATTACTCAACTACAATGGATGCTAACATCCTGCAAAATAAGTTTGAGTGCAAACAGAAGATGTGGGGTGGTGTTTAAAAGAAGTTTATTTCTTTTTCAATCATTGCTATAGAACCCCTGAAGAAAAAGCAGCGTCATTGCAAAGTGACAGCCACGGCGGAGGAAAGAGTACTCCAAGCCTACCCAATTATTCGCTTCCTCTGGTTGGGAAGACGTACTCGAAAATATTAAAGAATTGCCTACAAAATGACAAAATTAAGGAATATTACCTGAACACAAGCACGCAGAAAGCCGCGCTGAAGCGTATTCAAAGGATTGTGAGCCAAAAAAATCCAGAAATCTCACCAGCAAACCGCAGAAACCAGTCAGTTGGTAAGAATGTCCAAGACTATCAAGGAAAGTAAGACTCAGTACTCGAGCAGTGTGCCCCTGAGAAAAGAAAATTAAAGAAGTTCGCTCATGCCGCAAACCTGCACGAGAGCAGTTTCACCGACTCCAGTGATGAAGGCTTGGAGGTCGAATCGGTGATAAATCCTGACCACCCCGTGACCAGTGAAAACAGCAGAGCCGAGAAAAACACAAGAAAATTGAAGAAAAAAAGATCAGACAGCCGGGGAAAACTTGCCAAACAGGCGAGCAAAATCGATGTGGATATGTGTGGAAAGGCAATGCAAATGATGGACAAAATCAATATCTCCTAGAAAGATATGACGACAGTGATGGGACTGATTGACTGCATTTTAAGGCCAACGTTGCATTGATGATGTATTCATGATATAGCCATAAATAGATTGTGTACGCAGTAAAAGGACGTTCAGAAGAAGAATAAAAAATAAATTACGACTTTGTCACTTAAAATCTGCGTATACTCTATTACTCTTGTTCATGTTTTTATTTAGAATTCGCAGCAAAATGATTGTCTGAACGGTTGACTAGCGAACCAAGTGTATTTCACGTGAATTTTGCATATTTAGTAGGTGCTTCCCACTGCAGTAATCATTAGCATATGGAGTTGAGTTCTGCTTAAGATCTCTAATAAGCCTTTTATTTTCGCCTTTTTGGCTTGGACAGTACACACTGCTTCAAAGTAGGTCCTTACAAGCACACAAAGTCTTTGTGGAAGGCCCACGCAACTGAGTCGCCAGTTCGACTCTGGCAAGATTTTAATGCTGATGGGACCGAAATGAAGTAAGATAAGTGGCACAAACTTGTGAATATGAGCATTTATGGCATGAATTGGGTAAATCGGGACATAGGAACAAAAAACCATTAAATTTCGCCATTTCGGGTATACATAATGGGCTAGCATTTGTTTCAAACCCACTGCACTTGCATCAAAGTGTTGGCCGGTTCTCTCAGGGTTTGCTGTGTTCACAGGGTTTGCTTAGTGCGAATGCAAGTAAACATTGAGCAAACCCTTGAGCACACCCTGCATTTGCTCGAAAGCGAACCCGAACCCGAACCTGAATGCATTGGAAGATACTTCCGGTTGGTACTGTATCATGTGAAAAGCTTGTGTTTAAAACTGTTTCTAAGGTCGTTTGGGATATCCTGACACATTGACAACAATGACTATCCGCTTCAATAAAAAAGTTTTTAATCCTCTTTTTTCCCTCTAGATTATAGCAAAACTAGATTGTGCCGTCAAACAAAAATACCAGCTGACCTGCAAGCTTGTTTGGTCCACAGATAGGAGAATTATAGTCTACTACTTTCTTGTGTGTGAAAAATGGTCTAGTGCCATTTTTGTGTTAATACAGGCTCAGTATACCAAAACAAACTCGCCAACTTTTCCCCCATCCGGACTTCATGCTTGCTCGATGAGACCAAACACCTAGGAGAAGCGTTTCTCCATACGAACCAACCAAGGTTGGTAAACAACGTTTTTATTTTTTCCTGATCAGTTCAATTGATTGTGATTGCTTTAATGATAATAATAATAAAGATATTTAGAGGGAGCCTCATCACCCTAAAGTGTTTTACGTAAGGGTTCTCTAACGAAATAGTTAAAAAGATATATAAACAATTTAAAAAAATACCAAATATATACGCAAATATTGTAATACCAAAATCACAGGTTAAAAATATTTTAAAATTCACTAAAATGGCTGAACCTAACAAATTCAAACTAAAAATGCTATTTGAGATAAATTGACCAATCACTTTTCAAATTATTCAAAGCATAAACTCCGAAAATTTAAATTTAGGGAAAGTGTCTGCCAGAGTTACGTAGTAGGCAAACTGTTCCAGTCTTTATGAAGAGAGAATTGGTTATCTGTTTACCCACTTTGTACTTCACGCAGTAAGTCTATAGGTGTTCTTATTCCTAGTATTGTTTGAGTGGATATCGTAGCCATGCCTATTTTGAAACTTAAAGTTGACAGAATCTTTTAGTGACTTGAAAACTAAAAAAAAACTTTCGTTAATTCAATTGCGTGCTCACCCCTTTTTCAAAGGCTTCCAATACAACGTCTTCAATTCTACGTGTACGTAAGAATCACGTCAAAAGCTTTGATTATGAAAAACGTTGGAATTAGCTGGTCCGGATGAGGAAAACAAATACCAGACCGGGTCTCCAGCCAATCAGAGTGCGCAATTTCAGAACGGAAAATAATATTTCTATTCATATTCTATTTATAAAAAAGGAAAGTAAAATAACTCAACCCAACTATTTTCGCACTTCTGTTACAGGTAAATTACTTTTAGCAGCTGAGGCAGTGTTCAAACAGAATGTGGACACATCAAGAAGGGATAGAGGTCGAGGCAGACCCACTTCTGTTAGCATTTTCGACGTTATTGGTAATGGGTATCAGAATCAGGCATTCAAGACAACATTTTTGGCTATGACAATGTCAAATTTCTCCTGGCATCACCATGCTAATGCTGTTGTGCGTCTGAGTATAGTTGTTGCATGATGTATTACAGGAAACCTGCTCAGTTCCAGATAACATAGCCATGGCTCATATCAACATTTCCCTTAAGTGGGAAATGCTGCAGTGATCTTGATTGCATCACTCTCACAACCAGTCACACTCGAGAGGCTTGTTCCAAATGATGGTGATGGGATAGGTAGACTGCTTGTGCCTCCCCAGCGATTAGATGCCCTAAAGAATACCATTTACCACCGCCTGCATGCAATAGATGCCCAAGAACTATTTGTCACTCACTTTATAAATGCAGGTGGAAAGCATTCAAGAAACACAACAGACACTGCTCTCATCTGGCAGTATATGACTGTATCCGTAGCTTTGGCAGACCACATGGGTACAGCCCTTATTTGCAAAGATAATCCTCGTCAAGGTGTGATTACCAACGTGCTCTTCATTTGGGGTTGCTTAGTTTGAAACTACAAATACAGAGGAGCTGTCTTTATAGAAGAAATGGTTGCATCACTAGGAGGTCAAGAGGACTGCAAAAGTCTAGACTCTTGTACTAATCCAAGGCCTGCTACCACTGTGAACCCATTGTTGCTCAGCCTGAATGTTCTTCTTGTCTTATCAGGATTTTGCCACATCTATAAAAAGTAAGTACAATAATCGACCAGTAGTACAGCAACAGCTATAGGAGGTCAGCTCCTGAAGTATAAAAAGAACGCAATGAAAGATGCTAAGACTTACAGTGTATTCAATTCCTGAAATGCGTGTCATACAATTTGGCAGTTTTTGCTTAACCGAACTGAGACAGACACAATAATTTTGACACTAACAACATCCACATTCCACAGGAAAATTGTCACAAGTAAACTTGAATAATACAAGTCAGACAGAAGAGAAAGAAAAAGTATGCATGCTGCTTCAGAAAGCAGCCACGTTAACACATCTACCTATACTTCAATATTACACTCAAATAGATTTTATAATTCAATTCAATATATTTTTACACTTTTCCAGGAAATATTATAACAATGTAACTTAGACTAACTAGAGATTATAGGTAGAGAAAAGGAAAAAAAGTAATTATATTTGAGTGTACAGAGCAAAGCTTTCAAGTTGGCCTCTGCGACATCAAGAAATAGTAATATAAATTATGTGAAACAATTATCTAAGAAAATTCAGAGCAAGGAACATGTTGGCAATTCGGCATGATGGCAATCAGTAGGATAGAATTAAAAAAAAGGAATTCTATGTTTGATTTCCTAACGATATTTTTTGTAGTTTTTCTTATATACGAGCTACTGACTGTAAATCATAGAAAGCAATATTTGACAACTGAATATATTTAAAATGTAGGTGTTATCAAAGCTGCTTGCATTTCACAAAATGTCATTCAAAATATCACTCAAGAACACCCCAGTCATGTCATGTGACCGTTCCGATTCGCACTGAATTGATTTTTCACTGCATGTTTCCATGGATTATGGTTGAATAATACCAATTTAATGATGAATCATATCGTATTTCACAGTATCGAATTGGTGTATGGATTTAATGCAAAACTAAAGCATGGCTTACAAATGGGTGTGGCAAATCACATGGTTTAATGTATGAAAACAATGGGCATTGCCATATCTTTTGGTCAGTACAAATATATTTGATAAAGCTATTAGCATTTTACGAGTTGTATATCATAAACCACATACAAGATTATCTCCCTGTGTTCTATAACAAAATGATGCATTTTTGAGGTCTTAAAAAGCTGCTAGATGCACTTGCATTCTGCTCATCGTTTTTCAAGACCTCAAACATGCATTATTCTGTTTAAAAATATGGAGGACCATCTTTTATTTGCAAATAAGAACTTTATGCATTCTCATTCACAAATACAGGAGTGCATTTGCTAACAGTGCTGAGCTCCGTTTGCAAGCCAAAATAATTACAATGTTTTGCAATTAAATTAATAAATCAACCAAGAACTTTTATCAAGTTCTGGTATTTACAAACCAGGCTTTGCAAAGGTGAGGGCCAGAAAAAACTAGTCGGGATGGTCATGAGGAGATGGAGAAAATTAAAACAACTTGCTTCCTAAATGCAGAGCCATGTGTAACCGAGTTTCAGAGAAGAGCATGAGGAAGGTAATCCCTTAGAGTGGGAATTAATAATTTCTCCTCCCAAACACCTATGTCCCGGATGTATATTTCGTTATACAAAACTGTGATATCAGAGAAGCCATAAAATTCCTTATTGGCAAGCAAATAATTATTTTGTACAAATTACTACATATATTTGACTTTGAATGTTCGAAATATTATGACACTTTCTGAGAAGTTTGAGGCTGTTCATACTCTGTTCCCAGACAATACATACTACAAGTGCGACTATTTAATAACAATGTCATTTTTGTTGGACTCACCTACTGATTTTGTTATTTTACAGTTGCCTTCATTGCAGCTACAAAACAGTTCCTAGAGATGAAGCATTTCTCCAAATCAGACCATCAATGGTTGTAGGTACACTGTATTGGTGGAGATAGCACAGGGAGTGGAGTTTCTACTTTGAAGCAGATACCAGAAGTAACTTGGATAACCAGCTATGCATCTACAGCACCAGTAATGCCTTGGCAAAAATCATGAATCATCGGACTTTATTCTAAAGGCAGTAAGAGATGGCTCTGAAGTACAGATCGATGGTTCTCTGTGGCCTCTTGGGTTGGGTTGCATTATCCAGGATGGTATTTTCCATTCAGCCTGGCATCTGAGAAATTCACTTCACTTGCGAATGAGAGGTTTGGTTCAAAAGCTGGAGAACTCTTGCCAGATACGCCCATGATAACTTTTACTGAACCAAACAATTTTCTACACAACAACTGTAGTCCCTCAGGCAATCTGAAGCTGAAAGAGTTGTGAGAAACTTTCATCTCTGAGCTCAAAGCCATTAAAGCCAAGGTAGTTAAGTATACATCTAGTTCATGCAGTACGCGCATGATGATGCCAGCTCAATGTCCAATTAAAGATAATGAACAGAAACCTAATTTCGTTCCGAAAGACTATGTACATCCAAGCAGGTGATTCAGACTAATGACAGTGCTTTATTGGTGACCACAGTACACAGCATTCTGTGCGATCAGTTGGAATATTAAACGAGTTAGGGACTTTATATTTGTGTTATATTGACAAATACAAACACTTGTTGACTGTACAATGGACATTTTTTCATACATGCATTTGCCATTCGGCCTTGGGCAGTATTTTATTATTATTTGTTCATCGTTACTCAGCCTGGAGCCCAAGTGTATTTTTCAATAAAAAATATGACCTTAAGTTATTAATTTCAAATTAGCCAGAACATATTTCTTCATAAAGTAAGACAAAATGCAGCTGAACTTTCGTAGCTGCGTTAGCAAGGAACACGATTTAACAGAACGGAAATGGACGCCATTTTATAACCCAATGGGGAGAAGAGATGAGAAAGATGAAATGTTTTGAAATATAAGGCGTGGGGGTCAATCTATTGCAGTGCATTTTTAAAATATGATTTCTTTTCAGAAATATTGAGCAAAAGGGAGAAAGGACAGGAGAACCACGTGATCATTGACCAAAACCTTCGTTTTTTTCTAAGAAATCAATCGAAGTGTCAGTTGACAGTTAACCGCCAAGAAAACTATTTTAAGGGTAATCTTCAAACATGAGCATTATTTTGTTGAATTTCAAAGCTGGATCTCGAATTTATCAGCTGACAGTAAATTTTCAATATTCAATTTCAATTTTCAAAATCAGTTAACAGTTAAAATATCTTTATTTGACAGTTACATTTTAGGTCTTTTGTCAGTTAACTGTTGACCCCATCCAGACCATCTAACTTCTCAGTCTCTACTATTTAACTGTATTCCTCTTAATTTTCAATCACGCCCACCCATCAGTCATATCAAATCTTGTAATTGTATCTCCTAGTCTCACATTCACGTTTTCAAATTCTTAAATTTCTAACGTTTTCGTGCCATATACATGTACTTGTGAAGGTTGACTGTGCCAATCGAAATATTGGTATTAATAATATATTTTCCCTAACCGTACAATCAGCCTTTCATTTTGTCTTAGTATTAATATGTATTTGCTGATTATATCCCATACAAGGTGATCCAGTACTTGCACTTCGTTCGAATTAGTCCTTGCATCTTAGTAGTCTACATTTTGATATTTTACGAACACTGATCATTATGTGAGGCTGCAGTATGTGGCAGGCTCCCTGTAGTTTCTTGCAGACGGTGGCCTGGTACCAAGACCATGTGCAGGGGTGGATCTAGGATTTGTTGAGGGTGGTTTTACGTTGTATATCAGCTTTGCTGTAGTCGTCGGACTTTTCATTCTCGTTTATCTTTTGGCTGTATAGGTCCTCACTTCGGATCTAACGTTTTCTTGCATTTTTTTTGTTCACTGTATTTGCTTAAATATTTTCTATTATGGATTTTTGTACCGTAGGTCTTATATAGATCCGATTATTCCTGCTATTGGCACCATTTTTAAAGCTTGTCTGGCCAGCATAACTATATTTCTCGCCAAAGCACTGACAGGTTTAGTTCAGATTTGCTTGGTTTTTGGCTTTTCGCCACACGTAATCACGTGTGACCCGATAATCAAGATTTTCTGTGAGCTCGTAACTAGATGCTGCTTAGCGCAGTCCGGGTCGGTAGTGCATTGGCACCGAAGCGTGCGTACTGTTTGCTATTCGATACTGACTAGCTCTAATAAGATCAAAACAGCTGTCTATGGTGTATACCCTGGTTCCAGAGGCCACAGTGACTGACGTAACCGAGTGGACAACTATTACATAAATACAGTTCCATAAAAATAAAACTGAAATAAAACTGAAATAAAATGGTAAATAAGTATGAATAATATAATTAAGTAAAGTAAATCTCGTACGAGCTTGAAGAGCTGCTCTCGAAAGGCCAGGAAATATGTCTAAAGGGGGTGGCTAGCTATCCAATCCACCCCCAACCCCCCACCCCCCCACCCCCCTAAATCCGTCCCTGATGTGCTTTCCAAGTTAGCTGTTTCAGCATTCGTTCTAATTATTACTCTCCAGTGGCTCTGCTAGGTTCATATTTTGCCCTTTAGTAGCTCTAGGCTTAATTTGCCTTTTATAAGTTTGTTGATTTCGCTCTGGTTCACACATATTTTGTATCTTTCGTTGTCAGTTCATAACTCGTAAGGAATACAAGCTGTCAGGGTGAGCCACATAAACCTTTAATTTATTGATCTTTTGTTACATATTTAGTCACCTCAATAGTTGTATTTTGGTACTGTTGGATGTATTCTCCACACAGAAATAGTCTATTTGACTGTCACAAGTTATGTATTGTCTCCAGTACAGGCTGTGAAATTATTATTTTAGATTTTGTATTAATTTGTATATATCTTTAGGTCTGATTCTAATGTCCGGTAATAAATGGCAATATTACCAAACCTGTGTGTTACACGTGGCGTTAGACAGACTCTGACATTGGAACTGTGAGTATAGAGTGTACATGTATGTTTACTCTTACCTTTGTGAGTGTGCAGGTGACAAGATGAGCACCGAAACACAGCTGCAAGCAGTGAAAGGGGAGGTAGTAAAGCTTAAGCTGGTCATTTTGCAGAAAAAACAACAAGTAGAACTAGCCGAGAAGAATTCTGAAGCAGTTGGGAATGATTTAAAGAAACTGATACAAAAAGACAAGGCAAATCAGAAAAGTATGGATGAGTAAAGGAGCATGTTGTATAAGGAAGTTAGAGGTTTCGTGGAAAACCTGAGAAAGTGAATGATCCATGTATCGAAGAATGGATTGAGGATACCAAAGCCACCTGTGCAAGGGTTTAGGCACTAAGGAACAAACTGCATTTTTTAGTTGAATATTTAGCAGGCCAGGCGATCGGCCGGTGGAGAAGGTATAAAGAATGATCCTGATAAAATTTTCCAAGTGCTGCTGCGAGTGTTTGGGGATGGAGACAGTTTGCCTGAGCTACAACAGCAGTTATATGCCTACTGACAGGGGGCCAGGGAAGACCTTGCGGCATGCTCACTAAAATTAGTTAAGGTGTTTGACCGCATTTTACAGCTGGACGATTCTGTCACACCCGACAGACTCTCAGCTTAAGAATCGCCTAGCTGAGGCTGTGTGTGAGGAAAGTCTGCAATCTTTAGGTCTGATTCTAATGTCTGTGAATAAATGGCAATATTACCAAACTGTGTGTTACAATTAACTACATCTGCATTTGATCTGAAGTGCATTAAAACATGGGAATATAGACGTCAATACATGGAGAAGCCATGTCGGCCTCTTCGTACCATCTCACTATTCATCACACCACAAGTCAAGAACTGCAGGAAACCACGCTTCAAATGTAATACAACACCCACATCTACCATTCGCGTTCGCATTCACCGTATTCATCCTGTTCATAATGCTTGGAACCGTACAATAATACATCACTACAACCTAGAACATTTACTTCAAGCAACTCTACTACTTCACCAGCAACAAACCATCTATATATCAACAATTACAAGCATATTAGTTCTTCACCCTTCCCGATTCCTCGAAGTATGGATATTCATCCTAATCCTGGTCCCACAGACTTAAAGAACTCACCAGCAGTCAACCGCTACTTCTCGTGAATCAAGATTCTTCCCAAAGGACTACTCCCGAAATGCATACCCACTGTACACTCTGACAGTCAAGACTTGTCATATACGTTCGCGCATTCTTCTATCAAACACTTGTTATAAACTCATCCAGCTACTCATTCTTGAATCTTATACCATCATCAAGAACATAAACATTGAACTTAAGAACAATACTGTATATAACAATTACATTTATCTTGCTCTCCTAATGTCTTCTCCGATAACACTGCCTTTCATCAGAACACTATGCATGAAATCGACTCTATGCTTTTAGCCAGAAGAAAATATCCTTTAACGGTAAGAATGCCTTCTGTTTTTCTTTGAAAACATATCCTAACAGTAGTAATCAGCCTAATCAACAGTGTATTAATAACAGGTCACGCTCTGCATCCACTCCTAAAATAGCATCCCCACTAACATGACTAACATTTATTCTAACCATAATAGTAACGTTAATTCCTAGCAAAGCTAAGATCACGACCTAGCAAAGCTAAGAACACAATAACCAACACACGGCTTTAGTCATACAATACAACAATACCCTATACGAGACGTTTGCTCAGTTATACTGTGTGAGAAGTTACTTTTAGACACACTGTACAAGTATGTCAATCAAGTATGTGATCTTTCTACAATGTCATGTATAGGGTAATCTACCCTGAACACTCTTATGTTATAACTTATAGCAATTTACAATGTCTGATGACATTGAAACAAAAATTATGTCACATTTGCCATAGTCATGTTTTTGATAAACAAAACTCCATTTTTGTGATATTTGTAAAACATGGCTTCATTCAAAATACGTCAAACTAACGAGAAGAGAATTACTAATACTTTCCTGATCGACTGACCCCTGGTTTCGCTTAAAATGCTTGAGTAAAATCTTCCCATTTTCTTCACTCACAAAATCTCAATTAATTGCACTAACAAAAGACTCCACATCACAAAAGACAAAATCCTGGAACTCAAAGGGAAATAAAAGCCCTCAAAAGCCATTAATATTAAGTAATGGTCCAGATAAGAACTGTAGTAGAATCCATTGTTCTGCGGCAATGAGCCTCGCCCACATACGATTTTGCTTGAATATGCCTTAAGTGCTTTAGGAGGTATCTACAGTCCAAACTACGTCTAGAAAATAAAGTATTTCTTATGCTATTGGCTCTTTTTTCTGTGAAAACGCAGAGAAGCCACCATCCAGCCAATCGGATATAGAGAAAACAAATGATTTTTCAATCGCAAATTTGAGAACTTTCCCCACACACGATATTCTTCGAAATTAAACCATAGTTAGTTTGATCAAAAATAAATTCAAACCACAAAAAAATATCGAATGAAAATGCAATATTTCGATGGGTTTCTATTGAATTTATAAGTATCAACCAATGAAATTACGAGAAAGAATAATAGAAAATTAACACCTTTTAACATTCCTTGCCGTAGACACTACAGTTCTTATCTGGACCATTACTTAAACCAAAACGCTTATTCAGGTAAATATACTATTCAACATAAATGTAAAAACATGTAAAACTTCATTGAACTGTATTATTTGTGACAATTGCAACACTAAAATTCATCTTAAAGTCTCGATAAAGGTTCAAAATGTCAATTTTTGAAAACTCTCTCCTGGCTTCAGATTTAATGCCACATAGAAGTACTAAACCTAGAAGTAATCATAGATTATTTAAGTGCGTTCGACATAATGTTTTTGGCTACTTGTGGTAAAACAAACATAACCAGCCTTTGGAGACTGAAAGATTGCTTCAGTGTTCTGGACTACACTGTTGCTATTAACAGACTGACTCTATTGTGGGTGTAAAGTTATGAAGGTTTTCACTAATAAGTTATACAACTTGTATAACAAGAGGTCCTGAGTGGCCTTAACTCGGGCCACCTAGGAATAACTGAATACATGAAGTTCTAGCATATTTTTGTCATACATGGTTTGTTCCAGGGGAGCCAGATAATAGACCTAGTCAGCTTGCCTGTTTTTTGCCCCATTTCAGACGACGTGATAGTTCTCCAGAGGGATTCAGTGCTTTATTTTCTAATTATAGAAACTGGTACATTTCCTCTTGGGATACAGAATAATAATAAAAAACCTTACTCAAGGGAAAAGTCTGGTGGTCTGAAATGGGACAAAACACAGGCAAGCTGACTAGGTCTAGTGATTCACCAATGCTCGTGATCATTTATATATAACAGAATGGACCTTTTTCAGGAATGCAATCACATGGTTGTACTCGATAGCAAACAAATCTTAATTCATATAGCGATGTTTTGTGTATCGTCATCTATTATCATTAATGTGCCAACCAGAGATCCAATGGTTCTTAACACAAAGCAGGTTTTAGAAATCATGGTTGGTACATTAGCATAACAATAATATTGCAATGTTTATCAATACGATATATTGCTATATTTAAAGGCACTTGTACATTGTATGACATTGGTAGTGTTATTAGCAAAACCTGTTTGTAAATGCTATTTTCCACCTGCAATCGATTGTCGATCTTTCTAAAACAGCGTTTTTAAATATAGCTTGCCATCCAGCATCCATAGCAAAGTCTTTCCCGTCATGGAGATCACAAGTTCAATTCATTCGTTAACAATGTATTATACCAGCATTTGACTGTTTCCTGCAAAAGGCCTACATGTATTAGAACTGCTCCCAGTAATTATAATACATAAACTTCACATAACACTGTCTTAAAAATATTACAATATTAATTGAGATGGTTTTTTTTGTATTTTTACAGAAAACAATTATTTTCAACATTTTTAGAACTCGATGCTTTTCGAATTTCAGTAGAATTCATGGACTGACTGATGATATTTATATTTCTAACTTCACTGTCTAAACACAGGTGCTATTGTAGCATACATGTAACTTTTCCTTTAGCTAATAGCTATATCCCTTGTGAATATTTAGGGATGTGTCGTTCTAAATGTGAAATAAAGTCATCGGTGTTTTTTTTCGATCACTGGGGTTGCCACGAATATTATCGATATTTCAAAGTACTCCTGACGCTGTAATACCGAGAGGATGTACTGAAGCTGGCCTCAGATCCAATGTCAATATAGTCGTAAACTGGGCATGATCCGAACTGAGAAATCGGGCCATTTACTACATATTTTAAGCCATTACTTTTAAAAGGAACGAATAAACACGACACTACTACAACAAGCTAAAGTTTACTTACGTTAATGTCGATGCCACGTGCATTTAGGACTTTCGCAAAATGTACGAAATTTCCCTCCAAGTCCGTAAAACTTTTGTCAGCCCTAGAAAAACTCAACATCTTGGCATTTCAGTCGAAGAAACTTTTGGTTCTAGCAAAATAATAGCCACGAATGGTCCAACTTTTCTCGCGCTTCAAACTCTCCGTATGAAAAGTTTTGCGAAAAGTCACGCGCCAGAACGAGGTTAATTTCTTCAAAATGGCGGGGGAAAGAAACAGCGACAACAACAACATTGGGGCCCGCGCACAGTCGGAGGACTGGGGTTAGAACACGGCCGCCATGTTGTTCAAATTATTGCTTTCGTTCGGTTATTATTACTGTAATAAAACTGTTTTTTTCTATATGTAATAGACATATTGTTCATCTCTTATATCCCGGGATTTCAGGGCATTTACTTGAATTGTGTTGGCGTGAGACCAACTTTTGCTTGAATCACGGCCTCTCGACGGATGGCACCACTGCTCCAGCGGGGTACCTGTGAGATTTGCTTAAATATGGGATGGAATTGCGTCACTATTCTATTGCTCTAAGGCTCTGAAGCATAGCTGAGAGACTGGGCTTCACTGTGAAGGCAATTCCCTCGAGTTGGAATTTATAAAAGCAGTTGTTTATGGTTTCAAAGAGTTTATTCTTAGATTTAGAGCGCTTTAAAGCCCTTTCAAGCAAGGAAAGCGGTAAGTATGGATTATTTAACATCTATTCTTTCGATTTTGCCCTTTTGCAATCCAATTGTAAACGCAATTCCACCCCAGAATATTTTTCAAACACAGGCGCTTGTGAGGATTCTTAAAATGGCGGCGTGCGTGCATCCTTCGCGTGAACAGAAATGTTCATCTACAGGTATGAGCGTATGTAGTAAAGCGTGCACAATACCTGATAATGAAATTTCATTACTATTAACACAGCAAGTAAACCCTAGCTATTGGAAAAAAGGAACTCGTGTTTGTTATAGATTTCTGAACAAATTGTTTGAGGCAAGTTACAACATTGAGGGTAGCACGGAGACAATAATTCGCACTGCACTCCGTTGTCTCGATCCCGATCTCAAGCTGCCATCTGAAATTGCATGTAACTTAAAGAAGAAAGTTACTCGCTTTTTGTCTCATAAGGGAGTCGAAATGTGTCAAAATCTTGACGAGTTTTAAATCAGCCCAGAGTCTAGTAAATTTTCAATCAACAGTCAGAGCACTGTTAGAAACTCTTAGTGAGACTGGGGCCCTGCCAAGTGGTTTTGCTAGAATAATATTGACTAATGCTGTAGTTCTAGAGCTTAATAAAATCATAACCGAATGGGGAAAATCTTGGAAAGATTTGTTGTTGTAGATTTTTGCTCTTTCTGTATCAAAGTCAAATTTTGAGGAAAAGAGCCTTCCCAGCAGGCACGCGACGTCGTTCCAACGTTGAATTTAAGTTGAAATTACGTCGCGACGTCGAACAACCAAAATACAACGTTGATACAACGTCATAAAATACGTCACTATTCGAACGTTGACACAACGTCACAAATTACAACGTCGCTTTTCGACATTGACCCAACGTTGACTCGACGTTGATCGGGCGTTGATTCAACGTCGAAAACCGACTTCCAAATTCAACTGTGTGGTGGTATATCAATAATGAATGGAACATATCCATCTAGTTTGTGTTTATGTACTCTGTTCAAATCAACGTGCTTGCCGAGTTGATTAGATGGTGAATAATTAGTAACTATAAAAAAGTGTCGAATACGAAAACTTCGCGTATGATTTTATACATTGCATAAAATGGTTCAATTGTTTCCGTGTCAGAGAATGTAAAGTCCACTGAACTGATCACGAAGAGACTCAATTGTACACTGATTGAGATCACCTTTTTTTTTGGGGGGGGGGGGGGGTGGGTTTCCTGTGACACGCGGTCGAACTGGGGAGAGAAGGGAAAATGTGTCAGCGGAAGGTTTTGTCATGCGCAGTAGCTGTTGTTTGACGTCCGTTGAGTTGAACGTTTCTTCAGCTGTGGATGTGTTCTCGTGTTCTCTGTACTGACAAGAAGAAATCAACGTAAACTTTGCAGGTAAGAATGCCATCCATGTGTAATAATAGAACCAGTTTGGTGTTTAGTATACAAAGATTAACCTTTGATGTGTATTTCGTGTATGTGCTTCGATGCAGGCGTCATTTTCAGCATTTACTCATCCACCTGTGTGAATGAACTTTGACGTTCGCGCACCAGCGTGATTTTATAAGCCGTGAAACAGAGTTCTATGGAAATATACAAATATGTATTGTCGTATGTTTAGGCAAAGCGGAATAAGACACCTTTCAGTATAATTTAATCCCGTCGTTCATTATCCTGGTTCAAGAATCTCCTTTCTCTTAGTTTACTGACCGGCTCACACGTGTTGTCAACATCGCGGCGGGTTGTTATCCTTCGCTTCGCTCGTCGACACAACCGCGGCGTGCTGTGTGAGCCGGTCAGTAAACTAAGAGAAAGGAAATGCTTGAACCAGGGTAAGCGTTCATCGTGAGTGCGTTTTCCCCAAGGAGTTTGTATAAATGTTAGGCAGGTTTCAGGTTGAGCCTAAAGTGTGAAATTCCTCTATCGGCTCTTTTAGCATCATATTTATTGTCGTTCTAAAAAGTTTGAATTATTTATGGTTCATTCGCTTTCAAATGTAGTCGTAAAACTGATATGATCCCACTTCTGATTAAAGGAGTCTGTTTGTTTAATAGCACTTTAACTAGTAGATTGAAAGAAGTTTAGGGTTTCTGCATCTAAAATGGAGCAGATGGAAATGGATTGCAATTTGAACTTTTTGAAAACTTGTCAGGATGAACATTTTTCAAAGCTTGAAATTACACTGAAAACTCTAGAAAAATCTCGCCTAATTACAACTATAGCATAAATAATACTTTTCTTAGACTATGTTTGACTGCAAATGAAGGACTTTTGGTTGTTTGAGAAGACAACTTGTCTTATTTATACCATTTTCTTCAAATAACTGTGACACTGCTCTTTGTATAGGTAATCATACGGTTTCGAGTGCAATTTGGGATTAATTTGCACGAGTGGGTTTTTCAAAGAGTATCAAAATTGCACGAGCCCGCAGGGCGAGTGCAATTTGAGCTCTTTGAAAAACACACGAGTGTGAATTAATCCTAAATTGCACGAGAAATCGTATGATTACTTATTAATAATATACATGAACAAATTTCAGACAAAGGAAGTGACGACACTAATTCAATTTGTCGTTCAAGGGCGCGTGACCTCACGTGAGTGTTTTATTCCAACTGATTGGCTCTTACACAAATAGCAACCCATAATACCACAGTCTGCAAAGTCAATGTCAATGACACGAAAACAAAGTTCATTCATCAGTTCTTCGGTAGCAAATGTACGTTTTGGAGCTAAAATTTTGCTTTAAACATATATTTCAGCCGTAATTAGGCTAAGTTGTTCAGTTTAAGTTCACTTCAAGTTGTTTATCGCTTTCATGGATGTGATAGCGTCGTTTGCAAGGAGGAATTGAACCTGGCGAGGACTTGTCAGTTGTTGTTGAACTTAGTTGAACGCTACTTTGCAGTTATTGAAAGTGTTCTGAGCCAGAGATCCCATCATCATTGGATTCATGGAAAGGGCCGTGTGTGAGGTCGCATTGCTGTTAGAAGCCGAACGGCTGGCCATTGACTGTACTGGCATTCCACTGCGAAATTGTTGTGCCGAGGGCAGGCATCTAGGCCCAGGGTAGCTTTGCAACGGGATGGCGTTCTGTGTGAACTGATGGTTGCCTTGGAGAGGAACTAGTTCACTTGAACTGTTGTTACTGGCGTCGGGAAATGGCCATAGAAAATACGCACTGTTCCTGTTTGTTGGCTTCATCATAATCGTCGAGCGACTGCACGTTTCGGTGTCCCGTCACCTTCGCGATTCCTGCTAGCTCGAAGTTTGCACTCTTCAGCTTACTAACCACAGTCTTCCTGGCCCTTTGTTCAATAAACCTCTTTTTGCTTGTCTCGAGGGCCGTTCCTTCTACTATGTTCTTCATCATGGAGTTGATTTTATTCACTCCCATCGGCTGGACTTTGTACCAAACCACGTCGTTCGCTTTCCTGTTGTGTTTTACCGAGAGGTAAAATGGCCCAGTGTTCTGTAACTGAACTGGTCTTCGGCTTACAAACTCTTTGAACAGAGCAACCGGACATCTACTTCCACCAATTCAAAAAACATTCTCGGCTGGAAATCCCTTGTTTTTGCGGAAAGTCCGCCCTGCCTGGTTTTGCTTGAGCAAATCTTTGATTTTCAAAAATGGCAGCCATTTTTTTGCTTGTTTACCAACAAATTTTCAGCAAAAAATGTCTATTGTTAAAAATCTGATCTGATTGGCTGTCCTTGATTTTGTATTGTTTCACTAGCCAATCAGAATATATAAAGTTTGTAATTTGCACTGCTGGTATTACACTTTTTTTGCACTGAATTACACTTTTTGCACTCAATTACATTTGAACTGCACTGCTCTTAGCCAATCAGAATCGAGAAATTTGTTCATGTATATTATTATAACATGAATAAGTATAGTAGTCCAGCTGTTATCGACCAAAAAAATGCTGAATTGTTCAAATTGGTGATAAAAGCATGAAACTTTCACACATCACTAATGACCCCAAGGGGAATATTTCCTGATATAGGGCCAAGTCAGGTTAAGCCCTGGGGCCGAGAACTGCGCATGTCAGAAATCTGCCAGCATGGAAACGAGGCTGAAAACCAAAACAGCCTCAAACAGTACTGTATGGACTTTTTGTGGAATAAAAAAGTTCCAATATGATTCCTCGACCAGTTTACTATGTGTTCGTGGCATTTTGGGGCCTGCATGTGGTCATGTGACCACTTTTTAAGGATATTCATAGCGAGGCTTGGGTACCCTGTGGTGGAATTTTGAATACAAGCTGTAATTATCCCGAAATGGATTTTTTATATTGTTATGGTTGTTTAAAAAGGTTTTCAGGTTTCTAGTCACTTTGTTTTCAATGAGCCGTTGGTTTCTGAGCGATTCTGAGCAGTTTATATTTACACTGGGGTCCAGGTCCCCCACGGTTTTCAAGATGGCAGCCTCCCATGTGTACTTTCAGTTCTTCAAGGTATGTAATAAATGTTTTAAAAATAGCAAATAAGGATTGATTTGGGGGATTCTTTCAATAAGAATTGTTTCTAATATATTATTCGAAGTTCCTAGCATATATATCTGACAAGTAAATGTGGTTTAAGCCAAAATTTGTAATGTGAAAGTTCATCGGACAGAATCCGGCGACATTTTCTGGGTCACGTGACATGGTTTCACGCGCTTGATTCAAATTTCTGCTCGAGCGCACATTCCAAATTACAAAGAAAACTGGCCAAAACTCGGCTACACGCCGAAAATATTGTCGATTTTTAGTTAAAACAAAAACTAAAACAAGAAATGTAACAGCGGGATTTTAAAGAAGAGATATTACACTGTAAATACCGCTAATTTAGAGGTAAATTAAGTGAACTTCTGTGCCATGAAAAACAGGTTGAAGTTTGAGTCTTTTCAGACAGAAATCGTATGGAAAGTGTTTTCATTAGCTATTCAACACTTATTTTCTCGCGAAATCTTAAGTATCCAAAATTTGTAACACCCGGAAAAGATTATTTGATTATTCATCTGTTATCGAGTGTTTTCTTATCGAAATCGTATAAATATTTCTACCATGAAACTTGAATGTTTTTGCATCAGTCAAATCGCCTTCGATGCTTGCATATTTATTAACTTTTAGAACTCCCGCGGGCAATCCTAAGCTCCGCCTCTTGAATTATAACAGAAGATACCGAAACAAAGGACGGCAGTGAAAAGAGTAATTGGGTTAGGCTTTACTGAGGATCAGCTTCTGATCAGTATTACAGTTAAGCGGCACTTTGCCTTTGGTATAAAACCAACGCGCTTTGTGAAATGACAAAACTTAAACGAAGAAACAAGTTCAAAAATCAAGAGCGCATCACAAGCGATTAAACAGCCGGATTGTTTATGTCTTAAGCTTTAAAACGAGACCTTTCCCACGATTATGTGTGGCCTAGAAGCGAACTGTTCCGAAAAAATATTTTCGGCTTTACCGATTGAACTCGAGTTGCGATTCTTTTACTGATATTCTAGACTTCTAGTGGTCAAATAAGCTTCAATGATATCTTATTTTAAAGCTACAAAAGTACATAAATCTGTTTCTAAACCTTTAGGTCAGTGATGCGAACTTCTGAATATGATCGTTATTTTGATTTTAAAGCTACAAAATTACAGAACTGTTTCCACACATTTTTATGGTGCGCTCTCAAAGTGAGTGATCATGACTTTTCGTGTTTAATAAAGCGCTTTGGTCAAGAGTTTAAAAAAACTTTTATAGCTTGTATGGAGTTTGAAATCTTTCGCTTGGATAGCTCGTGCGAACAATGCCGAGGTTCACTTTTATTTAACTAGTTTCACAAATATGGCACTAAAATAAAGCTTGCTGAATTTGACTTAGGCTTTTCGAATAAGCGTTAAATGCAGACATTATACTCCATTTTAATGTTGACATGAGTCAAACCTCGAACGCAAACGAAATAGGTTTGGAAACTTCGCGCGACAAAACTTATAACCCAAGTAGCCACGGCAAATTGATTTTGCAGTGATCTTTTATTGTAACCGAGTTTACCTATTTACCCAAGGTCTATTGAAATCTCTTAAAGAGCTTTGGGATTTCAGTTAGTCCCATGACAAGATAGATGACAGTGATTGACAGGCCCAAGAGCAAGTATGGGAATGAGGTATTCCCAGAAGGATTCCCTAGCAGCCAATCACAAGCGCTTTGCTGAATATCTAATAAGGCGTATCATAATTATTCGTATCTCACGGACGCGAGTAAATGTCGCCTAAAACAATGGGATTCTACCCGATGTAGTAAATTTTCGAACGGTAAACTAAGCTAATTTGAAGATTTCGATTATATTTTCAGTTGACCATGGACTGGAAACTTTGCATAATATGCCAGAAATCCAAAAAAGAAAGTCCTCAATGCCCGGCTAGATCCAAACGAAAAGACGCTGGGGCTGGATATTTTTCTTTCATCCGGCATGCTGTGGAATTTAAGAAGTTAGGTATTGCCGTGACCCAAGACCAAGTTGACGTAGAGAGTAGAACAGACTTTGTCTAATAACAAAGCATCTTGGCATAAATCATGCAGAGATCTCTTTAATAATACGAAGCTTGAGCGTGCAAAGAAAAGAAAATTAGCGGAAAGTGATGAAGACGAAAATATTGTCAATGAAGAACCTTCCAGATCAAGTCCTGTCAAGTCAAGGCGATCTTCGATAAACGGTCGTTTCGATCCGAAAAACCTACAATGTTTTTTCTGTGACAAGTACGATAGCACAGATAATTTATATTGTGCTTCAACCTATGAGGTAGACCAAAAAGTTCGAGAATGTGCCATGCTTTTGAATGATAGAAGTCTAATTGCTAAACTCTCTGCTGGTAGTGATTTGATCGCTATTGAGGCGAAATACCATGTCAATTGTTTGGTAAGCCTATATAACAGAACAAGGCCGTTCAGGAAAGAATGCTCCAAATCTAGCGATGAGATACCTGTAGATCTTGAGTAGCTTGCGTTCGCAGAGCTGATAGCTTACATCGAGGACATTCTAGAAGTAGAAACAGCTGTCCTTACATTATCGGAGCTAGTGCGATTCTACCAATATAAGCTCAAGGAACTTGAAGCAGACTGTGGAAAGGTTAACTCTACGCGATTGAAAGAGAGAGTGCTAAGGGAATTTCCTGATCTAAATACATGCGGAAGGTCGTGAAACCAATTTGGTATCGAGGCATGTAATAGGAGGTATTCTGACAGAAGTGAAAAACAGGGATTCAGATGCGTGTTGCCTTGCGAGGGCGGCACATATCGTGAGGAAGGACATACTCAATGTGAAGAACTAGTTTAACGGAACATTTCCAGCAGAATGCCAGAAACTCTCTATCCCAGCATCTTTGCTTACGTTAATTGGCATGCTGATAAAAGGCCCCTCCACCAAGTCTGACCCATCAGATAGCCAGGTATGTATTTCCATCGCCCAGTTAGTTGTAGTCAACAGCATTTCAAGGTCTCGCAATCGGCCAGATGCCACTGGTAGTACGCACCATATCAGATCACGGGAGTGCCCACTACCTATATATACAGCCTTGAAAATACACGGAACTACAAGAGACAGGTCTCTCATCGACGCCTTTTACAGCCTTGGCTTGTGTATATCAAATGATCGCCTGCTCACCGTATCTACAGAAATCGCCAACAGTGTCATGAGGAGCTTAACCCGACTTCGGATTTCTCAGCGTGAAGCCTATGACGCCATCAAAATCGAATTACGATTTTGACATTTTGTGGTTTCAGTGTTGTCACCACTTTATTTAATATAACATAAACACTTTCGAAGATTATGCAGGTATAATTCCTGTGGAGAGCAGAAATTATATTCTTGCCGTCGACGCTCAAACTTCAAGGATGTTCCCACGCGATCATGGAGGACGCTTTCCACTTAAAACAGGGGTTTTGCAGCTTTACTTGACAAACTTCGGAAGTGGTAGGCGTTGTGATTGTAAAGGGAGAACAATTGTCAAGAACAAGGCTTTTGACCGGTTCTCGAACGAGATTTGCCAAGTAAAAGTATCAGATTTGTGGCGGGAAAATGGTGAATGCGCTCAATTCTAATGTTTCTGGCCGGAAAGAAGAAACGCCGAAGAAGAGGGATGTATGTACGCCATTATTCTGTTTGGACTCTGTTGTGGGCTGCTAAAGCAGCACCAGTCTTGTTGGGATCATATCAAGGATTTTTGGTCTCATTAGAGTTCAAGCAAATAATTGACGTGATGAAATCCTTCGACCTTACGCGTTCCGCTGTGATCGGTGAATCAGCGACAACTTTATAGGTAACCCTGAAGACTCATCGCATTCAAGTATTAGGAAACGAGCTGTCGTTTTAAATGGAAGAAGGTAAAGGAAACGAACGTACCTATCGCTGCGATGTGTTACAATTTATTTTGTTTAAAGTTATTTATAATTGATTACTTAATGATTTAAAACTGGCCTGTCGAATAAACCATTCGCGCGGGATTATCATTTTATCCTCGATCATGCGAATTTACTTAATCTGTTTAGTTTTTTGTACTGTCATGCATATATATATATTATTTTAGTATATTGTCACTGCATGTGTATCTATATTTTGTGTATTTGTGTTTTTATATATTGCTGTTGTAGAATGCAGGGCCTACATTTTCTACCGAACAGATATAGCCATGTTAGATACGTCAGGTGATGGTTCAGGAAGTTGTAATGTTGGAGTCAACAATCTAACATGGAAATACAAGGGGAAACTACTACTTCGCAAGCAGCTTATACTAGATTAGAAGTTTATTTGAAAGTGGGGTGAAATCTTACGAATAAACAGGCAAACCAAGCAAGAGCCCCTCTTGCTGCCTGTTTATACCGGTCTGTTAAATTCCACAGCTGAACCTGGGCAGATATTAGCGCCACCCCCCTACTGCCTGTTTATGTCTGTTGTTTTCATGGGTAATCCGTTACCTGAATTCCACAGCTGAACATGGGCAGAAATTAGCTCCCTCCCCTACTGCCTGTTTATGGGTTATGACGTAATGGGTGCGCGCGCGGTGGCGCAGAGGGTTAATGTTCCTGTTTGGAATCCCAAAGGAGTGAGTTCAAACCCCCGCGCGTGGAACCTTTTTTTTTTTATAATTGTTTTTCTTTCTCTCTCGCATCCCTTACTACAGAGAGCCTCAATTTTGTATTTATTTATTGATATTATTTTTATTTATTTTTATTTTTTTCATGTACAGGCTCTTCAAGACGTGACCACCGTCATAGAGAGAGTCCTGAACACCACCCTTGGGACCGCAAACCCACAAGACCGAGTTAGGCTTACCCTAGACGCACCACACTTGGACTACCCACTTGCCTTTCCTTACCTGATGAGGTCCACCCTCACCCCCGCTCTGGTCATGGCCAGAATTGGAGAGCTCACACAATCCAACCAAGAGTTCATTATGCAGGGCAACTTCCATGTCCACGTGTTTCACGTGGAAATACCGAGTGTGGGAAGGGGTCGTGCGGCCCGCTGTTGTACTACCGACTTGGAGAAATTTAAGAAAAATAAAAGAAGTATTTTGAGGATACGAAATGAAGATGAATTATGTATGGCCAGAGGATTGGTCACGGCCCTAGCCATGGCACAACAGCATCCACAGTTCCAATACATAAGACAGGGGAGACCTGTGCAACGGAATCTAGCCGTGGAACTCCATCATCAGGCGGGGGTGCCTATTCAACCGTGTGGAATACCAGAGCTCAAGCAATTCCAGAAGTACTTGGAGCCTCAAGGTGTAGAAGTAAATCTGGTCTCCCGTGTGCACATGAACAGAATTATCTACTCAGGCCACCTCCCCGAGGCACGACACCGTCTTTACCTGTACCAAACAGCGGACCACCACTATGACGTCATCACCAACATGTGTGGGCTGTTGAACGCAAAGTACTTTTGCCCCCACTGTAAGAAGACCTACGAAGACCCTAGACATCACGTCTGTGACACGACATGTGTTTGTTGCGGCGTCAAGAATTGTTCACCCCTCCCCCCTGGAGAGAAAAGGGATTGGAAAAAATGTGACCAATGTCATCGGTGGTTCAAGAGTGGGGCCTGCTACGAGAACCACCGCCGTCACCAACCCCACCGGTCGGGTCGAGGGAACCTGTACACAAGAGAATGGAGCTATTGCGAACGGTACACCCGTTGTGTCCAGTGCGGGGTGACCGTGGACCATCTGGGCCGGGGACGTCAACAACCAGTGGTCCATGTGTGTGGGGAATACAGTTGCCGTAGCTGCAAAACTATTGTCCCCCCGGACCATCTGTGCTACATGCAAGTGGCTGACCAGAAAGCCCCCAGGATAGAAACTGAAGAAGGAGGAGGAGGAGGAGGAGGAGGAGGAGGAGAAGAACAAGAAGATGCCTACACGGCACTCCTGGCGGAAGAAGAGGGGACGGAGAGAGCCGCCGCGGAAGACGAGGGGAACGAGGACAAGTTCCGGTACCGCTTCTTCGACTTCGAAGCCATGCCCCTGGAGGCTCAACACGTGGTCAACTTTGCGGGGATCTCCAAAGTGTGTGAGCTCTGTGTGTCCACAGACTGGGTCACCTGTCCCCAATGCGGCACAAGGAAAATAGAGTTCAAAGGCCCCACGGCCCTGTCACAATTCTGCGATTGGCTCTTCTTGGGGGACCACGAAAACTACGTGTGCATGGCCCACAACGCCATGGGGTACGACTCGTACCCTATCCTGGAGTACTTGTTTAAGAACGCCATCCGTCCCAAAGTGCTCTTCCGCGGCGGTAAGGCTATGGTGGTGACCATCCCAGAGTACAAGCTCGTCATCAAGGATTCTCTGCTCTTCATCCCACTAGCCCTCAAACAATTCCCCGTCACGTTCGGTTTCCAAGCAGAAAACCTCAACAAACTGGATTTCCCCATCTTTTATAACAAACCAGAACAATCAACAGTACGTGGGGCCACTACCAGACCTTCATTATTACGAACCGGCAAACAAGAACTAGTGGCCTGGCACGCGACCGAACGGGGCAAGGGTACGGTGTTCGATTTCCAGAAAGAATTGGCCCTCTACTGTCATCGGGATGTGGCCATCTTAAAACGGGCCTGTTTAGCGTTCCGGGATATCATGATGAAAGCGGCGGGGATAGATCCCTTTACCAGGACCGTGACACTCGCCTCTATGTGTAACCTGGTTTTTCGAAAGAAATTCCTACGCCCTAACACAATCGCGGTTTTGCCACGGCTCGGATACCACCCCAAGGATGTGCAGTCGGCGTTGGCCCTCCAATGGTTGGCCCACGTGGAGCGGCGGGACGGGATTAGACTCCAGCATGCGGGCAACGAAGGAGAAAAACGCGTGGGCCCTTACAAACTGGATGGGTACCACGACGCCACCCACACGGCCTACGAAATCGACGGTTGCCTCTGGCATGGCTGCGACCGTTGTACCTCCCAAGAGAGAGTCCACCCCCTACTCCACTGTACCATGAGAACGTTGGCCGACCGCAACCGAGACAAAGTCGCGTACCTGAAACAACAAGGATACCGCGTGGTCCAGACCAGAGACTGCGAAATCAGAGCGGCCATGGCCTTGGACCCTACCATCGCCGCCCTAGCGCCCATCCCTCAAACCCAGCTTCCACTCGATCCCAAGAAGGCATTCTTTGGGGGTCGTACCAACGGGATTAAGACCTACTGGGAAGCACAGGAGGGAGAATGGATGGAGGCTCTGGATGTGTGCTCCCTGTACCCCTGGGTGCAAAAGACGAAACGGTTCCCACTGGGCCATCCAGAAATCCTCACCGAGAATTTAGACCCCACCCTACCCTACGAGGGGTTAATCCACCTCAAGATCGTACCGCCACGCCGGTTGTTTTTCCCCGTCCTCCCTACGCACGTGGGTGAAAAACTTATGTTTGCCCTCTGCCGGACCTGCGCAGAAGAAAAGAACCAGGAACCCTGTACGCACGATGACGAGGCCAGGGCTTTGACAGGGACCTGGGTAAGCCACGAACTCCACGCGGCGCTGCGACACGGCTACCGGGTCATGGAAGTCTACCGTGTGTGGCATTATTCTGAGTCGGAACAATACGATCCCGCCACCGACACCAATGGGTTGTTCACCGACTACGTGAACACATTTCTTAAGATGAAACAAGAGGCGAGCATCTGGCGGCCCGGGTGCCACACCGACGCCGAGAAAGCGGCCTTCCTAGAGAGCTATCGGGTGAACACGGGGATCTTGTTGGAGTGGGATAAGATCGTGTTCAACCCTGGCCTGCGGGCCCTGGCGAAATGGATCCTAAACACTTTGTGGGGCAAATTCGGCCAGAAACAGAACCCTCGGCAGACGGAGTACGTCACAGAACTGGACCGCTACTTCGAGCTCATGATGAGCGAAGAGAAGGAAGTGCAAGACATTCTGTTCGTCCATGAGGACATGGTTCAGGTTCACTACAACGCGACGCCGCAGCACATCGACTCCAACCCCCATACCAACGTCGTGTTTGCCGCCTACACTACAGCCCACGCACGCCTGAAATTGTATTCGTACCTCGATCTCTTGAAGGAACGCATCGTCTACCACGATACAGACAGTATCTACTACACACGGAAAGTGGGCCAAGAGGCGCCCCCGATCGGTCGTTTTCTAGGCGACATGACGAACGAGTTAAAAGAAGGGGAACACATTGTCCGTTTTGCCTATACCGGGCCCAAGAGTTACGGGTATGAAACGAGTCAGGGCCGCACAGAATGCAAAGTGAAGGGGTTACGCCTCAACGTGCGAAATCGGGCGATCGTGAACCTCGAGACCATGGTGCAAGGACAAGGGGAACCCACACGGACGGTGGTAACGCTGCACGCCATCCACCGCAACACCCAAGACAGGACTTTGCACACCCGCCCAGAGATCAAGACCTTCAAGGTGGTGTACGACAAGAGGGTTCTACACGGGTATCAGAGCTACCCTTACGGTTACTAAAAAACAAAGAGACAGACTCTAGAGGAAACAAAAAAATCATTTTTTATTGTAATAAATAGTTCAGTTCCTTTGAGCTGTGATACCAAAGTCTCAGTCTTTTATTTAGAGGAACTCCATCTTGTAAGGCTTGATACTTGGATGCTTGCGCAGGAATCCTTCCCAAATACAAATATCATAGACCAACTCCACATAGAACCCATAATATGTTCCTTCGCAGTCGCTCAGCACATACTGCTTCCTTTCGCCTTCGCTCAGGTAATCTTCCATCCAGTTACCAAACGTAGAATAGCACATGTGGCACTCGCCAACAATGACATCGCCGCCTTCATCAGCTCCATAGAAAGTAATATCTAGACCCATGACGTTCACAGCTTGAAGAGCAACGAGTAATGATAGAGAATTGTGTCTGTGGAAGTCCTTTTTCTTTAAGTCTTTTTCTTCAGTTGTTTGACGCGCCACCGGCTGATACTCTTGCCTTTATGCTTGCCCTTTGTAGGGTTGGGGCAGGGGCTCCTCGGGAGTCGCGGCAACTCGTTTAGGCCGGGGCGTGTACTCTTTCTTCTTGGAGATCAGATCCCGGGGATGACGGCTGAGATCTTTAGGAATTTTTTCTTCCGCTAAAAATTGCATGAAATCGCGGTAGCCGGGGGACGTGCGGGTGGAAGAAGGATGCACCGCCTCTTTAATCAGATCGGCGATTTGGCTGCCCGGTAGAGTTTGCCCGTAGAGTTTCACTTCCCCTTGCGCATTCCAGGACATTTTCTCTCCCCCTTTCAGTTTCAACAGATTGACCAGCACCGACGCTAAAGGTTTGCTGGAGGGGGGCACGCGCCGCAAAGCGCCCCTTTGGCTCTGGGTTAAAACTTTTGCCGCCACGGCCGTGAAGGGGATACGCTCAATGGTTTCGCGACGTCGTACGTATTTTTGTAGTAAATCTTGAAACTGGTCGGCGCTTTCCGGTTTCTCTGGGGTCTGTAGGACATGAGCCATGGCCGTTTGGTACTGACTGAGCACTTTAACCCCTTTGGTCGTGTCCACACGAAGCTGTTGTTCCAACCACCGCATAGACTCTTCCGGCACCAAGACCATACGCATAGGATTCTTTCCCTCGGCCTCTTTCATCGCTTTTTTCGTTTGCCCGGGTGTCATTGCACTTCCCATCGCGTCACGGAAATTCCTTCTGGGGCTGGGGGATGGTGTGGTGTCCGCTTCCTTTTCCCTGTCTGGGATTTCTTCTTCTGCTGCCGCGTCTTATACTTTCTTTGGATTTGCTTCGCCGCCCGGACGGTCCTGCTGACTTTTTTTCCCGGCACGGTTTGGCATTCTCTTTTTCGAAGACGGGCTAAAAATAACTGCCACCGGGCCGGGTCAATGCCAGCGGGCACCGGCAAGTTGCAGATTTCTTTACCCATTCAGGACCAGATATAAGGCTGACTCAGTTCTTGGGCATACTCTTCCGGGGAAGGGTATTTTGTCGTTGGGTACCCTGGAGCCCTGTACCCTCCGGCTTGTTCCAGCTCTTCCTTTACCTCGTACCTTGCCCTTCGGTGCGGATCTCTTGAGGCAACGTACCCTCCGGCTTGGTCCAGAGCTTTCTTGACTCCGTAGCCTACCCCACCACTGATGGCGCCAGCGGCCACGGCTTTGCCAGCAAGAACGGCTGCGGCAATGAGGGCGGCGGTAGTGAAAATGAAACCCCTTCGCTGGCCCACTGCCTTTTTAAGCTTGGCTTTCTGCAACGCTGTCAAGGAGGAGAGCAGAATCCTTTTCCTCACGGCCGGCGGTAGGGCCTTGTTGGCTATTTTTCGAAGTTTCGCCTTGATGGGGGCAAAGGCTTTCTTCGCGCGGGCGCCTATCGGAAAAGTTTCGAGCAAGGCGTTGTTGTGCACCACTTCGCTGACGGCGTTGATTTGATTTTGGCTCGCGGCCCTGATGAGTTTCGTTTTCTGGTTGAGATCCGCTTTGGCAAATTGACGGAGGAACGTAGCGCTGCGTTGAAGCAAGGGGGAGGCCATCACCACAAATGAACGGATTCCCTGGGGGGATTAGCCTATAAAGTGTACCCAATCCCTTTTGTCCAGGATATCTTCGATACGGCTGTTCAGAGGGGACCGTCGTCGTAAAGCACCCCCACGTTGCCCTGGAAAAGGGGGATGGAAGGTTGTTTTTTTGTTGGGCCTTTTCCACACCGCCCCACGAAGGCCTTGGGGCGGGGCGCCTCCCTTTGGTTTTTTCGCTCTTTTAGCCGTGGGGGTCTTCTTCTTCTTCCTCTTAGAGCCTCCTTGTTGTTGGCTCTTTCGTAGTTGTTGTTGCATCGTTTTGGCGGTGTTGGCAAAAAAATGGGGCTTTCCTCGTTGGCGGTACATCGCTTTGCCGATGTTGCCCATAACGTCAAGGCTAGGTTTTAGCATGGGGGTTAATTTCCTTCTTCAGTTCCGCCCAAATACCAGCCCCCTTTTGATCCTCCTCCAGCACGTAGGCGTGATGCTGTTTTCCCTCCTCGGAGAAAATGTTGGTGCGCAACCGGATTTGGGGAGGGGTCCTGGGGTGCAAATCGAAGAGGAGGTAACCAAAGGGGAGATGTCCGCGGTCACCAAAGCCACGTACAAATGTTGGGTCAATGTTTTAAATTGGAGGCGGCTCATTTTCTCCACCTCGTCTGCCTCTAAGAATTTCACGGTGTTGATCATCTTCCCAAAGAGTCCACACTTTATGGTACTCCCGATAGAGCATAGACACCACGGCAAAGAACCAAAACAACATGAATGCCTTCTCCCCAAGGGTTTACTTTTTTATACGCCCTGGGTCTTCCCCGGTCCGCCAATCCGAGGCCTGGATTTGATCTATAATCCCGACCAATCCCGAGCCTATATTTGGTCTATAAATTTCCGGCCAATCCAGAGCCCGTATTTGGTCTATAATCCAGACCAATCACGAGCCTGTATTTGGTCTATAAATCCCGGCCAATCAGGAGCCTGTATTTGGTCTATAATAGCGGCAGCCAATCAGCAGCCTGTATATGGTCTATACTGACCTGCCTAACTACTGACACATGTACCGGGCTGCGGTGGTGGCACAGTATCGACTGGTGGTGCATGGCTTGCCATTTAGAAATCTCAGTTCCTGTTCCCGCAGCGGAAAGTACCTGAATCCAAGACAACAGCTTTCCTTGTAAGTATTGCACCGAAGCACGAAAAAAAAACGATCCTAAAATACTACAACATATAAATTTCCTGCACTCATAAATCCGTATTTTTAACATTTCTTTTCTCTTTCTCCAACAGCCTCACCTTTGACTGTATCAGACTCGGAGCCACCCAAAGACAGCGTAGTACCAGATACCACTTTAGGTAAGCTTAAGATATATTTTCCAAAAAGGTAAATAATAATAAGCATTACTTATTGAAAGTTATTAAAACTGTCAATATCATTGCAGTTGAAGATGACACACCTCCTTCGGCAACGTCCAAATCCACCTACGCCTATTGTTGAAGATTCGCTCGAGGATCCACCTCCAGTCCATATCGAAGACCAACGCCCCCTGACCTACCAGCTAGTAGAGGAAGGTTCCCAGCAGAGGAAAACAAAGCTCGTGGACAGCATTGGATATAGTTACATTGTGAAGTCGAAACGCTCCTACACAACCTACTGGCAGAGCACAGTGCACACGAAAGGCAATGCCTGCAAGGCCTCCGCGGTAGAAAGGGATGGCATATTTCAGTCTGGACAGTCTGCCCATAACCATGCAGCAGAAGTGGGAGCTGTGACAGCGGCAAAGATAATTGCACCGGCGAAATCAAAGGCCTTGCAATACATATTTAAGCCGGCATCAGCAATAGTAGATAAGGTATTTAACATAATGTAGAAAAACAAACCCTAACCCTTACCCTAACCCAAAACATTGTTCAATAACGGAACTATTTCAACTAATTTTGTACAGGTCCTTGTAGATGAACTGCCAGATGGTCCATGTCCTGCACTGTCCAAGCCAGTTCACATGGCCAGAGCCGCCAACTGTCTTTGCCAAATACTGCATCCAGAGGATCCCAGAGACATAAACTTCAATCTCGAGGAAGACTGTGTCCTGCCAGAATTCTACCGATCCGAGGTAAAGGTCAAGACCAGACGGCACTTGATTTTGCCACTGCCGAGCAGCTATCAACCCTGGCAACTGCCTAGTCCTGGTACGTGGATGACACATTCAAGTTAGTGCGCCATCCCTTTACCCAGCTCCTGACAATCAATGCCTTCATCAGATCCGGCAAATACGCCAAACAGGTGCTGCTGGCATTTGTCCTGATGCCTGGCAGCAAAAAGAGTGATTACAAGGTAAATCCTAAATTATAACCAAACAAAAGACGAAAACAGGAAAAAGACTGCAACAAAGAATCATGCCATGATTGTTGCCATGATTGTTTACATGATTGTTTATGTTAATGAATTTTACTTTTGTCTCCTTTTAGGTCTTACGAGAAGTAATACATCTACTTCCAACAGAACCCACCATGAATCAGGTCACCCTTGACTTCGAGAAGGCACTATGGTCAGCCCTGAAATCTGTTCTCCCCGAAGTACAGATTCAGGGTTATGTATTTGACTGGACACAAGCGCTGTAGAGGAAGGTTAGCAATGGACTCGTTAGTAATCAAACAATTCAATAAGGCAAATAATAATGACTAAAAAAGATGGCTGGTATCCATATTAACTATGTTCAATCATAGAAACATCAATGAAACATTTGCAAAATTACTCGGAAACATTAATTTATCTTCAATAGGTGCAAGAGCTGATCTCCAGGTTCCGTACGTCCATGACGATGGGACCTACCTGTGCTTGAGGAAGCTGATGGCACTTCCATTCTTACCCCATCAAGAGGTAGGCCGATGTTTCAGAGACTACAATTACAGGCTGCAACGGAACCACTCAAAGACCTGATTAAATACATGAAGAACAACTGGGTAGAGTACCACGTTCCCCACCAAGGAGTGGTCTGTGCATCGACAGGCAATCCGAAAGAACAACGACATCAAAGGGTGGCATAATGCCTTAAACCGAAGAGCCAATGGACGGTGTCACCTGCCCTTCTATACCCTGATCCAACTGTTACACTGAGAAGCCACACCGGCCACAGTTAACATCCGCCTTGTGCCAAATGAGAAGCTGAAGAGAATACAGCACAAGAAGTACTGCAAGCTACAGGTCAAGCTCTATGCGCACTGGGATCAGTATGACCAGCGGGAGAAGACTGTGGCCCAGTTACTGAAGGCATGTTCCAGACTGAATGGTCCAGCTCGAATTGACTGATAAATTTGTAAAGTAATTGATGACATAATCCCATATGCTTGTAAATATTTGCTTGATTTTGTAATATATATAAAGGTAAAATACATGAAGTGTGTCCTTGTCTGACACTCAGTGTACAAAATCAAACAGAACTAATAGAGAGCTTAAGCATCAACGACGGAAACGACGGCAACGACGGAAACGCCTAGGACGACGGCATAAAACAATAGCCTTAATTACAAAATACAATAGCTGCACGTGGAAATGCACGCAGTCGCCTACATTTCAACCGTCTGGAAAAACACGACGCGAAAATCCCAAATTTTACGTTTACAAGAGAACGCCAACATAAGAAAGTAAATCACTCTGTTTTTCGTTCGGGGTGAACGGAACTCTATGCTTATCATATTTTTCGAAAGACATGAATGTGACAAGTAATTAAAGGCGAACGAAGGAAATAGATTTAAAGTTTCCTCTCTTTAGCTGAATCGGAAGTCACAGTACTAGCATACTGTTATGGCTAGAATGGTCGTGCTACATGTCATTCCCACAAAGTATTGTCAATATCTATTCGATATCACAGAAAATACAATGTAAGTAGAATAACTTTTTCTTAACAATCTTAACGCGTTTTTTTATCGATTCATAGGATGATAGCTGCATCGATGAACTTATTACATCCTTCAGCGGCCTAAGCTCCACAGAATGTACTCCTGTCAAAAAAAAAAAGCTGTTAAATCGAAGAACAGTGAAATTCAACAAGAAAGTATTTGAAGACAGGTGAGGCAACAACACTGAAACAATTTTACGTCCGTCCCTAATGATGCCGTTTTTAAGGCTGCGGTCAGAAAATCTGTCAAATTCAGAATGTGTATTTCCAGAAAATATACAACCATGGAAATTTTTGTGATTCTTCGTGTTGGGGGGGGGGGGTCATTTAAGCAACACTCGCTGGTGGAATTCCAATTACTCATTTAAATTAGAAGATTAGCTCTTTCTTGCACGAACAAACAAAGTGACTTTGTTTAGCGAACAAAGCGATCCGCCGAGAATTAATCCACTTTACAGTTCTGGACTGGTTTACGTTATGTTATATTTATGCCAATATGCCAGTTTATTCAAATACTTACATGGCCGTTGAACCCCAGTGCGTTCCAGAGATACATACGTATCAGTTGCAGTTGCTTTTTAGCGCGTGCGGTATCACTTAGGGGTACGCGATTGGTGGGCCCAAACATTAAACCGGATATCAATTATAATTCTCCCTAAATTAATATCAAACACGGACAACTTCCTTGTTTGGCAAGTTTAGTTTGTGTTTAACAGTGTTCTCTTTTAGGACTAAAATTAAAACAGGACCACGCCCAAATTATATCTTTTAGGGATTCAATAAAGGAGGATATTACACACTTCCCATCATGCTTTTGGCGGGTGACGTCATGACGTCGTACTATAATTAATCGAACCCGAGCTAAAAAGAGGAGATCGTCTTCATCTTTCGTCATTGATTTTCTGCGTTCAAAAGCAATCCTGGTGAGTAGTGTTTGGTTGTTTGGTTATGCTAATACCACTCTTGTGTCTGATGTCAAAAGATATTGGTTTATCGGCTTAAAAGGGTCAAAGGTTTCTGTTACGCTCGAGCAACAATTTTATTGTTTCTTGTTCTACCATTGTTTCTTTTCAATACATGTATGAATAGTCGATTCGTATTTGTTTATATTACGGGTACATTAGCCAAAAAAAACGGTTTTGAGTTAGTTTAGGTAATGCTGAATGTGGGGGACACAAATGTACCCTAATGTACCCACGTTTGGTGTATTTTTCGCCTGCTCAAATCACTCGTTTTTTATACAAATGAACCTTGATCCAACCCTATTGATTTGTCGATTACTGCAGGTCAGAATGACTCAAAGCTTACAGTTCTCGATTTCCTTCGGATTTTTCAAATTCTGATAACCATGGAAAGATTCTGCTTTACGTATACGTAAGAGAAAGTAATGCATTTGTTATATTTGTATGATTCTCTTTAGGAGCAAACGAAGGACAGCGAAAAAAGAAAACATGTCACTACAGGTGACACCCCACAAAAGCCCGAAGAAAAGAAAGGAAAGGGTAAAATTTGCACATCATGTAGTACTAAAGCTAGTACTAGTTCAACGGGTAAGAAAAGTCTTTCATTCAAGACTATCCCAGGACATTCTCCTGAACAAAATATTTTAAGCATAGTATTTATATATGTTGCCAGTACTGGTGCATGCATCTGTCAATCTGAATGGGAAAACAAAAAAATATTTATCATGCTGCCAGTGACTGGAACAATTTAGACAATAGTATTAGGGAAACTAATTCACCATATCTTTTTAAATGTAAACTTACCAGTATTTTTTAGGACATCGTATACATTTTTCATTACTTAAGTTGTATAGTTTTTAGCATCTTAAAAATATTTTTTTTGCAATTCTGATATAATTATATTTTAACCATTTTTAATCATTAATTATTTGTTGTAGCACCCTACTGAAAATCGCCTTGGCAAGTTAATTAGGCACCTGGATAAATATTACTATTATTATAATGTTGATTGTGTCTTACTGTGCCAAAATAAACTTCACAAAGGCTGTGTATAATGTATAAAGTATGTTCAGGAATCGTCCTGTTTATACAGGTAATACATGAAGGATTCATGTTGCTTTACTAAGAGAAAGTAACAAATGTGTTAATATATTTGCATGATTCTGTTTAGGAGCAAATAGGGAAGGACAGCGAAAAAAGAAAACATGTAACTACAGGTGACACCCCACAAAAGCCTGAAGAAAAGAAGGGAAAGGGTCAATTTTGTACATGTAGTACTAAAGCTAGTACTAGCTCAACAAGTAAGAAACGTCTCTCATTCAAGACTAGCCCAGGACATTCTCCTAGCCAAAAGGTAGGTAATATCAATGCCGAATGCATCCAATATCTGTCAATCTGAGTGTTGATTGGATTTTACTGTTCAAAAATATTCACAAGGTCTATGCATATAGTTAGTATTCAAAAGGGTTGTATGTGACATATTATAGTATTTTACTGTGTGACCACTGTAATTGGGGCCATGCATGGCCACTTTATTAACGACAACCAATCATATGTGTTGAAAAACGAGAACAATTAAAGCATTCCAGCATACCATCATTTGAGCCAATCAGTGTTGAGTACAGTGCAATAGTTTTGATCCAGTAAAAGGCAATTTTGAAGTCAGTATATTCAAATATTAATAATTTAAGAAGTGGATATGTTAGGATCTGTAAGTTGTAAATTATGCTTTGTTTTCATTCTGCAAGGTGATTTGCTCTCATAGCTTAAGTGGTGCTGATTACAGTAGTCCCATACTAAACACATGGAAAAAAAATGTTATCATCAACAACCTTTATTGTATTATCAATGCCAAATACATATTTTTACACAATTAATTTTGGATATGTTATGGTCAGGTTGCCAATTTCCTTGTTCGAAGAGCCTAGGAATTCCTCAGTCTCCGAAACAACTAACATTCTCACCAAAGTGCTCCAAAAAAGTATGGACTTTGGAGGAAGATACAGCTTTGGTTCAGTTTGTGGCCCTTCACAGAGACCTCCAACCAACAACAAGTCAATGGCCATGCATGCGGCCAACCCACCCGTACTGGGAAGATGCTGTACAGTTCATCCAAAGTGCAACAAAATCAACTTTGAAGAGGGCAGGTAAGTTGAAGATAAGAAACGTTCATTGTAACTCTCCAAAATTGCTGTAATTCTGGTTTGATATATCGTATTTTTCAGCAAGCACAGCACGACAGCGAGTGGTTGTGTATCTGAAAGGGAAATACAAAACTGTGGATGAGGCAGAAGATGATCTTGGTCTAACTGTAGAAAATTATCTCACTGAAAAGTGCATCAAGCCCAAGTCTGATCCTGTAGCTTCTAAAACAAAACCACATGCAACTGCATTTGGCCACCTGTCCCTTACCAAAGCACAACAGTTGCACTTAGCAAGGGTGTACTTCTTGGCAATGGATGAAGATGAGAAGTACATTTTCTTGAAAGAAGTAGTTCCATCCCTTGCATACAATAAGCTTCAATTATTGATTGTCTTCTTGGCAGGCCTTCCAGAAATAAAGCAGTGTGCAGAGAAGCTAACAAACAATCTATTCCTCACCCTTGCAGAGAATGAAGGAATTACTAACAACCCTGGTGATTTTGTGTCACTTTCTTTGTTGGGCATGAAAAGATTAGAAGCTGGTGGAAAACCAAACCTGGTGTACAAGTTCAGCCAATCTCTTGGGAAAAACCGTGAAGGAACTCAAAACTCTCTTCTCCCAATTGATCGAATGCCTTATGGCCTCATAGAATTCACCATCCAATTCTTTACCTGCACTGATTCAAGACAGGTATTAGTGCATATAGGTATATTGTTATGAATGCATGAAGATATCGATATACAAATCATGATTTTTCTCAGCCTCATCCAATAATTGCTTAATGTTTTGCTTAGCCTCATTAAGGAAATGCAAAATATTTTCTCAATGTTGTGCAAATTAATGTCATTTTTTGTAGCTTCGTGTACCTCAAGACTATCATGTGTGGTTGCAAACCATGGAGAGTTTCCCTCCAGATTTCATAGACTGTTTACTGGGCCAATGTGGAGTGGCCAGGACAAGGACATGATTGGAAATCCTGAGAAGGCATGCTTGTAAACATTGGAGAATAATTATATTATATGACCACAACTTTCATGTTATAGGCTAATGTTTTGTGATGACTTGAAATTTATGTGTACTTTTTGTTTAAATCATTTAAGGCACGGACTAATATTCCAGCTCCCAGTAGAGTCACCAACTGGAGACATTCCAAGAAAGATTCCCTGAAAGTCACTCCAACACCTGGTTTCCAGGTAGAAATTTTAAAATGATAATATTACTTATATACATTGTATACAGCACCAAGACATACCAGCACCAAGACATACCAGCACCAAGACATACCAACACCAAAATATAAACAATCAAATCAAGAGAATATATCTAAGAAAATATCTAAGATCAATACATTAATTTCAGTATGACTTGAATACTAATAATACCAAAAAGTGAACTTTAGGATTTGGTTTTTATAACAGATCTTTTTGGTTCTTTAATAGCCTTCATCCTTAGATGAACTAAAGGCAACATAACTCTATAATGCTATGGCTCTGCTAAAGGATGTCCAGGCAGCAGAGGCTACACAAAAGGGAAAACAATTCATCGAAGTTGGTTTGCGACAACAGCAGTGTCGTCTTAAGGAAATAAGGTAGAGCTTTGCACTGGTTCGAGAGTTTCATGGATGTTACATTTATGTCTCGCAATCACGCAGCCGCCAGTTCCTAGGATTCCCTTGTTAAGAAATTGATAGATATTCACAGATCGAAAACAATTTTAACAATTTACTTGAAGTACAATGGTTGGTTGCCAATGAATATGTAATAGTGTAAGTTATTCTAAATGAATATTTTCACCTTTGCAGAGAGAAAGCAGAATGGGTACAGGTATGCACATATCGTACTTATCGTATACAGTAGTTTTCAAATTAGTCAGGTAATCAAGTAAAAGCCTTCTTAAAAAAGCAATATGTGCGACAGAGTAAATATCGTGATTCTTAAACTTTTAGGCTGTTTTTCGTCTTTATCTTTTAGACAAACCCAAGGAGGCCTTCAACAGACTCAGCGAAGACGATAAGGAGAAGATACGAACCCTACGATACATCATGGACCGATTTTCAATTTCTCTCCAGGGCTATCTTGAGATGACTCAGGTGGACGATTCCCTCCCCAGAATGCATCTAGTTGAAAGCTGTGTAAAGGTTTTAGACAGTCGGTGGAACATCAAAAGAACACCAGGCGAGCCTGAAGGTGCTGTGCTTTCATTACAGCTTATACTGGAGCAAGAAATCCGGGGGCATGTAAGTATATTAATTATGTAACCCTATTATAGGATAAAATGTTATGCTGAACATAATTAGGAAATAGTTTTATGGCTTGAAAACTCAGCAAAGTAACGCAAGCCTCCTATTATAATATTGGCTGATAATATTGGGGGTATGAACATTCTTTTATAACATTAACTTAAGTTTCTTTTTCTTGTAGTTGAAAACCATGAATGGAACACTGGCTGGTAGACCGCTGAAAGTTAAAATATCTGGAGATGGGGCTAGGATATCTCACAGCAGTAATTTGTTTGCCTTTGCCATTGTAGAGGATGCGCAAAATGTTTTGTCAAGTGCAGGTATGTAATAACGTAAATAATGGAATCAAATTTTAAATTGACAAAAACTAGAAACTATACTCACAGTTTAAAAGAAATGGAATTTAAAAGCTTTGGAAAACCCTGGTCATACCTTTTTAGAACCCCACCTCGTCGTTAAAGTGCTAGTGACATGGGTTTTGACTTTTTGTGCAAAATTTTACAACATCAGGGTAACAGTATGATTTCAATGATTCGACACAAATATTTTTTTAGAGTGCATTATCGAAGCTTTTTCTCACCACATGAAGCCCAGTTACTTTTGCTATTAACTGTAGTGAACAAGTATCAAGTTTAGGATTTGATGTTGAAATCAAATATTACCCTTTTGTGCCACATTTCGAAATTATAACTATTGTACATGTATCTCAGGTAACCACACTGTTGCAATTGTGAAGGCAAACGAGGATCATAATACTCTCAAGGCCTCACTTGCAATTGTCATCCAAGATATCAATGGACTAATCGACAATGGGCAGATCGCTGTTGATGGAATGAAGGTTGACCTGGAGTTCTATTTGGGAGGAGACTACAAGGTGAATATTACTATTATCTTTTTTAAACTAAATGGGAACTGACAATCAAATTACCAACACCTTAGATTAAACTTTGTGTTCAACATCTTATCTAGGCAAGTTAATTTCTATAAGAAAAAAAAGAGTAACCTTTAAAAGTAAAAGATTAAAAAGTATTAAAATCTCATGTGCACTTCTCTAAACAGTTCTAACTCATAGCAATGGGGAAAGGAGCAACAAGTAACAATAGCTGTATCTGGTGCACTACCCACAAAAAGGAGAGGTAACATAATAATAATCATAGTCTCAAATATTAAATTTTAGGGGCAATTGTTATACAAAGACTAAGTTCTGATTAATGAGAACTTCTCTCTTCAAATTACAAGGACTCTGCACATGTCCCACATGTAACATGTCCCACTTCTATCAATGGTCCAAATCATTTCTTCTAAATGGGGCCCTAGTACCAGTTTGCCACAATAGCATACTAATAAAATTAATATTATGTCTTAAATTAAAAGGAAATATCACATTCTATTTTTACATGAAATATCTGATTTATTCATATCTTGTAGGATGATAGTAAAGACAAACCTCCTAGACATAGGACTGAGGCTCACCTATGTCCCTTAAAGTGCCTATGAAGCTTATTTTTTTATTTTAGATATCAATTCTAAATCAAGTGAATAGTAGAATGGTAAAATATATTTTGCTTTGAATGCTGTGCCGCTGAGTTAAGGAGGTTTTAATATCCAAAATGCTAATTACATGACGTCAGGGGAGGCATCAATTATTATACAAAATCGTTTGTTACAATTAAACTTTTTTTTTTAATTATCAGTGGTATACCTATGGTTGAAATAAAATGATATTAGAAATTCGTTTTCTTATATCAGTAGAAGCGCCCATTCACAACCACTAAGAAGTGATTGCAGATGCCTCCCCTGACGTCATGTAATTAGCATTTTGGATATTAAAACCTCTTTAACTCAGCGGCACAGCATTCAAAGCAAAATATATTTTACCATTCTACTATTCACTTGATTTAGAATTGATATCTAAAATAAAAAAATAAGCTTCATAGGCACTTTAATATCTGTAATAATAAAATTCAATAACCTGAAATGCTTCACATAACATGTCTCGGTCTATGATATTATTATATTTATACCTTAAAATCCATGTCCCCCAACTTATATCCATCATAAAGGGCATTTTTTCATAGTGGAAATTAACATTTATAAGTTAACAAAGAAGGCATATTTCTTACAACTGCGTCACAAAACGTGATTATACATGGATTCTTAACGGTATTGTGATGATGAAAATAACGATTTGAGCTTCTTAAGTTAAAAACTTGATTGGTTGGGGCTATGAAATTAATTTGGGGTGAAAAATTATAAGGGTTGCGGATTGTTTTAATTTTGGATTAATTTTCACCGTACGGGATTCTTCTGAAAAGTCATATGAGACTAATACAAACCCTAACACATTTCAGCTTTATAATCTAGACTCTCGTACGAATAGAAAGTCGACGTAATGGTATGAATGAAATATACGGTATGAAATATATAGCCACAAATCCACTATATTAAGTCTATAATTGAAATGTAAGAATTGAGACATAAAAAAGCTTAGTACGTTATACGTAGGGCGTAGATACCATTAACTACAATTACCAAATCCATCATCCGGTTATGAGCAAGCAGTATTTAGCTTTTCATTTTTCAAAAGATTGCATGGCCTTTTTGTACAATCAAAATGTTGTTGTAAAGTAGTTGCATGCATATTGCCACCATGTTCGCCGCCATGTTGAACACGTGACCGCCCAGTCCCCGGCCCCAGTCTTAGTTATTTGAATGGGTTACCTGTGATTATTGATTTTTGCTCAATATTGTTTTCGTACAGGCAGTTTCTGGAAAATATAAATAACAAACGTAAAAAAGTATTGAAGATCCTAGAGGGTAATGGCTAGCAATTTATAATTTTTACACTACGCCACAAACGAGAGCGCACGCGAGGAGGATTTTATTGGAAGGCCTTCCAATCCTCCTTAAGCATGCGTAAAGAATAGCCGCTGACTGAGTACCGTATCCGACTACATACAACTGAGTATGGCGGACAACACCAGAGAGTCTTACACGGTAAGAACAACTAACGACTTACTGTTGCATGTGTTGTAGTGTATTTATTCGTATTTCACATAATGTTAAGCCGTTCATGTTTAACTTTTACAGCTTCAGATCCACGACAGTCAAGTGAGAGATTATCTCGAGGAGTTGGCCAACTACATTGAGAATCATCTCATGCAAATTGACGAAGTAAGTCAAAGTAATATAGGTGACATTTCTTGATTCACATGAAGCCGAAACTGACGAGTCTGTCTCAAAACATTTAAATCTGGGGCCCAGCTGTTCAAAGCCCCATGGTTTTGGTTCTGACGGTAGAAGGTATTTGCTTCCAATTCTAGTAGCGAGACAAGCGTAGAATAATGTACTTGTTGTTTCTCTTCTAGGAATCCTGAAATATGAAGTTCACAAATTAGCAAATATTTTAATAAATGTTATTTCTATTTCAGCACACTCTGAACATTGATCCGTTTGCAAGATGGTAAGTTCAATTATTCTTGATGCGCCTAAACATGGAAATATTTGTTAACATTACAAGGGCAGCGTACCGTTAAAATTATAAGAAAATGACTGAATCCATATTTGCTGCGAGCGTAAGCGAGCAGCGAAACTAATGCTGACGGAGTTCCTCTGTCCGATGTACCGAGTGCGATCTGGGCTGAGCTTATGTTGTGCTGCATGTCGATTTGTGTTTTTCGTGGGCGATGATTTTTTCGGCCGAGTGAGATCTGGGCTGTGAATGTGGTTGTCAGCAGTAGATTTCATATCTTGTGCGGTCAGGTTGCATCATCAGTCCGTTGCACGTGCTTTATCGCCACGGGGATTTTAATTGAATGCGTTATCGCCACGGGGATTTTACTTGGATGGAGGTAAGTGTTCTTTATCTACAAATTATCATATGCAACTTTATTCGTTGCTGGAAGCATGCATCAGGGACACGAACGATTTAGTTACATTTCCAGGGGCAGACAGTGTTCTTTCATGAGTTTGTCAGCGTTTTTGTGTACTCAGTCACATCCAGTTTCACAATGGTGTACTTCTACAGTCGATCAAATCTTAACCGAAGGAGACAGCATGTACTTGAATGCCTTTGAAAGACAAAGTATCCCTGATACTGAGACATTGTCGCTGACCTATCTGCCTGATAGAGCTCGTTGGTCTTCGCTAATCGTGGCATCGCTCGATAGAGCAACTCAAACAAATCAATAGCCCTACGAGGCAAAACCAAATAAACCGGGAAATCAAATGCTCATTGAAGCACAAACAAATAACCAATCACCTAATATGGTGACAAATACTGATCTACCGACGTGGTAAAGCCCGACAAGGCGCAATTCAAAACAAACAACGACCCAATGTGGTTGATAAACTACAAAGATTTCTATCAGGGAAGAATTAATCGAGACCAGCATGAAAACGAGGCTCCATACTTGAGTCTTAACTTCTGCTTTGATGAATGCTTTCATGAACGATAATTATGCATTTATAATATTAGATGGTTATACTATGGCTTTAATGAAGACTGTATTTACGTATTTGATTCCGATGCACGTAACTGTTTTGGTATGCCTGATCCAAATGGCACTGCTGTTGTTATGAAATGTGCTAATATCAGTCAATTAGAGGAATATTTATATTCTCTTTCACTTAATCTAAATAGTGAATTATTTGAAATTGTACCAGTTGAGTTTTACACTGAACAAAATGAAACTCGATGCATTTCCATGTCAAATGCCAAGATAAATTCATGTAAGAGAAAAAGGCCAGAAGAGACTGAAAGTCAAAAACAGAAAAGGCTTGAAAAAGCTAAAGATTAGAAGAAAAGAAGGATTTCCAAAGAAACTGAAAATGAGAGGGTAGCTAGATTAGGAGCAAAAAAGCACACCATGAGAAAAAAAAAGCAGAAGAAACTGAAGCTAAGAAACAAAGCAGGCTAGAAAAAGATAACAACTATCACAAAAGAAAATATTCTGAAGAATCTGATATACAAAGAAAGACTAGACTTGAAAGCGCCAGAAAATACATGCATATGAAAAGAAAATCTAATCAGATTGTTACTAAGCAGATTTCCAAAGAAACTGAAAATGAGAGCGTACAATGTAGCTAGATTAGGAGCCAAAAAAGCACACCATGAGAAAAAAAAAAGCAGAAGAAACCAAAGCTAAGAAACAAAGCAGGCTAGAAAAAGATAACAACTATCACAAAAGAAAATATTCTGAAGAATCTGATATACAAAGAAAGACTAGACTTGAAAGCGCCAGAGAATACATGCATATGAAAAGAAAATCTAATCAAATTGTTACTAAGCAAGCCTATTTGAATGAATTTGATACTTCAAAAAATGGTCAACTCCATGAACAAAGTTGGGCTAAGACCAACATTTCAAACTTTCATAATTCTATTGTGTATGTTGTATGCCAATGTTCTGTTTGTCATGAAGCATGGCCGTTAAAGTCTAAACCAAGGTCACCAGACACTTACGTCTGTTCTAGGTGTTCAAGGGATAAGAAAACACCAAAGAAGTTTTCAATGGAAAATTCAATGATTCCATCTCCAGGCCCTGCTGAACTACAGGGTTTATCTCAAGTAGAAGAAATGTTAATCGCTCGTGCTCTCCCTATAATGAGAGTTTATATCAAACCAGGGGGCCAGAGAGGGTACTCTGGACATTGCATCAATTTACCACAAAATGTGCAAGAGCTTGCATCTTCATTACCAAGGTATCCTAAGGACCTATCTGTGATTATTGTGAAGGTTAAAGGTAGAGACAATACCTTTAAAGATGTTAATGTAAGAAGACAAACAGTACACAATGCTTTATTATGGCTCACACAAAATAATCCCCACTATGTAGATGTACAAATAAATGGACAAGCATTAAATACCTTGCCTGACAATGACATACCCAGTAGATCTGTTGAGACAGAAGATGATATTGTGTCTGATGAAACTGTTGACCCTGATTTAAGTCCACCTACTGATAACTACGGTGGCCCAGAAGTGCAAAACAAAATACTTTTCTCAAAACAAATCTTTTTTTTCTCAAAACAAATCTTTTTTTTCTCAAAACAAATCTTTTTTTTCTCAAAACAAATCTTTTTTTTCTCAAAACAAATCTTTTTTTTCTCAAAACAAATCTTTTTTTTCTCAAAACAAATCTTTTTTTCTCAAAACAAATCTTTCTTTTGGAAAGGGTAGTCATGCATAGCGCACGCGCATGCACTTCTACTGAATCAAAATGGCGGCGTTGGCGATACCGTATTGTCCTACCTGTGGCAAAAGTTATCAGAAAGGAAAAGCTATCAAGTTTTGTGTCCACTGTGGCATAAAATTAGAAAACAACGCTGAGAATAGTTCTCTGCCCGCGTCGCCTGCCTTGGCGCCGACTTCAGATGGAAACGGAGGTCTAACATGCAAGAATACGGCTGGAGTCACGTTGTCATTGCAGGCTTTCAAAGCGCGCAAAGAAACAGCCAGAAGTTCATTATTTCGGCCTTCGAAGAAGGCTAAACGTCCGGAGAAAGACGTCACAATTCGCATTGGCATTTTTAAATGATGAGGAGCGAGGTCTATTGAAACCGCAGTGGGGCAAGACTCTACCACTGTCAGTAGACAGAAATAGTACTTACTCGACCATCCTGGATAAAGCACTCACAAAGAGAAAGACGCACGACCGTAACTTCAACCGAGCGTTTCAGGAAGAGGAATACAGACTGCTTTATCCTGATGGAAAAGAGGCTGTATTTTTGCCTGGTGAATCACATCAGTTCTTTAACCTCCAAGCTTACAAGGAAGACCTAGGCTCGCCATACCACAGAGTAATGTTCTTCCTTTGTTCGGTGAATGACATTTCCAGTTTGGAAGAAGGGGAAAAAAAGACTGTGGAAGTGGAAGCAGAGAGTGATTCTTTGCTGGAAGTGAATCCTAATCGGGTGGATGTAGATCAGGCACAAGCACCCTCTTCCAATGCTGATGAAGGACCCTGCAACAGTCAGAGTTGGGCCATGTCAGACCTCGACCTACAAGAAAAACTCCACCGTGCAGACAACGACAGTACCAGCACTGGACAGAAGTCTGTTTCGAGTGAATTAGATACAGCTGGTACAAGTAGCCAACATGGAAATCTTCACTATTCAACTGGATCTACTGCTGCTTTATTACCTCGGACTGGTAATAATACCATTGAAATCCAGTGTCCTGTTTGTTATAGGGGCTTCCCACCAGCCTCAATAGCAACACATGCTGACAGCTGCTGTGAACAGAAAGAATTCCAATACATTGAGGCCATGGAGGAGGAGGAGCAGGTCATGGCTGCCCTGACATCTGCCCTGAATAACAATGATCCTGTAGAATCCATATCAAATAATAACCAGAATGATGTAAGCAAAAAGGAATTGCTGATTGGTGAGATAAAACACTTGGCAGAGAGTCTGTCCCAAGAATCAGTGAGAATAAACATCAGAAGGCAAAAGATTCTTGCCGACTACAAAAAAGATAGAATAAAGAAGAAAATAACTCCCACTACAAACGTGCGAATTGTTTTCATGGGTGAGACAGCAGTTGATGACGGAGGGCCAAAACGAGATTTTTTTACAGGTAATTTTTTTATTATGAAAGTACTGTACACATAAGTCATATTATTATTCGATAGGGGTAAGGTGGACGTGCAGCACTAATAATACAGATAGAATAAACTAAGTGGTAAGCTGAGGTGCTGTGAATAACCTATGTAATTCCTTCTAAGCAGTGACCCTAGAAATGAAATGGGCCCACACGGATGGTCCGCCCATTTCCTTCATAGGGCCACTGCTCAGAAGTAATTACATGGATTATTCACAGCACTGCAGCTTACCACTTATTATTCTATCATTATTTTGATAGGTTTGATAAAGGATCTAAATATTTATGACAACTATAAAAATAATTTCATTCAAAATTGATCAGAAATTTATGTTTAAAATAACTGAATTTTATCCTAGCAGATCCCAGCAGCCACTTCCATATGCAGTGATCAGCCTCTTTAATGGGACACAAATGCACTGAATACATTTGATTCAGTCCTCTTTAGTGCATTTATATCTTTTTAGGAGTTTTTATTGATATAGATTTAATAGATAGTACATAGTGGGTTTTTTCTCTTAGTTATTTTGTTACTCTGTATTAGTGATATTTTTTGTAAACTGAGAACAATTCAGCCACTTGTTAGCTTGTACTCTCTGTGTTCAATAAACCATTATTATTATTATCTATTATTATATTTATTATTATAATTTTATTATTAGTTATATCATTTTTTTTTTTATTCTAGTTGGTAGGCTTTTATTTAGAAACAATCCATTGTTCATGTAACAGGAAAAGCATTATAATTATAATATTTTATACCATTTCTGTGATGATGTAGTGGATTTGTACATATGTATGGACATTGTAAATGTGTTGGTATAGCGCTGCAGTAATAATATCGACAGTGTGATTGTAGCTCATTTGGATATTCCCTCTTTCATTTTTCAGAGATTCTTGCAATTCTAAAGAGAAAACTATTTGATGAATTTGGCAAACCCATTTCTTCAACCATGGCCTTGTCATCTGGAGAGTTCCGGCTTGCAGGAGAACTAATGGCTATGTCTATACTTCAAGGTGGGCCTGCACCAAACATTTTTAGTGAAGAGGCCTTTCTTTATCTCATGAGAAAGTTAAAGCCAGAAATGTGCTCTGGCACTAACAAGACAGTTGCAATGAAGGTAAGGTTTATTTCAGCTTAATTGAATACAAATCACTAGCTCTGTCAGTAAGAAGTAAAGTCTAAACAATTTTTGGTTATTTTGAAGAAATAATGTTTTGACTTCTGCAGTTGAAAGGTAAATCGTGGTACTCACGAGCAATATAGGCATAAGCATAAGGATAAGAGTGTTATGTTCTAGTGAGGACAGCCACGACATAAACATAAGCATGAGAAAATCAAAAAATTTCATTCTTCTTAATATGCTTATGTTTATGTCGCTGTTTTTCCTAGTGAGGACAGGCACGACATAAGCATAAATGTAAGCATAAGGTAGTGAGGACAGTAGCAACATAAGCATAAGAACATACGCATGCATATTAAACACCTCCTATGTTCTTATGCTTATGTCGCTAGTGGGGACTGGGCTTTAAAAGAATAATATTTAAAGAAAGGATGGATCTGTCCCAGTTTCTGGGAAACCCCCACCCCTCCCCTCCCTGTTTCACCCATTTGTAGTTAATCATTAATGATTAACTACAAATGGGTGAAACAGGGAGGGGAGGGGTGGGGGTTTCCCAGAAACTGGGACAGATCCGAAAGAACTGTATTGATCAGTGTCTATATGCAAAAGCTTGAACACAAAAATACAAAAGACAGCCAAAAAATTATTATTGAACAAAAGACAGCCAAAAAATATTGAAATTGGAGTTCATGCACCTGCAGGGGGGAGGGGGAGGGGATTTTAGGGTGGGGGTGTGCCGCCCAGGTCTCATAACCCTTACACTATTTAAGACCAAAATATATGATTTTCCATACCCGTTTTCAGACCTTAACTCGAAAATCAGTACCCTATTTCAGACCTCTCTTTGACTCATTCATTTCAGATCCACGAGGCAACTGATGATAGTGAACTACAAGAGACTCTTCAAGAGGACAGCAGTCTGGAAGTACTGCAAAAAATTGGGTACATTGGTGTGCCCATGAGGGAAACACTAGCTTCAGCTGCACCGATAGTACAGTAAATATTTCACACTTGTTAACAACATATCAGAAATACCATTTAAACACCTAATTAGACTAAAAATGTTTGCATACAAAAGTAGGGGCTTGAAAATGATGTGCAGCCCACCATCAATAATTATAACCTTGCTACAGTGCTCTTAATCTCTAAAATAATTATTGTTCATCAAGAAATTTAGTCAGGTTAATTACCTTATATATATATATATATATATATATTGTATTTACAGGCCTCCATCTCAATTGCCTGTTGTGAGTGATTGATTAAAACAACACTTTAAATTCCCCTTTCTTTAGGTCAATCTGTATTATGGACCAGGTGGGGGATATTCTGCCTCAGCTCCACCAGATTGAAGAAGGCCTGTCAAGTAGTGGTGTTTTAGAAGCTGCAAGACACCATACAGACCTGTGGAAATCAGTTTTCCAAAGTGGCAGTTCATCATTCCACTTATCAGCAGAAGAATTCCTTGATTATCTTGCAGTAGATTTCAGTCTCTCCCAAGTTTCCAAAGCAAAGGAAATAGATACATACAAGAACTTCTGTAATGCTCTGGATGAATTGGATAATAAAGGTACATGTAATATTATAACTATATTTGTAGAAAAGTATTACTTATAAATAACCCAAGTAGCCATTTCTGCATTAACTTCCATGGAATATTGCTTGGATGATTAAAAGCTTAATCTACAATGTACCTCTATTTACTCCTTGAAGGTAATTCATGACTAAATTGGTTTAGTATGATTGTCAGCAGGGGCAGAGCCTGACATTTTCAGGGTGTATGCATGAGCATCTCACAATAGCTCTAAAGTTGCTGATAAGATGCTAAAAAGTTAAAAAGTTGCACCATACATGTATGTTAAACATAGGTCCACATGGTGAACATGAACATATTTGTAGGGTTAGGGGACTTGACAACCAACCAATGGGATTCCTGAAATGTATCCTTGGATTTCAATATTTCTTATCCCCCCCTCCCCCCCCCCCCAACATACTGCACGCACACTCAACTGTCCACCTAAATAATGCCCCCTAAAATAAATTCAAAATAAATATTAGTCAAAGTACAGTGTACCATTTTAATGTGATAAACATATAGCAGTAAATTTGGGATTTTGATATTTTCCATTCACAACTCCTTGTAAAATACACCACCTCCTCCCCTTATACATCACTCACACATGCCCCCTCCACGATCCCTGTCTCTCTAAGTTTTTTGAGGTTGTGGTTTCTTAGTTACTTATTAATTAAAATAAAATAAACATACAATCATATAGATAGATGTCATGTTTTAATGCAATAATAATAGCAATTAAACTTGACCACAAAAACAGCTCAAAGCAGGAGCAGCTCAGATATTGTCCTCATTGCAAGTCAAGAAAAATCTGCTAAAATAAGATACCAAGAAAGATATCATACGTTAAAGTGTAATTAATGGGCTCCTGTCAGTCTTGTGATGATGATATATCTTCCTACCTAACTCTGCTATATAAGCAGTGCACTGATCTCTTTACTCATTCAGCATGTCGTTTGGTCAGCTGCAAATACTTAGATTGTTGTAGTCTTCATAGAGTTTAGCATTTTAGTTTTTTTTGTAGAACTTTTGAATTTTCGAACTCGTTGATTGTGCTACACAATGTGTAATAGGGGTCTATAACTAAGTTAAGCTTACTTCAGCAGTTACATCAGTTATATTGCCTTTTGCTTCACTCAATCGGTTGTTTCTACATTTATTTATTGTTGGGGTTTTCAAGTGTACACATGTGCATACATGTATGCCACTGGCCAGTACATTATATAGTCAGCAAGCTGCTGATTAAGTAGGAGGATAAAAGTAGCTGCCTGTTTGCCCAAATTATGTGGTCTTCTTTCAGGATTTGATCACAGTCTCAAGATGGAGAATTTCATCCAATGGGCAACAGGATCAAGACAAGTGCCACCCCTTGGTTTTCCAAGAAAAATTACTTTGACCTTTGTTCATGGATGCAAAGAGGACTGCAAGTGCAGACCAAGTACATCAACATGTGACCTGGTTATCAAAATGCCTGTTCACATCAATACAGAGGGTGACATGAAGGAGATGCTAACTTCACCAATGAAAGATTCCTTTGGATTTGGTCAAGTTTAAAGTAATAGTTAAATTAAGGATTTAAAGCACTAACATTGTGATTCAATAATATGTCATTTTGCTGTGAGCTACAGGACCTGGCCACAAGCCCTTGTGAAAAAGACCCAGAGCGATGTTATGCAGATGTTGTCAACCTCCACTTGTGACCTGCAACTGAGGATTCCTGTCCACCTGTCACCCCTGTCAAGCCTAGAAGACATGACTAAAAGATGAATTTGTCTTTGGCAAACTTTAAAATGAACTATCACCATTAGCTGCTATTTACAGTATTTCAGATTGCTGTCTATACTTTCTTCTTTTATTTGTTATGCTGGCAAGACATCATGACAGAGATATATTTTTATAACCCAATACTTATTCCCATTTTCATTGAAGTGCGACCTTGGAAGTTTCAAGTTTCCTCTGTAAAATTCGATATAGCTGACTGTCAATCAAATGCATACTGCCCAGATTTAGTTAAGTGTAGGCGGCATGCATTCGAAAGCTTTGTTTGAGACTATACTCCGCGTTTGATTGACGGTCGGCTAAATCGAATTTTACAGACATTGGGTGGCATGGGTGGTGCAGTGTGTTGGCGCTCGACTCTCACTGCTGTGGCCCGAGTTCGATTCCCGGATTCGGCGTCATGTGAGTTGTTTGTTTGTGTTGTTCTCTCCCTTGCCACAAGGGTTTCCTCCGGGTTCTCCGGTTTCCTCCCTCCGTAAAAATCAACATGTGTGTCGAGCGTTGTATGCTAAAAATAGTTAATGTAGTGGGGAGTGTGTGAGGAGATAAACAGGCCCACATCAGCTTTCAAGCTTCCAGAATAATTAGCCTGCTATAACAAATAACAGATTATTATATATTATTATTATTAAAAGAGACTTGAAACTTCCAGATTTGCACGTCAATGAAAAGGGTAATAATTAACATTGGAAGGACATACTTTAGAGGTACATAGTTAAGGTTCATATTATGAATATTTTTTTATTGTTGATTGGTCATTGAATTTGGCCTGTTATTTGTCAGATGCATGCCTCAATTATTTTGTATTTTTGGTTATCATGTGATTATCTCCATTTCCTCTTTATCTGATTCATTACCAAATGAATACAAATAAACATATTCATTGCCTTTGCTTCTACACATACTTAGAGTCTGTTACATGCAAATGATTTTAAAGTTGAATGATATGCTTATACAGCTGGTCAGTGCTTCCACAGGCTAACCTTCATTGGATTGTTTATAAGCTGTAATTTTGCTGCCTAGCCGAGAGGTGTATTATTTAGGATTTACCGTGAAGGCAAATAATACTGCATTCGTGCATTCACTAATTTCACCACGAAGTTCATCATTCCGGCTACCCAGCTCAAATTGATATTTCATCTCCTAATCGGCCCTTTCCATTTTGATTTGTGTACTGTCTGGCATTCGCTGTCGTTTAGTCCCTGTGTCTGTAGCTGAGAGACACAGGGACATGTACGGCAGTGAATGCCAGAGCAAAGGCAAAAGACCCAGAGATAATAATTATCTGAATCAGAGTAGCTGAGGACTGCAGGTTATTAATAAGACTCATTTTGGAGACATTTAATAAATGACACGAAAAAGCCTGTGTATAAATAAGCCACACTGCTACTTGAGGAGGAAAAGGGAACCTTAGTATGTGGATATATGGATATAGTTCATCAAATCAGAATTTTTGCAAACATATCTGTAAAGGAAATATACTTTACCTAGCTGGGAAAAGGATGTATATGCATATAATTTGGGCATTTGTACAAAGGGTCTATACTCAGATGAAAACCAGTGTGCACACACTAGCCATATCAATGTCATGGTACTTAATGTTGTGCAAAATGCAAGAGTTTATGGTAAAGAGCAAGTGCATCCCTCCAGTTGGTGGGTAATTTTAAGCCATTGGTTTCAATCACATACTGAAAGTACTCCTGGAATACATTGTCTTCATCCTGAAGAGCATGCATACTGATAGCATGGTCATACTTCTGTTGTGATACTGGATCAATGTAATCACACATACCATAATACTCGGGGATAAAGTACAATTCGTCTGGTCTACCACTTAGAGTATCAAACCGTGATTGTCTAATGTAATGAGTGTTCCAGTGATTCCTAACTTGATCGAGATCTTGCTGCAGGATACCAGAAAAACAAAACCACAAACACTCTTCTTGAAGTTCATTTCCTGGTGTGTACACCTCCCCTCTCAATTAAATCCTTTAAAAAATTGATCCACCAATGTGACCTGCTTCTGCGGAAAAATGACCACCACCCTTCTATACGCTGATTGTGAGGTGATGAACCATATAAGTGAGCCTCTTCATTATTCCTGATGTAACACTGTATAGAAGCAACGACTCCATTTTCTGTTCCACAATCACTTCTTACTTTTGTGGGGCAACCACCTTGTTCAACAACTGCCTCTAGGTAGAACTGGGCAATGACAGCTGGATTGTTATTGGTTCGTGAAACTTTAAGCCATATGATTTTCCTACTGCACCCATCTATGCAGCCGTGAACTGGAAAACCATAAGGCTTTAGTTTATCGTAGTTATCAATATGCCAGCAATAATTTGGACCCTCGGAAACGTAGTTCCTCCTTGTTAAGCGCCTGGCTTTTCTCGAGTTGCAACCCTCTGGATCAATTTCTCTAAGTAGACGTTCCACAACATTCCTTGGAGCAAATATGCCTTCAAGCTTTAAGGTATGCCAAATAGCGCGGTACCCCTGCATGCATCCAGGCCCATCTAGTTCTTGTTGAATCCTTTTTCGAAGCAGTTCTTCGTCTACTTTCACTGATCGCCTACTCAGGCCATACGACTTCAACTTACTCTTAAGTGTTCTTAGACTGATACTAATTCCATGAAACTTGGACAAAAATATAAGAATTTTGTCATATTCGAAACCTTTTTCAAAGTAGTTAGTGATAATAACCTCCTCAGGATCAAGTTCTTTTCCACATTCTGGGCAGAAAAGATAATTTTCTTCGATCAAAGCGTCACAGCATTCGCAGAACATGTTGACTACACGGCGCCATTTTGCACGTGATCGCGAGTCCGCCCCAGGCCCACGCTTGAAGCCACGCACAAAAAGAAAGTTTTGTTATGAAGAAAAAAAGATTTGTTTTGAGAAAAAAAGATTTGTTTTGAGAAAAAAAGATTTGTTTTGAGAAAAGTATTTTGTTTTGCACTTCTGGGCCACCGTAGATAACCCTATCGAGGATACTGTTTATAATGAATCTACTGATAGGAGTAGTTTTTTGCCTGTTGGTGAACAACAACAACAAGAGCTTGATGCTGTTAGAAATCAGCTCTCTTCTAATGAGTCAATGTCATGGCCCTTAGTTGAAGATCAGCCATTAAATGAATATCAAACATCACATCTAGCTCCATGGCTTTTCCTACACTATTCCCTGATGGTAAAGGGGATCCAACTAATCAAGCATTATTAAGAGATGTACCCCTTCCAGAAAGAATAAAGCATCTTATAAAGTGTGCTGAAAAATCAGATGGAAAGTGGATATATCGCTTTGCTAGCCATCCCAGATTTTTCATACTGGGCTTTCAACATGATTCAGAGAAAAAGAACACTGCAACAAAGTGGGATCTTTCTAAAACAAAATCCAGGTGAAGCACATCTAACCATTGATGAGTTACGTGAAATGGCTGCAAGTAATAATTCAGCTGCCTTTATGTCTAAAGTCTCTAGGTATGTTGCTAATATTGCTGGCACAAATTTCAATTGCAAAATTCCTAAGATCGCTTTGTGAGAAATATATCATATCACAGTGGTGCCGCAGAGCAGAGACACAAGAGCAGCTTTTTCGAGAAAAATGCAAATTTTGATGTTAAATATTTTTTTTAACCTCAACCAATTTCGTTACTTTAACCAGGAAAACACTCACCATTGTAAGAAGACATTCATTTATCAATTGCATTCTAAGTTTTTCAATAACAAACTTTTGCCTAAACCCCTTAGGAGTTATATCTGACAAGCTTTTCTGGCCGATGTGAAATCGCTCGAGCGAGAGTCAACAATCTAACAACCCAGGATAGAGTTTGATGGGCCAAAGTCCAGATCATGCAGCTGGAAATAATGTAGACAGTACCGATAACCTAGAGTGATTTTTTCTAAACCCAGAAATAGAGAGTAGGCTTCAAGGATTATAATTTAGAAACCATGCAATTGTCTTTTGTTTGCCTCAAAATTTAATCACTGCCTGGCTCTCTCATGATTTCTTTGACGGTCTATCAATGGTATAACATGTCTACACTTATAGGATATTTTCTACCTGAAGAAAGGTGCTTCTTTACTTTGGTCTTCTTGCTCAGTCTTGTAATTCATCAAATTCATGGGATTGCTTGGCTGTTCCGGTTACATTCCATCAAATGCTTTGGTTGTTCATCGAGTGAAATTTGTTCAGTGCGGTTGGTGCTCACGTTTCAACAGCAAACTTCACAATATCTCCCTGATGCATGATTTGCCGAAAGCATTTGTGTAGGACTGGACAAATACAATCCTTTAGATTTGTAGCAGAATGAGATATTGCTCAATGCATCACGGCTTCGGGCTTACATTGATCAGCTGGGGGTCATACTTTTAGCACTGCATAAACAGCACTATACACAATGTAGCTTGAACAGTGTATAAGGACTTCCCATTCTTGTTTTCCGACCACCTGATAAACGTGGTGGCCCTGTTGGTGAGATGTATAAGTATATAAAGGTTTTCAGGCTCCTTGGATGACAACCGATGTGTTAAACGCCATGCGGGAACGCGACTTTCACCACAGAAAGCCGTCAAAACTAACTCCCGAGTATCATTGGAGGCTTTTCAAGAAAACTAAAACTTTCGTCAATAAACTAGTAAAGAGGTGCCCTGTGGAAAACTCTGAATGAGATTACCTCTCGTAAGTCTAAAGGCAGCTCCTCTGTGACCTCTATTCAAGCTGATGGTGTTTCGTACGCAAGTGCTTCATCTATCGCTGGGATTATGAACAATCACTTTGCCTCGATTGGTACTAAGCTGGCGAACAAAATCAAATCGGGCTTAGGTTACGTTTGGGAAAACGTCTCCTTACATCATAATTCGACTGACACTAATTTGGCTACATTTAGTTTTCAGCCCGTTAAGGAACAATGTGCGTAGGCAGCTTAGTAAACTTAAAACGAATAAGGCAATAGGCCTGGATGGAATTAGTGCACGCCTTCTAAATGACTCAACTGCTGCTATAGCCCCTGCTTTAACAAAGCTATTCAACCGCTCACTCTCGTCCTCTACTTTTCTCTCAATCTGGAAGTCAGGCAAAGTGACGGCTCTTTTTAAAGCAGGCGAAAGAAGCGGTCCAAGTAACTACAGCCTCCATTACTATTCTGCCAACCGTCAGTAAGATTCTTGAAAAAGCTGTGCATACACAGGTATATGCCTATCTTTTAGATAATAATATGTTAACATCTAAACAATTCGGTTTTAGACCGATGCATTTCAGTGACCAAATACTGGAAAAGATGGACATGGGTTTTGTTACGGGCGCGGTCTTCCTCGATCTATCGAAAGCTTTCGACACCGTGGATCATTCACTTCTACTAAATAAGCTCACTAGTTTGGGATTTTCGAGTCCCAGTGTGGAGTGGTTTAAATCTTACTTGTCCCACAGAATGCAAGTTACTTCAGTTAGTGGTGTCAGCTCATCAGCCAAGCACGTACCCGTTGGTGTTCCACAAGGAAGCGTATTAGTGCCCCTCCTCTTTATCATCTATATTAATGAACTGCCATCTTGTGCGAGGTGCTGCGATGTCTCTCTTTACGCTGATGACACAGTCATATATTACTCTTCAAACGATGTAAAGGACCTTACAGACAAATTGAACTCGGACCTGAAGGTTTTTAGCAAATGGTTCAATGACAATTTATTAACTCTTAACGTAGATAAATGTAAATTTGTAGTTTTTGGTAGTTCGCGTAAGTTACAGTCCCTGTCAAAAGTTTTTCACACCGTACGAACCACATGTGGTAGCATGTGGCACATGTGCCACATGTGTTTACCACTTTCGGTAAAATGAATGTGGCGAAATGTGGCGAAGCGAAATCGGTAACTGAACCACTTTCGTTAAAACACAATCGGTGACCGAACCACTTTCGTTAAAACACAATCGGTGACCGAACCACTTTCGTTAAAACACAATCGGTGACCGAACCACTTTCAGTAAAACGAAATCGGTGACTCTACCACCTTCGGTAAAACGAATTCGGTGATTCGACCACCTTCGGTAAAATGAATTCGGATAGTCATCATGTTATGTAAATATGGCGCTACGTACGTGATCAATTCTAGTTTAGTTGTTGCAAAGTTCGGCGTTTTTATTCATCTGATAAACTTTACAGATTTCTGTACTTTCATACTTTAATCTATCCCTCAATCCCTTCACGATTCTTTAAAAGTCGTTGCGTACGCTGTATGTTTTCAATTCAACAGATTCAAGAGCTTTTCGGTGCTTACATGTGCTTTCAGCCGTGGAAACTAATTGTCTGGTTTTTGACACAACAAGAATGTCGCGAACTTCGCGGAACATGTGATCTTATTGCAGAATGCAGAGTTAAATAATGCGGGAAAGTTTCTCAACTTTTAATACTGGCAAGTGATAAACGTCTACCAAATAGAATATTCTGGAATTCTTTTTATTTAACGTGGGATCCGTCATTTTGCTCAAATTGCTCGAACAGAAGTGTGACATTTTTGAATAATCAATGAGCTCTGACAGCAGTGTTTGTTTTGCTTTGAGATCACACCAAAAATTATCTTGATATCTTCCTACTGAATCAAATGCTTTCAAAGTTTTGTATTTTATTTACGGTCTGAACAGTTTTCACCTAATGCGAAAACTGGTTTGAGTCCATTCTGTCAAATAAAAACACTCAGGTGAATACATTTTGGATATTTTAATTCGTTATTGGTTATTTTGCCGTGAGATCGCACCGAATCTTCTTGAGTTTCAATTTCAGCTTTTTTACTTAATCACTTCCTCAATTTGTGATTGGCATTGCGGTTTATAATTGCTGTGAGACCGGACTGCAGCGATTGGTCTGATGTCAGATGTGAAACAAACAAGTCTCAGGTCCTCGATCGATCAAACATAGGACCTGTCAAAACTCAGACTGACAGGTTCACGCGTGACTGATTGCAATTGCACAATCTTGATATTTTAATTTCGAAAACATGCCTTTCCAGAATCCGCAAACATTTGCAATGCTTTTGGTCGGAACCTTGAACAACGCAGGAATCTCTCGTAAATGTTAAACTACGGAAGCTAAAGTTCGTTTGTTGATTATTGCTTACTGGCGGGGCCCGCTTTAAAAGTTTGCCGCTAGATTATGAACGAACGGCGGTTGTTAGTTTGTGGCGTAAGTTTAAGGTTATATATTCACAGCAGTTCCTTTTTTTTCAGTACAGTTTATCAGTGAGGTTATCAGAAGAAATAGGAAGGAGAGAAATGCTCTTAGCCACTTCGCGGCTTTCTCGGTACAAATCACGATCAAAACAAATAAGTTTTTCGATGGTCGCACCAGGACACCGACCTGACGCTTCGCCGACAATTTGATATATCGTTTCAAAGAAGACAAAACGAGATATCATTTTTGAAATCTAAACTTCAGCATTTTCAGTTTTAACGTTGTAAAAATCACTTTAGTCGCAAGCAGTGAACTACATGTACAAGTAACAACTTGTAGACTGTCTTGACCTGCAATGTTTGGTGAAGCGAAATCGGTGACTGAACCACTTTCGGTAAACGAAATCGGTGACTGAACCACTTTCGTTAAAACACAATCGGTGACCGAACCACTTTCGTTAAAACACAATCGGTGACCGAACCACTTTCGTTAAAACACAATCGGTGACCGAACCACTTTCAGTAAAACGAAATCGGTGACTCTACCACTTTCAGTAAAACGAATTCGGTCTTAAAACGAATGGAGTTTACCGAACGAAATCTACCACATGTGGTTACCGAATCTTCGTTTTACCGAAGCACATACGGTACCGTATACGGTTGAAAAACTTTTGACAGGGACTGTAAGTTCCTTTAGTGGTTTATCGCTAGAGATAAACGGTTACCTTCTAGAACGGAAGGAATCTTTTAAATACCTCGGTATACTAATACAACAGAATATGAGCTGATCTGAACATATTGACGCCCTAAGCAAGAAAGTTTGTTAGAGGCTTGGAGTACTTCGCCGTGTGAAAATCTTGCTGCCATTAGATGCCCGTATCACACTGTATAATAGCCTTATTTTACCTTTACTTGACTATGCCGATTTAGTATGGGGCGACAAAAACAATGTAGTTCTCATGAGCCATTTACAAATTTTACAAAATAATGCTGCCAGAACAATCTTAGACCTACCTAGATACTCTTCAGGAACACAAGCTATAGAACAACTACAATGGCAGCCATTAAGTCGTCGCCGTCACAACCATCGCTGTATAGCTATTTTTAAGTGTTTGAATAACTTTATTAATTTCAACTTTAATCTTAAAAAGAATAATGCATACCATAATTACAATACGCGCCGCAGTGGAGATTAACATCTCCCACGCGTCCGCACAAATTGGGGAAAGCAGCGCTTTGCGTTCCAAGCAATGGAAGACTGGAACGCATTAGACCTCAATTCGAAGATCGCTGAGAATTTGATCGTTTTCAAATGTTTTTTTTAAAGTAATAGCACTGTTGTCTAACATTAGTGACCCTGCACGCGAAAACGTTAATATGGCTTTGAAAAGCCGTTCGCTACCCGTTCAAACGGCCTAAAAAGCCGTTCAAACGGAAGCAAAAGCCGTTCAAACGGAAGCAAAAGCCGTTCAAACGGAAGCCAAAGTCGTTCGAACGGAAGCAAAAGCCGTTTTTTTCAAATTGGGAAGCCGTTCGCTTGCGTTCGAAAGCCGTTTTCTCAAATTGGAAAGCCGTTCGAAAGAGTTGGATAGTCGCTCGAACGAGTTGGGAAGCCGTTCGCACGAGATGGAAAGCCGTTTTCTCAAATTGGAAAGCCGTTCGAACGAGCGGCTCGCTGGTGTGGGAAAGGACGCCGTTGTTTGGTTTATGACAAACCTTTGCCGCTTCTGTAGTTGTATCGTATCTTTCTAACACGGAAAAGGATTCTCATTTTATTTCAGGCTTTACTTTAGTATTATCCACGGCGTGAAGTATACGAGCAATAAAGCTAGTCACAAACGTTTTCTACTTCGTTTTCCACTTCGTTTTCCACTTCGTTTTCCACTTCGTTTTCCACTTCGTTTTCCACTTCGTTTTCTACTTCGTTTTCCACTTCGTTTTCCACTTCGTTTTCTACTTCGTTTTCCACTTCGTTTTCTACTTCGTTTCGCAAAATACAGTAAGCCATATGCTGCCTGTTGTTTGGTTTATGACAAACCTTCGCCGCTTAATATGTTCGCGCTTCTGTAGTTGTATCGTATCTTTCTAACACGGAAAAGGATTCTCATTTTATTTCAGGCTTTACTTTAGTATTATCCACGGCGTGATCCGAGAAGTATACGAGCAATAAAGCTAGTCATAAACCAACGAGCGTCCTGCTTCGTGTTTTGATAGAGAAAGAACGCTGTTGTTTGGTTTATGACAAACCTTCGCCGCTTATGTTCGCGTTTCTGTAGTTGTATCGTATCTTTCTAACACGGAAAAGGATTGACATTTTATTTCAGGCTTTACTTTAGTATTATCCACGGCGTGATCCGAGAAGTATACGAGCAATAAAGCTAGTCATAAACCAACGAGCGTCTTAAAGCTTCGTGTTTTGATAGAGAAAGCAGGACGCTGTTGAGTGTTGTTTGGTTTATGAACGAACGGAAGCAAAAGCCGTTCGCATTGCTTGGCAAAACCGTCGTTCGAACGAACGGAAGCAAGAGCCGTTCAAACGGAAGCAAGAGCCGTTCAAACGGTAGCAAAAGCCGTTCAAAGGGAAGCAAAAGTCATTCGAACGGAAGCAAAAGTCGTTCGAACGGAAGCCAAAGCCGTTCAAACGGAAGCCAAAGCCGTTCAAACGGCCTAAAATGTCGTTCGAACGGAAGCAAAAGTCGTTCGAACGGAAGCAAAAGCCGTTCAAACGGAAGCAAAAGCCGTTCGAACGGAAGCAAAAGTCGTTCGAACGGAAGTAAAAGTCGTTCGAACGCCTCGAAAAGCCGTTTGTTACCCGTTTTTTTGCGAAAGCCATATTAACGTTTTCGCGTGCAAGGTCACAATTTATTTAGTATTCTTAGCATTTTAGCTCTAATTCTTAACCTTTTATAGCCTTTTAGTCTTCGTTATTACTTTTAGTTATGCAGGACCTCCCTGAAAATCACAGTACGTGAGGGAGTTTTCCTGTAGAAATATTGTTATTATTATTATTATTATATGGGTGCCGCTTTCCTAAATACAACTTGAATTCACAGATTACCCGATGCCACCAGTCGTTCGCCCAACAAACCTTACAATGGATTGAATTGTCCTGCTAGGTGTGAAGTGTCAACTTTAACCAATCAGATTACGGAAAATTTGAATACTGGCACAAACCGAAGAACAATTAAACGGCGTCACTTAAATTTCAGTTGGACGCTGGCATTTTAGTGAACTCAGCTTTTATATTCTTACATGCCTTATTCCACGAACCTTCATGATTATAAGCACATTGAAAGTAAGTATTCATAGCTTTCGCCCTATGACAGTGAACATGATGGCAGCTGATCACACGTGCGTGTGCTAAGTCTGTGCATCTAGTGCTACTGGCTCTTTCAGTCCTATTTTCTTTTGTTATTTTTATTGGAATTGGTTATATAAGATGGATGTGGACCTAGAGGTGGGTGCCCAGTAGTCTGTGTGCTCAAGATAGCGATGCAGAGCTTGATTGCATCGAAACGTCAGAGAAGGGCGCAGCGCACATGTTTATCGTGTCAAGTAATTCCCGTTTTCTTCAGTGGTTAACAGCTCTCAAGATCCGCTACTGGATTACAAGACGGACTGGATAGAAAAAAACTGATCAAGGGGAAGAGCTCGTTCAGCTGATAATCCAGCTTTTTAAGGTTAAAAATGGCGGCGACACGAGTACTTTGATGTACTTCACGGTCTATTTGATCAAACAGAAAGTAATGGTTCAAGGACGCTATCGTGGTTTCTGGAAGAACACTGAGTTTGTGAAACTACGACGATTTGTTTATGCTTTATCTGATGGTCAAGAGTTGCAAAATACTCAGATCAGTTCCCTGTATGAGAATGGTTTTCAAGAGTCTGTCCGGAAATGGTTTAAATCTTGATGATGTATCCCTTGATGTATTTCATGACTCGGATACTATTAAAGGGGACGAGACAGTTAGGAAAATTGAAGTTCATCACAAGAAATCCAAGGGGAGTTTTAAACCAGTCTCCGCGCCGTAGAGTTCAGAAGCGGCCAGTTAAAATATTTTCTCCCGTGCAGACTAAGAAGAAATCCTCGCCTGTAGCACGTGAAATCACCATTAATGAACAGCGGAAATTGTTTGATGTGGTGCAGTCTTTTGGAGATTGTCAAAGCTGGAAGATATATTTGCCAAATTGGATAAATCAGCTGCGGAAACTAAGTTTACATTAAAAATGCTCAGTGAAAGAGTTACGTCGGATCAAGCGAACTTGACGACAGCTATGAAGAATGAAATGGCCGTTTTTAAGAAGTCTCTCGAGGGTGATCTCGTGAGGTAGAGGAGCTAATATGTAAGGCGGATTCAGAAGTTAAGAAACTTCAGGGTCGGATTGGCTCTATAATAGAAGAGAAGGGTGTCTTACAGAGACAACTGCGTGTCCTAGAGAAATTTAACGAGAATTTGATAGCCAATAGCATAACATCACATGTGGTGTACCACAAGGATCCATACTGGGACCATTATTTTTTATCATTTATATTAACGATCTTCCTAACGCCTCCAACGTAATCGACTCTCTACTCTTTGCGGATGACACAAGTATTTTTTATTCCCACAAAGATCCTAATCTATTGATATCCTTTTTAAATAGAGAACTAAAACAGATAGATGACTGGTTAAAAACAAATAAACTTACTGTCAATATAAAGAAAACCAATTATATCCTTTTCAAACCTAGACAAAAGCACATTTCGTGCAACGTTCCCCTCCTATTTAATTACCACCAGTTAGAACAAAAGCAAGTTACTAAATTCCTAGGAGTATTTATTTCCTAGAAATGATCAGATACACAGTTATAGTACCAGAATTGCAACTAATTATCGATCACACTCTTGTCGTACTAATATCAAACAATTTACTATTCTTCATCAAGGACCAAAAATATGGAACTCTCTGCCTCTCTACATAACTAAGTCTTTAACACTATCGGAATTTAAAAAAAACTTGTTCCACCACATTGCTACTAACAAATGAAACTTCATTCTTTACACCTTCATATCTCTAATTATCTTTAATTACATTGTTGTTCGCAATTGCTAACTCATTTTATTATATGAATCTTATGAGGAGGTCTCTACTCTATAAGCCCTGTGGTTTCCAGAGGCCTCCTCGCCATAACTGCCTAAGCTTCCACTTATTTAACTTGTAACTAATAGTAACTGTTCGTTGTATTTAGCACAATATTCTTAGTCAAATCAATTGTTAACACTAGTTAGTTAATTTCGCTATATAAGAAAGCTATTGTAACTATTCAAAGACCTTAATTATTACTTTCTCCTGTCAATAATATTCCTGTACAAATCACACCGCTAGGCCGCTTTGTATTGTAGTCAGTATTACTATTGTTACTTTGTTACTCATATAAAAAAACATATGGCGAATAAAAAATGATGATGATGATGATGATGAAGTTTTCGGGATTGGTGGCACAGTTAAACGTCTCGTGTGTAATGCTGTGGCAGCAAGAAAAGTCGCTGTTGTCATGGATGCAAACTCCTTCCATGAAGTCGTCAGAAAGCTCAATTCATCTGTGACTGTCTCACTTGTAGAAAAACAAGAAATCAGTGAAATGTCTGCTACACTTGGCCTCAAGAAATGTTTCAATGAAGCTGCTCCCATTCCAGGAATTTCAAGGTTCCACTGCATCGAGCCACAAGAAAACGGGCTTTGTTGAATGTCGTCTCTACTCTAACCAGGCTTTGGTTGAGAGTGAAGTTACTGTTCTTCCCTTTGATTCAGATGATTCTGATACTGAGTCATATAAAAGTAATGAGGAGGTCGTTATTAGTGCTGAAAGCTGTGATGATGATTATGATGATGGCGACGATGATGATGACGACGATGATGATGACAATGTCAACAATAGTGATGGATTGGAAGATCAAAGTACTAACAATGATGATAACAACATCAACCCTACAAACAGTATCTTATCTTGTCAAGTCCAAGAGGGTATCCCCAACGAGCTCCTTCATTTGTTCCAGCAGGCAGCATCCTTTTCCCTCCCACACTATGTTGCATCTCAAGTAAATGCAATTATAGATGGCCTAATTTCTTTCAGTGGAGATGGTCTCATTGACATGAAGGACATCAAGAGCCTGAGTAGTATACAAAGTGCCGGTTCTGGTGCAGCACCAACGTCATATTGCAGCAATATGATGTCAGTGTTGCACCATAACCACCACTTATACATACTACTTATTACATTTTATTGCATTTTGTTGCCCCTATTAGAGAAAGGCTACTATTAAGGTATTACACTATGGCTGAACATACACTAACATTCGTTCGAGTGCCCGGCATTAAGGATTATTTATGCGGATGGAAGATGGATGTTCCAAGGGGTAATCATTTTGAAGCAGACCCAGCAGCCTTTCTTGCCGGTGTACGTAGGCAGACTACCGAAAAGCTCAATGAAGAGATCCAAGCCCTCAAGAGCATTAAGTTTCAACTAGCTTTGAACATAACGCTCCGACTTGACAAACCTGAGGGTTCGATATATGATAGAATCACCTTTCGTAGCTTGCAAGCCGTCTTAACCAACAACGAAGAGATACGTGGGGAAATAGTAGAAGCACATGCAAGGATCTATAACGCCATTGAGAAGTGGATCAGTCGAGGATCGAATTGGGTTATAGATAGGGTCAATATTCTATGGATAAATATCGCTAGGTATCAACCACTACGTGGAGGTTCGTATGTACTACTACCTCCAGAAATCGCTAGTAAGAAAGCCGTGATCAACGTAAAGAACTATGATGACAATTGCTTACGTTGGGCACTACGTGCCGCAAAGTGTAAGATCAAACAAAACCCCGAAAGGACATTGAAGTACCAAGAAGACGATGGGTTGAACTTTGATGGAGTCGATTCGCCAACACCAACCTCACAAATAAGACGTGTAGAGAGGCAAAATGAGATTTATATCAATGTGTATGGTTGGGATCATAAGGAAAAGTGTTTGATCGTGCATCATATCTCGAAGGAGACTTTCTCAACACGAGTTAACCTATTGCTTATAGAGTGCCCAAATAGCGGTCGACAACACTACTGTTGGATCAAGGATTTTAATAAGCTATTATTCGATCAAACAAAACATGACCATAGGCAGCACTTCTGCGAACGGTGTCTACATGGATATACTACTAAAGATCTTCTTGCAAAGCACATTCCCGAGTGTAATGGAGTCAACGATCGAGCCATTCGAATTGAAATGCCTACCAAGTATAACAACAAACTATCCTTTCAGAACATACATAAACAACTAAAAGCTACATACGTTATCTATGCAGACCTTGAGGCCTTAACAACTAAAATCGAAGGACGTGCCCAAGACCCCAAGAAAAGCAATACACTTAAAACAGAAGAACATATTCCATGTGGATTTTCCTATATCGTTGTACATTGCGATGGTCGTAGCGAACCGCCCGTACTATATCGAGGTACGGATACTATCGAACGATTTCTACTATGTGTACAAGATGAAGAGACTAAGATAAAAGCCCACGTGGCCAAACCATTATGTATGTCGTGGAAAAATAAGCGGGCTTTCGATCACGCAAAGATTTGTCATATTTGCCAGAAGCCCTTAGTTGGTAATGATAGAGTACGAGATCATCGTCATATCACTGGTGAGTTTCGAGGTGCCGCACATAAGGTATGTAATCTCAAATTACGTCTCTCACCTATCATCCCAGTTGTATTCCACAATCTACGCGGATATGATTCTCACCTACTGATGCAATCTATCTCCAAAACGAAGGGCGATATCTCTTGTATACCAAATAATATGGAGAAATATACATCATTCTCACTTGGTAACCTACGATTCATTGATAGCTTTCAATTCTTACCATTCTCTCTTGACAAATTGGTTTGTAGCACTATAGATACAGCCGCAAACAAATGTAAACGATGTAATGAATTTGAGCTGGTTGTCATTAACAATGCTTGGAAGCTAGTTGGGACTTGCCCAAAGTGTGGAGAAGGTAGCATAAAGCAACTAGACCCATCTCGTCTCCCAATAACCATTACACATACACCCACTAATGCACACCTTTCTTGGTCGCAAAGGCGTTTATCCGTATGAGTATATGGACACTTGGGAAAAATTTGCAGAGACTTCCCTTCCACCGAAAGAATCGTTCTATAGTAAACTAAATCTAGAGGACATAACCGATGAGGACTACGAACACGCACTAGATGTTTGGAATGTATTTGGTTGTGAAACATTGGGAGACTACCATGACCTTTACCTCCAAACCGATGTACTTCTTCTTGCAGATGTGTTCGAGACCTTTCGAACGACATGCATGCAAAACTATGGCTTAGATCCAGCTCACTACTATACAAGTCCTGGTCTATCGTGGGATGCGTTGTTGAAGAAGACTGGCGTGAAGCTTGAACTATTAACAGACTATGACATGCATCTATTCATCGAGAAAGGTATACGAGGTGGGATATCTATGGTGTCTCAGCGTAGTGCCAAAGCAAACAACCCAAACGTGCCCGATTTCGATCCTAATAATCCAAATAGCCATATACTCTATCTTGACGCTAACAATCTATACGGATGGGCTATGAGTCAATATCTACCAACGGGAGGGTTTGAGTGGTGTATGCCAATAGAAGAACAAATCATCCAGCACGAAATCGATTCTGATGTAGGTTACATCCTAGAAGTTGACCTTGAGTATCCTCGAGAACTTCACGACACACACAACAGCTATCCGTTAGCTCCTGAAAGAATGCAAGTGAATAAAGCTTGGTTCTCAGAGTATCAGTCAAATCTATTCGAGGAGCTATACAAAGGAAACGGATCCTTGAAAGTGGAAAAGCTTGTACCTAACTTATATGACAAAGAACGATACGTGCTCCACTACCGAAATCTACAACTATATCTATCTCTTGGTATACGTTTGAAAAAGATCCATAGAGCACTACGATTCGACCAATCCCCATGGATGGAGCCATACATACGAATGAATACAGAACTACGAAAACAAGCGAAGAGCACTTTCGAGCAGGACCTATACAAACTGATGAACAATAGCGTATTTGGTGAAACAATGGAGAATCTACGAAAGCCTGTAGATATCAAACTAATTCGCTCCTCAGAAGGAATCAGACTACAACGTCTCTTGAATAAACCTAGCTATGCTCGCTCAACGATCTTTGACAACGATCTAGTTGCCGTACACAATTACAAAAGTAAGTTACTACTGAACCGTCCAGTATATGTTGGAATGTCAATTCTAGATCTTTCAAAACATCTGATGTATGACTTCTACTATAACGAGCTCAATAAACAGTATGGGCAACGTTGTAATCTACTATATACAGATACTGACAGTCTACTACTACACATTGAAACTGAAGACATCTATGCAGACATAGACAAAAACAAACACCTATACGACACGAGTAACTACAGTAAAGACCATCCATCGTACGACGTATCCAACAAGAAAGTACTTGGTAAAATGAAAGACGAATGTGGAGGTATTCCCATAGTTGAATATGTTGGACTACGATCGAAGCTGTACTCAATATTGAAAGTAGATGGTGAAGAGATTAGGAAGGCTAAAGGCACCAAAAAGGCAGTTGTGAAACATCGTATTCGTCATGAGCAATACAAAGAGTGCTTGCTAGATAAGAAAGTATTCCGCCATGGTATGGATATGCTTCGAAGTGAAGGTCATAGAATGTATGGTATATGCATATGGACAAAATATCTCTATCACCATTCGATAGTAAACGCTGGATTTCAGCAAACGGAATAGATACATTAGCCTATGGGCATAAAGACATAATTACAGCAGATGATTTCATCGATGAGTTCCTTGTGTACGAAGATGATTTCATCGATGAGTTGCCTGGGCACGAATATGATTTCATTGAGGAATTGCTATCTTAGAATCCCCTTTGGAGGTACCACTTGTAGTTCTTCACGTACGAATCCACGATTCGGTGCATCCTTTTCCAAATAGTACAGAACTGGTTGGTTAGGAGATATCACACTACGTGAAATGATATATGTCTGTAAACTCCATACAGGATCGGTAGCTCTCTTGGTTCCACCTTCCAACTCTCCTGGTGCATAGAGATATCTAACTAAAACGTCGAATGGTAGTCGTTTTTCATTCAATCCAACAGTTCGCGAATATGTAGGAGTCTTTATGTTAACTTGCTGTGACACAACAGAATTCGATGGGTTCTTTCCTGTTAGCCGAGTAACTTCGTTATTCATGGCCTTGATAACCTCAGGAAGCCTCAATACCCATTCTCTACTACGCGCATCCGATCCTTCAGATGTGAGTACCATCTCTTGTGCATATTGATATCCAAACAATCTCTAAGCTAGCGTTCTATTTGCTCGTTCGACAAAACTTTGTGCCCTATGATTACCAGCTTCACCTCGTTGAACTTTCGTACCACGTAGTTCTAAGGTTTCAGACATACGTCCCATGGATTCTCTACCAGGATCGACTTGTAACGTTTTTGGCCATTCAAGTGGACTACGCTTATAGATTCGTTCGAATGCAGTAGCAACTTCACCACTATCTTTAGATGCTAAGGGTTCAGCCTCTTTATATCGAGAAGCCACATCGATTACCACTAAAGCATACTTATATAGTTTTCTTCCACGTCCAGGTCGATCGTGTGGTAGGAATATCAAATCGGCTTGGTGAACCTCATTAGGTTTCGATACAGTCCAATGTGGTCGTGGTATATGGCGTGGCGGTGATAGATATATTTGCCACATGGCTTGTTTCTCTAACCAACTCTTAGCTGCATCTTCTGATACCTTTGCAGCCACTGATAGCTTACCAATTGCAGAGTGACCTTTCCAGTATCCCTTAGGACCATAGAAGATATTCGCAAGTTTAGCATCCATTGATATATATACGTCGTAAACTTCAACATGCAGAAAAAAAGAGTTCTTATTCTTTCTTTTTTTGTTGTTGTTTTTTTGTTTTTGTTTACGCATAGTAAATCTAGTAAATTTAGTAATTACGCATAGTAAATCTAGTAATTACATAGTAAATTTAGTAATTACGCATAGTAAATCTAGTATTTTTTATAAAAATCGAGTGACAACGTATCCAGTCGCGAACACACTACCACCTAAGGCCACCAATTCGGCAGTTTTCCTTGAACTAGATGGTTGATAATAATCGGAGAAGAGGGTTTTTTTCAGTTTCATTTGTAGTATGTGATATATATGGAGTTTTCGCATCGCATCGATTCTATCCTGAAGTTCGACATGTGCATTGTTTTCTTTCCAGTGGTTCCAGGTGGCCAGCGCTTCTAGTCGTTTTTCTCGTTGTTTTTCATAGGTAGCCGTGTCAGCATTTAATTTCTCCTGGGCCTTATCATGCCTTGCAATCTCTGCGGCAGTCGCGTCCGGCCCACTAGTTGCTTTTTCGATTTCGTGTGCGGCAATACTAGCAGCACCACTTGCTACTGCAAAGGCAATTGCCATGAAGATTATTGATGCCATGGCTTCGAAACGAACCAGTTACTCAGCAGGCTTCCAATACCCCTTGTCCTTTAGGTATTTCTTAGCGGCAAGACTACCAGATAGCACTGCTATCCACTTCACGAAGTTCAAAACGATAGATGAAGGATCGTTAGTCAAAGGTTCTTTGATTGCTTTCTTTCCGATCCAACCGATACCTGATGCAAGTCCAACCAATATGACAGCTTCCTGTATTGTGTTCATAAGTTCGTTAACCATTGTTACATCACCGATAATATGTGCTATGTTGCATGGCTTCAAATGCTATCTATATCATACCTTGAGTTTTTAGGTTGCAACGTTTTGGGGTTTCTTTGGTATCGTCAGTGGGTGGAGGATTAAATCGTTGCATTTGCGTGTATCGCTTATACTGATAGTACAAACCCACCAGTGATATACTTACTCCAATTGCCGCAAGTGTGGTGTTAGTCGATATCCATCTTGTCTTATCGTTCTGACTATCTACCGGAGTATCGGCTTCTTTAGCTAATCTTTCTTTTCTTCTTTTTGCAATGTCTTTACCGGCAACAACGCGTTTTGGATTTTTTGGTGGATTTTTAGGCGTAGTTGGTTCTTTTGTGATGAGGTCATTCGTAGGATCCACTTCCATCTTGTTATGAAGTAGTCGATGTAACTTTAATTGTAGGATCGCTACTAGATGGAGTAATTACTTCTTCTAGTTGGGTAGGTTGAATAGTTGCTGACCTAGATTTAGCGAGTTCTAAGCTTTCTAAGTCTTCTAACTTACTTAATAAACTATGTTTTCTTACTAAGAGGATACTATCGTAGACGAAACTTGCTACTACCGCACCCATTCTGATGCTCCAAACTAAGCAAGAGGCTACCTTTTTTTCGTCTATGCGATCTAACTTTTCTTTAATGTTGCGCGAGTCTGCGTTTTCATTCTGGGGCTTTGACATCTTGTCGTATGTCGATAGGAGGCATGGCTTCTATTGGTGTGTCAGATGAGAAACTTGCTAAATACGACACCTTATCGACTTCTATATGGTTAACTACGTGGAGCATGGCACTAGCTAGGGCTACGAATCGACCTGCGGTAATAGACAACATACCAGCCAAAGAAGAGATTTCATTACGAACTATACGATCTTCTCTTAAGTCCTTTAGTAGGGCTGGTTGGGAATCTATTGGTAAAAAGTACGCGATTGCGCGAGTAGCTATGTTCATAGTATTATCGACTAAACATCCCGTTACTTGTTGAGCCACAACTGCCTGATACCTTCTATGTAGTATTTCTACATCTTTCTCAGATAATCTATGTATATCTCCTAGAGAGTACGACTTTCCAAGATATTCCTTCGTCGTACCAGTAGCAGCTAAAATAGCAAGAGCTTCCCGATGGTCATTCAACGTATCCGACGAGTAACCTGCCACATCTGTTTTGCAGGATTCAGTTAGCATACCCATTAATTCATCATCCATCTTACTTCAATGTACTGTGACATACTATAGGTGAAGGTATCTCCAATACGGTTGAAAATCGATGTCGCAAACAGAAGCATGTGTGCGAACTTAGTCTCAAGTTCTGAAATGAACATCTTTTTGTCATCTAGTGAAATGCCAGAACCGTAGTCATCGAATAGATCCTTTAATCCCGGTGCACTTGCGATGCGAAATGCCACAATGATCGCAGTTTTCACGAAAGTTCTTGCATATACTTTTTTGCGTTTGTGACGATGCCCAAATTGAAATACCACCGTGACGTGCAGAAAAAGCTAATTCTGATATCTTATTGGTTCTTCCCTTAACGTCCTTACTTACCGCACAATCATCAAGAATAATAAGTGTATTCGTTCCTTCGAAAAAATATGCACAGTCACCAAGGGTGGCATCAATATCATTCTGAGAAGGCGCTAGGACAATGAAGCGTGGATCTCCCTTACCGAAGCCTTTATAGGTTTTATTGTTAGCATAGGTGGGACAAATCAATACGATATATTCAAACTTAAAACGAAATGGACCCCTCAACTGATCGACTATAAACTGAGTCTTTCCGCAGTTTGTGGGCCCAATTATGAGTGCATTAAAGGGAATTTGTTCTGCCAATGTATCCATGTTAATGAGTACATTAAATATAAACATTTTGTAGCATCCCCTGTTCAATAGTTGCCTGTGCATCAGAAAGTACGAATATGTGCATGTTCACAGTACCTGATCCTCCAGTACGATGAATCCTCAGGCGAATGGATGCTCCAGCATCTTGTTGGGCTAGACCATCTCCATGACTACACTGGTTTGCAAGGTGCGACAATCGATGAGCACGGCAAACTTGTTCTCGAAGAATTTCTTATGTGTCATGGATGTAGTTGTTTCTCCGTCTTGTCGGGACGACAATCCACAAAACCAATTCTTTGCTGACTTCCATAAATCCCTTGGTAGCATCCCAAAAGAATATAGAGCGTTAGGAATGCCATTGACGTGTACCTCGACCTTGGTGATTCCTGGATTTACAAACTTCTCACTATCTCTAGTTCCTGCCACATGGGGATCCACAAATAGAAGGATACCATTGAGAGACAGACGAAGTACGTTTATGCTTTCAGATACGAGTGTGTCGGTTGCTAGATTGATTGAGACGGTTTTGAAGTACTCAGCATGGTTATACAGAAAGGCTTTACCACTGTCATAGGTACTATTGGCCTGCACCGCGAGATCGAGACTTTCGATGACTTCGTATTCTAGTTCAATGTTTGATAATTTGTATGTACCTACTTTCGTACTGTCGGATCCGACTATGACATCGGTGGATGTTGCCAGAGTCAAATGAAATGACATCTTATCTCGAACCGCATGTGGATAAAAGACGCTGTGGGTTGTGATAACTTCATGATCAATAGGTATCTTATACACGCTACTATATGCGAGGAGTGTCGCATTATCAGCCGCAACCGAGATGTCTTTATCGCCAGCACCTGAACGAAGTTTGTTAACATTGACGGATTGAATACCCTGTTCTATGCGATTCTCTCGTTCTACGTCAGATAGGTATAGATCGCTATATGCCTGCAGTAGATCGGGTCGACTTAAATCTTCTAATCTAGTAGTTCCCATCCATACGACTCGCTTTGAGACTAGGCAACGTCCAACATTGGACACTAAACGGTTGTTGGCACGACCACCGGATAGAGTGATATTGGTACTGAGGGCTAAACTACCAGGTACTAGAAGTCTATTTTCACCTAACGTAGGAACATTAACGATTAAAGTTTCCCCTGGGTTAGCCGATGAAGGAGTGAAAGTTACACGATGGAACACACGACTGGCTTTTAGTGATCTACCTTCTCTACGAACGTAATCGGGATGGAGATTCGTTGATATCATGTTCGTTCCACAACTACCACTTGAATATATGGTCAATACTAGTAATACGTTAACTGTTCAATATGGCAGAAGTGATAGACTTTGATCCTACGACCGAAGAAGGTAGCACTGATGTGAATGATCTTACTGCTGAAGAATGGGCTGAGATTAGACCTGATGATGGCGACGCAGAAATGGATTGGTGGAATAGAGCTAAGTATAGATTCAAACATACGACGAAAGGCATACGTGATAAGTTGTGGAAAAATCAGAGTAATTGGGGAACTAGCTCAGCTGAGTATATAGAATTGATCAATCAAGGAGATGGGGCAGAGTTAGCAGAAAGGGAAAAACAAATCGCAAAAGCCTGGGACATAATCCGCGATAAGTTTCCAGAGATAGACCCAAAGAAGGCTAAGTTCACTGCAAGTTTGGATTGGAATGATGAGGTTGTGGTGCGACTAAATCGTATGAATGCCCAATCCTACCTTCTGTCTGACTTCGAAGCAAAGGGGTTTCCAAAAACGATTAGAAATAGTCTGGGATCACCTGCAGAAGAAGTGATTAGTATGAAAGAGGATACGGTCGCTAAGACGGAGAAACAAAAGACTGATGAAATAAAAAAGATGGATTCATTAACTAAGGGATCACCAAAATACGAGGTCGCAAAGAATAAAGTAGTAGAACTAGAGGATCAAGTACAGGAGCTCAATAAAGAAATTGAATCCATCAAAGATCGTATGTCGCTACGAGACCGCATAAAATCTCTCTTCAAAAAGCATGGATTTACAGTGATTGGAGTGTTAGCCGTTGCAGGTGCCGTAATTGGTACCGTCGTTAGTATGTTGACGAAAGGCTTAGCTGCTGTCGCTAAGGGAGTTGGTGAGGCTTTGAAGGATCTTGGAAGTAAGGTGGCTAACATGTTACCTGCCGCGATAGGTGCTATTGCGACTTACATATTCAAGATAGCAAGTCAAATTATTCCCGTCATCGCCAAGAATGCCTGGATACTCATCGTAGCCGTGGTCATAGTCTTAGTAGAGAAGTATAAATCGTCGCAACGGCGCTAACGAAATATCATCCATGAGGCTACGCCGGCCACAATACCCACGATTGCCAAATTGGTTTCGTGACTCGTTGGTGACACATTCTTGTGTGGCTTAGTAACATGCTTATCAGTAGTAGCTCCGCCGCCTGTAGCAGATTCATGTTTCTTTGATGTTGAGCCTTCCATTAGGTCTGGTGGTGGTGGTTTTTCGTTAAGATTGATGTCCTCATTTATTCCTAAATTGATGCCAGGTTTATTTGCCATTCGTAGCCCATTCGTATATTTAACACCCTTAAAAATAATCATATAGCTGGATATTAACCAGCAATCCTTTGCAACTGCTAGATCGAGTCGAGAACTAATGTCCTTAATGGCTCTAGATATTGCGCTAAAGTGTCCTTATCCAATTCCCCGATTGCATCTTCCAACTTTGTATCGAAGTTATGTTGGGCCACCGCGGATGATGAACCTACGATTGGGGAGCCGGTTGAAGCCTGGGATGTCAAGACGCAAAACAAATATACCATTATTGATGTATTAATTCGAACTATACCGGCCTTTGTCAATCCTTTTTCCCAATTGTAGTGCTTCTCGTTCATATCATTTCTATGTGAGGCAAAATTGATTTTATAGGCTCCGAACTCTCTCCTGATCTTATCATATTTGACGTAATTCCATGGAACATTGTTAAACTTATTAAAGACGTTTTCTCTGGGAAGAGGTACTCCTAATTCAAATAGTATTCGCCTTATCGTATAGTATACATGAAAGCGGTAAAAGCTCCGAACATTATCAATGATTGGTGCGTCGTCTGAAAGATGGTCATCGAATGACACCCCACATCCTGACGTTGCGCACCAAACGGCAAAACAGAATTGTTGCTGCCAAAGTTTCATTGGTTCAGCATCACCCCACTTTTTCGTTTTTGCCATTCTCGTGTTAACACTAGCAATCTTATCTTTTATGGCATATTGCGGATCTTTCGATTGTTTTTCACTAAGATCGAGCCCCAGATCGTGAAAGATATGTCGTGGTTCATACATAAATAGCTGATCCTTCGCTACGTAGATCTTTAAAGTTTGTACAAGGGGGTATATGTCCTTAGCAACGTGTGCCCATGGAACGGCTGGAACTGGATACTTAGCATTGGTTCTTCTGAAGGGAAGTGGAAAACCCACAACTATCACATGTTTTTGTGTTATCCCTCGTAACGCTTCGTTTAGATGATTTCGTACATCTACTGGTATGAGACCACCCATATCCCAATGTTGTCCACCATCATAAAACATGATCCTAGTCTCGTATGTTCACTCATCATGTATGTCAGATGCCGTTGTCCTAGCTGAGAATTTCTCAAAGTCGGCGTATGGATGTTTTTCCTTAAAGACTGCAAAGGCCTTTGCATTGCGAGGTGCGATATAGTCACCCCAATCACCTTTGAAATGAACTTTATGAGACATAGTATTGGCTAGTTTCTTATCCTTGACGTGGAACTTCTTCGATCAATCCGTTCGACTCATGTTTGATATTGATACGTATTAAAGTTACGACATACGTTAATATCGTGAAGTAAAGAATATATGTTAGTATCATCGTATCAAAGTAAGAACTTCTGGCTTTAATATGGTAATCTTAAATGTTACCACTACCTCGGCCGACCATACGGTCTATTTTCAAGAACCTATTTACATCCACGATATTTCTCTAATCGAGATCACTTTTGAAAACAGTTGGTGGAATCTAACAGAGAATGGTTCATTCAAGTGGAATACTGGTGGGGTGGGGTTCCCATACGCCATTGAAACGGGGCATTATGATATAGCAAGCATTAAACAATACTTCATTCATGCGGTCAGTGCTGGCATCTTGCAATTCATGTACATATCGAAAATTGGGAGTTGGATTCTAAATGTCAAAAAACAAATCCATTTTAGTGAAAATCTCTGCGCACTGTTAGATGTTAAAAAAAACTGATGATAGCAGTGAGGCATTCCTAAAAATTGGTGCGCAAACAATGACGCTACAAAATATCTACACAGTATATGTCCACTGTGATGTTGTTGATTCTAGCTTCTCAATTCTCGATGGAAAGCGATCAAACGTACTGGCTAGCTTAGAGATCCGAGGCGGGAGGTTTACAAAAAATACTTACTCTATAATGAATCTCCCAGCCCTGCGAGCTCTAGGGACAAGACGAAACAGCCTTCGGCTGACAATTAGAGACGAAAAAGGAAATATTATAGACTTCCGTGGTCGACCTATTCGCTACGTATTGAAGATTGAGTAAATCATACGTATAGCAAGCTACGATGGCAAGCGATTCAATTCAATTACTTCCAACTGCACCGATCTATCCCAATCTACGTTCATCTGAAACTGAGAACTTTCGACTGCAGAAAGTCTGCGATACGCTTGCCGATCTCGAACATCAGGCAAAGCACTACGAAGTCGTTCGTAAAAAATATGCCCGAGCGCGTGGTATCGTTCATGGGATTGCTGTGGCCACAGGTAGCCTGAGTGGTGTCTTATCTGCTTCAGCGTTAGGTATATCATTTACGGGAATCGGGATACCTGTGGGTATTTCCTTAGGATCCGTGGGATTCCTTTGTGCTGTCATTTCGGCATCGATGGCTATTGCTAGTAAGAAACTTGGCATTCGTGTCTCGAAGCATGAAAAGACTGTTATGTTGGCAAAGGCCAGGGCCAATTCCGTGGAAGTCAAAGTCTCAAAAGCTCTAACCGACGGTAACATTTCAGAAGCCGAGTTTGGAAGTGTTATTGGTGAGAAATTGAAATACGAGACGCTTAAGCTAGAAATACGGCAAAGAAATAGGAAAGAAATGGGGTCAAAAAACGTAGAAGAACTTCGATCAGAGATCCGAAAGGAGATGAGAGCAAAACTTGTCAGTCTAGTGGGATAAGAATCAATATCTCCTACGAAAGAAACCGGCGTGGATTTTATTTTAACTTTACAAAAATCTTCGTATAAATTAATTCCGACATCTGGTTCGTATGTAAATTTCTGTCGGTACGCTGGTGGTATTGATGGCGCAATATAGACCAGTTTCAACACGAGGCATGACTCATCACTATCGGCTTGTCGTTTACCTATGGAGCACGGAAGGTTTCTCGCGCTCGTTAGAGACTTAAATGGCGTCCTTGATCAAGTTGGGGGAGTTCATAGACACGGGAAAGGCTAAATTCACCGGAGAAGAACTAATTGGACAAGAACTCGCGATCGACCGACCGACAAAGAGGAAAATGCCACTCGAAGAGGTGAAAGCTCAAACACCGAGCGTTAAATGGACTTCACAGGAATCGAAGAAGACGTGAAAAAGAAGCTTAAACACCGAACGTTAAATGGACTTCACAAAAATCGAAAAAGACGTGAAAAATAGAGACTGCTTTGGAAGTATCAAACTAATTTCTAAGGCCCTCAAAGGTAACCAGAAAAAAACGTGTCGCGAATGTAGGGTGTACGGCGTAGGAAGTATCAAACTAATTTCTAAGGCCCTCAAAGGTAACCAGAAAAAAACGTGTCGCGAATGTAGGGTGTACGGCGGAATCGAATATCTTCGTTCGCAGTCGGTGAATCATTTAAAAAATGTTTCTATCGTGTTCCTTATCCTTTTTACATGAGTAATAGTGTGTTTAAAAAATTTCTAGAGATGAATTTCGATGTTTAAAGCGTAAACGGCTGATACGAGATGCTTTGGAAGTAATTATTTAAAAAAGCGGTCCGGCAAGGACCGGTTTGGTAATTCAGTACAAATTATGTAAAAAAGCGGTCCGACAAGGACCGGTTTGGTAATTATGTAAAAAAGCGGTCCGACAAGGACCGGTTTGGAAATTATGTAAAAAGCGGTCCGACAAGGACCGGTTTGGTAATTCAGTATAAATTATGTAAAAAAGCGGTCCGGCAAGGACCGTTTTCATAATTTGACAAACAATAAAAACTATTTGTGTACACAGCACGTTGAAGTTGTTTTATTGACCCAACTTATTATCCCATTAAACAGCAATTAGAGATAAACTAGTATAAGATATATATCACATGATGGCTGAGATAATAACTTGCAGTTGGCTGATGCGGGGTAAGGTCACGAATTGTATAAGGAATCGTTCTAAGATATCAGAATACTGTGCCCAACACAACTTCCAGATACGAAAAGGGGGGCCTTATTTGTCCCATGTTCTAAGTGTGGTCGTGGTTGTCGTACTAGTTACGGACTTTGTACGAAGTGTGGTGAGCCAGAGCGCCGTAAACTTCGCGAGAAGAAATACCGTGACGTAATAGACGAAACCAAGGATCGATTTTCAAACGTATTGGCGGAATTGAAGTACCATAAAGTGGAATTGAAGGACCACAGGATTCCTAGATAATTAGAGATCGCAATATAAGAAAAAAAGAAAAGAAAGATAGACAGTAGGACCACTCCTATCTTTTTTTATTTTTATATCTTAAACAATAGATATAGACCTACGGTACGTATCCCTAAACGGTGGTGAATCTCTTACCCACCAATAAAGTTCGTACCACATTGTCTACAAGTACAAAATATCGTTGTTGGTTCATCAAGAGCTCGAGTTTGTACTTCTCGATAAACGCAATTGCGTTCGTGACAAATAGGACATTTATAGAGCTGAGATGTCTTTTCATTAACCTTCTGGCGACTTCGTAAAGCAATTTCAGTACGTTCGTTTCTAGAAGCTTTTGGACACAATTGTGCTGACCTAAGATATCCCATTTCGTTAGGCGACCATATTCCCATTGCTAATTGATCAAGAGCGAATGTACCATACATGCGACAAATACTGGAACTAGGATCTAAATTACTAAGTATGGTTCCACATCGCGAAGAATAAATATTTATGAATGAATCGGATGTCCAACTGCGGACGACTGCTTCTGTTTGAAGGACTTCAATTACTCGATTATAGCACGATCGTTCTAATAACGTTGCGAAAGTCCCAGGATTGGAAAAACGAGAATCGCTAGAGAAAATACGATAGAATATCGCACGATATAATAAACGAGGGCTAGCCATAGTGTAATACCTTAATAGTAGCCTTTCTCTAATAGGGTATAAAAATGCAATAAAATGTAATAAGTAGTATGTATAAGTGGTGGTTATGGTGCAACACTGACATCATATTGCTGCAATATGACGTTGGTGCTGCACCAGAACCGGCACTTTGTATACTACTGCCTGGCAGGCAAATCTTCTAACCCCCAAGAAAATTGGCTCTGCAATTTCGTGATTGACAAGTATCTGACTCGTCATAACGCTCGCTTGGGAGAATTTTGAAAAAGGAGAGCCAAGTGTGTTAGCAAAAAGTCTCTATTCGAACAAGATCTGCTACTCATACCATGCAATCCAGTCAACTCCAAACATTGGTTTCTCTTGGCTCTGTTTCCACAGAAGAAATTGTCTATCGTCTTAGATAGCAGGGCAGGTGACTTTGTCAAACCCACAGTTGAGAAGGCTTTGATGAAAATGGCCACCATTCTAAAGGAAGTGGATGCTACTTGCAACCTGGACGAGTGTTTTTTTTTCTTGCAACAAAAAAGAAGACATCCCTCAGCAACTGAATAAACAGGCCTGTGGTGTTTATACCTGCCTTTATGCCAGATGTTTGGCAGGTCTTGGTCCAATGGTAGAAGAAGCCTGCTTTTCAGAATTCAGGAAAAGCATAATCTTCAGTGAACACAGGGGGTGCGTACAAGCCATTCCAATGCCAGCTGTCAGAATGGAAGAGTACTATGCTGTGGATTATATGAACAAATATTATCTTGGCAGAGCCATCAGCATGACAAACCAGTTGGTCAAGTTTAAGTTTTTGCACAGTGTCGGTGCTAAGAGGTTCAACTGGCCGAAGAGGGATGATTTTGATGAAGTGCATCTATCTTGCATTTTTTGGGGCCCAGTTACGCTCGAGAATGTTGGGCCTTTTAGTGTACCTCAACAACAAGAAATTGAGAAGCTCTTTAATGCAACAAGATAAACCCACTTCTGTAGACAGTGCAACTGAATGGGGTTGCACTATGAGAAAACTTTAGGTGAACTCTGTATTGTAAGAGTAGACATTCACAGCACGTTTTTGTATTTGTACATCTGGTGCAATAGTTATAAGACTGCATTTTGTTTTGTTCAGTATACATTGATTTGTATCCGATGATACTAGCCCTGATCGTTTAATCAGACATTGGCTTTAATTATAAAGACATTTAGATTTTAACTGTATCACATGCAATATCTAGTAATAGATTTGCCTTGTACATGATTAGCTATGGTTGCAAGAAACATTTGTTCTTCAAAGATAGACAAATAGTTTGAGATTTGTTTATCACAATATCTATTTGAATGCTTTTATTGTCATCATTTCAACCTTGAATAAATTGAAAGTGTTTCCAGAAACTTGTTTTGTTGAAATTCCCATCAAAATATCCACTAATTGAAGCGAATATGAAAAGTGTAATGTCCGCAACGTAATGTCCGCAACGCAATTCCAAGCAAACGAAAAGCTTTTCCAATTTTTTTTGGCCAAAATCATCTTCATATGAATTAATAGAGCATCACAAGCATCACATTAAATACTTTCAAAATGTATGAATAATTTTAACAAATGGTGATATTTTATGCAGATGAATGTAATGTCCGCAGCAGATTTTTGTTGCCTCATACACCCCATTCCAATATGGCGGATACACGGCCGGAGCGTTGGGGCGGGACACGAAAACGAGGGTAGTTAGGCGGAAGTCGATGTCAAAAAGGTCATGAGGCGGGAATTTCGCGCAAGTTTTGAAGAGAGTTTGTTTTTCTAAGAGGGTTGGAATAAGTAGATTTTATCCCCAGAGAGTTAGAAAATATGGTGGATATTCAGGCTATCGTTTTCACTGAAGAATATATCCCTCAGTGAAAATGATAGTCTGAATATCCGCCATATTTTCTAACTCTCTGGGGATAAAATCTACTTATTCCAACCCTCTCGAAAAAACAAACTCGCTTCAAAACTTGCGCGAAATTCCCGCCTCGTGACCTTCTTGACATCGACTTCCGCCTAACTACCCTCGTTTTCGTGTCCCGCCCCAACGCTCCGGCCGTGTATCCGCCATATTGGAATGGGGTTGTATATCTCAAGAGGAATCAACTTTTTATTATGATTGGGTTTTATGATAGATATAGGCCAACACTATGTATACATCACAAAACACAGTTTGCCTTATTTCTATTTCTTTTATTATACCACTTTTGTTATATATGCTTCAGACCTCTTTTATTTTCACTTTGCAAAGCCTTAGAAGTAAAGTTGCGCCACATAGTGGGCGTGGCCTTAAGTCACAAAAAAAAAATCAGTTTCTTAAAGCCCAATGTATTAGCTATCGATAGATACCAATCTTTTAATGATATCTTGAATTTTGAAATTCACGATATGTTTTCATTTCATATGGAATGGCCCTTTTACGACAATTACAACTTCACTACCCAAATCATGATGGGAGATAACAAAACTCCTAAAGAAAGAAAACGATGTGCTTAAAAAGAAGATTGAAGAGCTTTCAAAGGACTTTAGAAGCTTGAAAGATAAGATGGCAGGAAAATCCTTGGAGCCGAGTCAAGAAGACATTTAGTTTCTCAGCGATGGCTACGATAATCTAATATATTTCAAACAATCTACACTGAATGAGATATATGATCTAAAGTTCAGATTGAATAATATTGAAATCAGCGTTATCAATATTGGCAGAGCTATCGACGAGATGGTATTGTACAGCTACAGTTACAACCTGAAAATTTTTGTTGTTCCTGAGACGAAAGAAAGAGAGACCGCCGAGGAAACTGCTAAACTCTGCTTAAGTATCTTTACAGAAATAAGAGCTGACGTATCCATCACAGACCTATAGATACCGTGCATAGGGTTCCTTTACAGAATCATGGTAATGGCAACGGTCGCAGAAAACAGAATCCAATCATTTGTAAATTCGTTTGAAGGCTCGCCAGAGAGAAGGTTCTAACAGTGAGGAATAATACAACCCAATTAACTGTAGGAAACATTGTTTGCCTCCTTCAGTGGTAATCAGATGGATCAACATTTTCAGTCACTTAACACTAAGATTACAGGAATTTACTCTACTCAGCCAATACACACCAAGCCAATTACAACTATAAGTACAGCTGGGCCAATAATTCAGCTGTCTTTCTACGCCATACTGACAACTCAAGAGTTATCAAGCTCAATACAGTAGAGGATCTCAATCAGTTACTAGCAAAGGAATCTGCCGCTCACTCAGGCACCCCAGCCGGCAAAGACAGCCCTGCTGAATCTTAAAATCCTTCACTTCAAGGAGTAACACATGCAATTGACTTCGCCTCAACAGCTCTAAGTACTCTAGTTCTGTTTAACAGTTATATTTGCCAACAAAAATAATAATAAATGAATACAAAAGTAATTAACAAAATGGCGAGGAAGCCCAAAAGGAAACCAGAAGGCTTATGTGGCATTGGGCTGCCTCTTTACAATATGTGTATATCAAACAAAGTGGGAGTGGCGCGAAAACAAGAATAACAGAATGGAGAAAATCACACTAAGATAACAATTTATACCAGTATTGAGATAACACGTTTATGAAGAAATTAATGAATAAATAATAAGCGATTTCAAAGACGGGAGAAGAGATATTTTTTCGTCTTGGATTGAAACGAGTAAACGGGCATGGCATCACGAATGTCTGCGTTCAGCGAGTTAACACATACTAGACCCTGATAATAAACAGAAAACTGTATAATTTTGATTCTACATAACGGAATATAAAACAGTTTAGAATGTCTAGTATTATAATTGTGAACTTGATAAATTCGTAGAAAAGATTTGTCAAAACTTCTAGGTAATAAATTATTTTTGAACAGGAACATGAACTTTCCTAAATTGAATAAGTAAATATCTTCAAATTTCAGTATCATATTTATTTTTAATATAGGGTCAGTATGCGCATCAAATGCCTCATTATTAATAACTCGCACTACGCGTTTTTGAAGCAGAACAATACGATTAAGGTTGGATGGATAGGTAGAGCCCCAGACCGTGATACAATATTGAAGATATGGATAAACTAAGGAATAGTATAAAGTACATAATGCTGGCTTGGAAAGGCAAAAACCTGATTTATATATAATTCCTATTGATTTTGATATTTTACTTGCAAGATGGGAAATCTGAGACTTGCAAGACATATTTTCGTCCAAGATCACACCCAGGAATACGACATCATTAACCTTGTCAATCCTAACATTGTTTATTTCTATCGCCAGATCAAATGTTTGCCTACTCTGCCTTGGTCTAAAAATCATATGGTTGGATTTTTTTACAATCACCGATAACTTGCTAGCCTTAAACCAATCTGATAGCCCAGCCATTTCTGTATTGACTGTATTCGACAGAAAAGATAAATCATTATGAGAAAACAATAAATTAGTGTCATCCGCAAATAAAACCAGATCAAAAACATTGGAGACGTTACAGAGATCATTGATGTATATTAAGAAGAACAGTGTTGGAATGTTTATAGACGATACGCTCAATTGCCAGGTATTAGAAAAAGTATTTAACGAAGCATTTCAAGCTACACGTATGTAGAAAAATATAATTTGCGCCATCATTTACATAAAACACAATTCCCCAAAACTCTTCCAATCCAATCATACTTCGAAGAAACAATTGAAATAGACTTCAACTGTGAAACGCATTGATAAAATGGGTGATTTCAATATACACCTTCTAAAATGTGAGACTTCTAATTTTAGCCACAATGTTATAATATCACTGCAGAGATGACAAAGCAACTCGTGTTCGTAACACATCAGGAACTCTAATTGAGAATTTGTTTATCAACAATCTTGAGCAAATTCTGGCCAGTGGAAACAATATTTCTGATATAAGCTACCATTTCTCTCAATTTTGTATAACGAAAGGGATAAAATTGGCAATATTCAACATATACATGTACAGTTATACTTATTGCTATATGCTTGGAGCTTAATCAAAGAAAACGAGATGTTGAGCAAAGTTGTTATCCTGCTTCTCATAGTGGGCGTTTCTGCTGATGTAAATGCTCATAAGACTGTATTACTTCAGATGTTACGACCAGGCCCGTCTAAACACCCACCCTCAATGTTATTTATGTTCTCATTGCTAGTATGCAGTATCATGATTGGCGCTAAAGTGACTAGTCAAGCAATCTGTAGTTTTTGCAAAGACAGGTTGGGTTTCTGAGTGCTCAGATGATTTTCCATGTTTAAATTGTAGAAGTATAGATGCTTCGTTGAAAGCTCTCCCAAACAATTTTATGGCTGAAATATTTTCAAATCTAAAGAGAAAAGCCAGAAGAACTTCGAGCAGCTCATCTTCAAGTGATATCAAATCCCCACTGGAAAACAGACAAAAGAATCCATGACAGACGCGAGGCCTGAGAGATTCTCTATAACGAAGGCTGCCATTGAAGGGTCAGAAGAAGAAGAATGAGAGGTCCTTGAAATGGCAAAAGATTTTGCAAATCTAGGGTCAAATTTGACCTCGTTATCTCTAAGTTGAGTACTTTAGACAACAAGATGGAATCCTTCAGCTTTACAATATGTAGTAGAAAAGGTAGAAAATTTGGAACAAAATCTTAACCAAACAAATAAGAGGTAGGTAGTACAGGTCTGAATGGATTATATAAACAAGTTGGAGAACAAGAACTTGAAATCGATTAAATTATTTAATAAAGCATTGGACAAAATTTTAAAAATCAGCATTTTCATCCGCTGAAAGTTGTGAAGATCCAAACAAGAAAATATTTATTATCTATAACTCAGACATTACCGTACATCTAACAGCAAGAATTTGAGCAGCAGAGGAGAGTAGTTTTAATCTAGGAGCAGCAAATGTCGGACAATGCAGGAACTAATGATTGATATTTTCAGTTCCAAAGCCACAACAACATGCCGGGAATATTTTACAACCAATTTTGAAAAGATAAAAATTGAGAGCACATACATCTAGACGTAGACGAGTGTGAATAATAGAAGAATATCTGTCGAGAGAGAAATTATATAAAGCTTTATATTTTGGAACATCAAAAACAAGTGAACAAAGCTTTTTTGAAAGAACCACCTGACTCATTGTTACATACTTCTGTATCAATATCATTCCACAACTTGGTGGTAGATGGGGAAAAAACGCTCAGTACGAACTGCAAATAGAGTAAAGTTAGAAGAAGTCACCTTCTCAAAGACCAACTGTTATACAATGAAGAGAAGGGAAAATCTTCGTGTTTACGGCATAAAAGAATATGACGAGTGTTTCAATACACTATAAAGAACCAATAAAATGTTGAATCAGCAGACCAACTGCAGTTTCCAAAAATATACCATGTCTGCTGAAAAGATCCCTCAAGCAAAAAAACCACTGGCTATCATAGTATGCTTCCTTCGAGATCCCAATAGAGAGCATGTCTTCTCTCAAAATTTGAATCTCAAGTGAACAGGCTTCGGCATCTCTGCAGATCTACCAAAAGAAATCATTCAAAGAAGGAAACTGCAATCCGACGTTGATTGAAGCAAGGAGAAAGGGCCAAGTTGCTTACTTTAGTAGAGCTCAACCAGATAAGTTGTTTATTGGAGGCGTCTTGTGTCCTCAGTTATAAATATATTGAACTGAAACAGGATATATTACTATTACTGGCTAGATAAAGTTATAAAACCAGCCTTTTTTATTCTTTAAGCCAAACAGCATTGGAGAGCCAAATGAATAAGCGTTTGGTTTGATTCAGTCTACAGCAGCGGACAATAATTTACCAGCTGCTGTAATGAACAAGAGTGTTGTTTTCATTAAGTGTTTTTCTTTTGTTACAGTAGATTTCTAGTCCTAAATATTCTAACTTCGATTGCCTCAGAGATGTTTGTTTGTTTGGTTAGAAGAACTCATTAGTAAGTATTTGTTTTTTAGAGCCCTTTTTAAACTCGTGGATGCACCCAAGTGCAGTAACAAGTTGTCAGGATGGTTGGGAAAGTATGCCACTCGCTTGCTCACTCATTCATTTTATGTTTTGGAGAATTTAATGAGAATCAAGCATGAGGCAATAAGAAGTGAGCTACTACAAGTGGAACTTTCTTCTCTGCATGGTTATTCTTTGTGCTGGTGGATCGGCAGCAAATGTTCTCCAGTTTTTTGCACATATGGGCCTTGGGTGCATATCGATGAATACATTCTTCAAACACTAATTTTGCAACATCAATTTTCTCGCTTTCTGATTGGCTCTCTGCTTCACTCACAAGCAGTGGTAGCTTTACAAAGTGCTTTCACGGCGAGGTTTGTGAATTCAAGTGGCTGTTAACTTCTCTTCCAAAATCAAGAAAATGAGGATTTCACAAGCATTTCATCACTAGGATAAGTTAATCGGTCAGTAGAACTTCTTTGTAGTGTGCCATTTGGCAAAATGTGAGTTTTCTCTTGAGTGGAGAAAGTTTTGGCAAATTTGTGGTTCAGACTTTAAGACTATTTCTCTCAGACATCAGAAGTCTTGAATTATAACAAGAACATTTCTGATCCAGAAAAAAAAATGCTTTCACAAGCATTCCATCAATGACAGAAGTTAATCGGTGAACCAAATTTCCTTGTATGCTGCCATTTGTCAAAGAAAGCTTTCTCTTGGCAACGGTAATTTACCTTTTAACTTTCAGTGACCTTTTTCGACTCGAAAGCTAAGTGAAGCTAAGTGCTCGCTGCCCTCGTTGTTCCACTTAAGACTTGAACATTTTATTACGTCATTTCTACGGACAATGTAGGTAGGTAGTGGTAGTAGGTAGTGTTTTTTAATCTCATAACTACATATTTTTTTAACAAATAATATACAAAAACGTAATATTTACAGGTAGTATAATATTAAATAATTATAGTAACGTTTGAGCCTGGAGGCTAAATTAACCGCAAGGTTTACAGGTTAGCCTCCAGTTTATTTTTATGTTATGTAAATAGAGTTAAGGAAACCAAAAGGGAATATTTTAAGAAATTAACTGATTAATTTTAGAAAATGAAGGAGAGTTTATAACAAGAAACATATAAGCAAACTAGTTATTTTAAGTATTGTTGTGATAGTAAATAATGTTTTAACTTTTTGGAGAATTAAATGAAGTAGGAGCTGAAGTAGAAGAACCCATGGCTCTCCCCTTCGACATTATCTTCACCTACATGTAACTCACAATCAGAATATCTACCATGAAACGATATGTAAATGAGAGGCAAAATAATGGCACTATGATTGAAGTCCCCATATTCCTAATTGTAAAGCTGTACAACGATCACAAGGGAGATGTAGATTTAGTGACCAATTGCGTCAATATTATTCTGTTACTCGTCATTGATATACCTGTTTTTGGTTCTTTGTAGTCGTGAATGCTCACATTCTGCAAACCCTTGCCCAAAACCAGATTGCATGATTCATACAGATTTCAGAACTTTTTTTTCAAGGACTTTCAATGATTTATCAAGGACAATCCACACTTTTCAAGGACTTGTTTTCTCAGGTTCAGACGTTAATGAACTCAAAATTCAATGCAACTTAGACCCGATGTTAGACCCTTTCTTGGACTTTTTTGCATAGTGAATCATTCAATGCTGTTCTAATGATCTTATGGAGGCAAAATGAAGCTGTATCTCTGTCTACTCAAACATCCAAGGAGGTGTAGTTCTGATAAAAATTCAAGGTCTTCTCAAGTACAATACCTAATCTGTCAAAATGCAAGGACTTTTCAAGGTCTGTTCAAGGCCTTGTGAACCATGGATTGGAAGCTAGTTCACGGGTTCATTGGTCCAGAAACTGATTAGCTATATGTAATCTTTTATAATTGTTACATTTAATTACATTTGCTATACCTTCATTTAAAAAAAAAATCCCACTGGGAACACATACATGTTTTCAGTTTTAATAATCGAAATAAAATTGATGGTAATAGTTACATGTAGTATACATATACAGTTATACTTATTGGTGTATATTCTCAAGGCAAATCAAAGAAAACGGGCAAAGTTGTTATCCTTCTTCTCAAAGTGGGCTTTGTTGCTGATACAAATACTCTTAATAAGACTGTATTACTTTGAGAACATGACACATTCATTGTTTTTCACTGTGAACACAGGTGCCAGTATAGAGACTATTTACATTTTCAAGATATTATTTTACACGTATATAAATATGTAAAAGGCATTAACAAAAAAGACACATTTTATCTTTTTGTTTAAGTGCCATTAATAATCAATATCACATAAAATTGGTAATATTATACATATACAGTTATACTTATTGCTATATGTTTATAAGGCTTGAAGCTTAGTCGAAGATAACAAGATGTTGAGCAAAGTTGTTATCCTGTTTCGCATAGTGGGCTTTGTTGCTGATGTAAATGCTCACGAGACCGTACTACTTCAGATGTTACGACCAGGCCCGTCTAAATACCCACCCTCAATGTTATTTATGTTCTCTTTGCTGGTATGCAGTACCATGATTGGCGCTAAAATGACTAGTCAAGCAATCTGTAGTTTTTGCAAAGACAGGTTGGGTTTCTGAATGTTCAGATGATTTTGCATGTTTAAATTGTGGTCGAGCATGCAGAAAGTATAGATGCTTCGTTGAAAGCTCTCCCAACCAAAACTGATGGCTAAAATAATTTCAAATCTAAAAAGAAAAGCCAGAAGGACTTCGAGCTGCTCATCTTCAAATCATCAAATCCCCACTGGAAAAAAGACAAAAGAATCCACAACAGACGCGAGCCCTGAGAGATCCTCGATAAGGAAGGCCACCATCGAAGAGTCAGAAGAAGTAGAGTGGGAGGTCCTTGAAATGGCACAAGATTTCACAAATCTAGGGTCGAAACCTGACCTCGTTATCTCTAAGTTGAGTACTTTAGACAACAAGATGGAACCATCAGCTTTACAGTAGGCAGTGTTGAAAAAAGCTGTCAAACCCTCAGGCAAGGTAGAAATTTGGAACAAAATCTTAACTTAGCAAATAAGGCAGGTCTGAATGGGTTAATTAACCAAGTTGAAGACAACAAGAACTTAGTCGAGAAGATGCAGAAGGAATGAGAGTAAATGTAACCACCCTCTCAAAAATCAACTGTATACTATGAAGTGTACCAGAGAAGGGAAAATCTTCGTGTTTACGGCATAAAAGATGATGAGAATGTCACTGAAGTGTTTTGAGACATTATAAAGAACAAGTTAAATGTTGAACCAGCGGACCAAATGGAGTTTCAAAGAATACACCATGTCTGCTGAAAGATCCCTCAATCAAAACACCATTGGCTAACATACAATGTAGTATGCTTCCTTCGAGATCCCAATAGAGCAGGTATTCTCTCAAAATTAGAATTCTACATAGAAGTAGATGAGCAAGCAATAACATTGAAAGGTAAAATTCGATGAGAAACTGGATAACTGACGTCTGATAAAGGTTGCATTGAAGATACTCAACTATAACCTCAACTGTATCCAGCATGAATGAAATGCATGGAACAATATAGCATCAAGGCAATCTGTGATGAAAATCAGACTGCAGCCATGGTGTGTGTTACCCCAATTCGTTAAGCTCTGGTCTGTTGAGCGAAGGTCGCGGATTCAAACCCCTGCCAGCAGGAAGCTTAGGTCATGTAGTCAGCACTTTAATAACAAAATCGAGCTTAATGAGTTATGGTGATAGAATGTTCTCGGTGGCCACCCCAAAACTTTGGAACAATCTACCAATAAGGCTAAGTGACTTGGTTTCTGTTTTCAAATCTTGCTTAAAAACATACCTTTATAAGAAACTTATTTTAATTATATTGTTTAATATATTTTAAATTTTAGTAGTATTTTTTTTTAATATATAGGAATTGTAAAGCGCCATAGGGCAGTTAGTGTATATGGCACTATATAAATGTTTTTATTATATTATTTATTATTTGTGAAACGACTGCAAATGGTTAAACTTTCACATCTCGGATAAGGACGTAAATTTGTAGGTCCACTGACGGAGGCAGGCCTAGAAGAGACCTTGAGTCCTATTGTCTTCCCGTCAGCATGTATGTACAAGTGTATCCTTTTTCCCCCGTCTGACTTGTGTAATAGAGATGTAAATAGTTACTCACTATAACTAAATTGTGTGTGTTCGTTTGTTCATGTTTTCTTGTCTGACCATTAATTTCATACATATGGTAATCTTCGTCATTTCTGGGGTGCCAGACTTAGTTTTATCCACACCGCGGCAAAACGGTATGCTCCGCTGGCCAAAAGAACGAAGGCTCTGCTATCAAATACAAATTACCGAGGGTTTCAACTTTTTTAGTAAATAATTTTATAACTTAGTAAACTCACAGTGAATTACAAATTAAGAAAACTTCAACCTGTTAAAGTCTTAGGCTTAGCTTTTAATTAGTTTTCTTATTTTTTGACAAAAGAGTTCACAAATGGATGCTTTTAAGCAGAAATTTTAAAATCACGGGTATGTGCCTGTTGTTTCATTTCAGTTTTCGCGGGAAACTGGGGGCGGCCGCGCGCCGACAAGAAATAGCAAACACGCATGCGCGTAACGTTTTGCCGCGGTGTGAGTTTTATCCAAGTTACAGCCCAGCACTCTATCTTGTCAATTCTAATTCATTACAAAATATTTATTATGTATACAGAGTGTGACATCAAGTCTCCAACCGATCATCAGCTGCTACAAGATGACCTCATCAATCTATCCAAATGGGCTTCAGATTGGCAAATGGAATTTAACATATCCAAATGCCATCTCCTTTCAGTAACAAACAAGCACAAGCCGTACATGTCCACCTACTCGGCCAACTCGCAGGATCTATCTCAAGTCCCCCACTATGATTATCTGGGTGTACGTTGCTGTAAAACCCTAAGATGGGGGCCCCATTGCTGCAAAATTGCTAGTAAGGCGAACAAAACCCTTGGGCTGATAAGACGATCCCTCAAACCCTGTAATATCGCAGTTAAAGAAAGAGCCTACCAGTCTCTTGTCAGGCCTATCCTGGAATATGCTGCTCCTGTATGGAATCCCCACACAGACACTGACGTAAATCGCCTTGAACAAGTTCAAAAAAACCCTGCCAGATTTGTTTCGAACAATTATAATCCTACTGTAAGCACATCTAATTTAGTCAGGTCATTAGGTTGGGACACTCTAGAACAAAGACGCCTCCTTAATCAATCAGTGCTGTTTTTTTAAATTAGAAATGGGCTGGTAAACATCCCTTTCCCTGAGTGTGTTACTACTTCCTCCAGATCTAGTAGACGCCATCAGTTTAAGTACACACAACTTCCAGTTAATGTATTAGCATATAGCTATTCTTTTTTCCCTAGGGCTATAAGAGTATGGAACCTGCTTCCGTATGAAGCAGTTTCTGCTAACAGTCTAGCCAGTTTCAAGTCAGCCTTTCGATCTATGCAGGTGCCTAGCCACCTGCGCAGGCTATAGATCGCTCGTATATATGTTTAGTTATTATTCTTATCTATTTAATATTTACTTAATATTTTGGTATGTGTCACGATTTAAATCGCGTAGTTTATTATTATTATTAGTAGTAGTATTATTATTATTATTATTAGTAGTAGTAGTAGTAGTATTATTATCATTACTATTATGTTACTTAGTTTATTATTATTATTCTAATTTATATATTATTTAAACTCCCAGTATTAGTGAAAACTATCCCAGGGAGTATAACCATCTAAGTAAGTATCTAAGTGAATAAATCGCTGTTGTTGTTGTTAAGTCCACAAAACAAGACATGGTAATTCCCAGATCCCAGACAGTCGTGCAAACACTGGACCGATAAATTGTGTCACCCCAGTCTTGTTTGAACCAGGAGGCTGCCCAGTGGCCATCTGGATTGACTATTCAAGAAGAATTAAAATTGATAAAACAAGGAAGCTCGGCTGTCATTACTATTAAGGTCACTAACAACACTGAACATGACATCAACTTATATGCCAACGGGCGGCTACAATTAGTTCGTTCTCTAACGCCAGTTGAGGTTAAATTGCAAGAGACTACCATTAACAACATTCCTTCCACCAATGAACAGCCCGAATCACCAAACACTGACAAGTTGACATACCTAAAGTAGATCTGACCAACGAGGGCAAGCCATACAACTGCTGATAGCAGAGGGAATCCTTTCCAGCTGACGAAGATAACGTTGGATGTATCCCAGGGCTTCAAATGGATCTTACATTGACCTGTGACCGTCCAGTGCAGAAAAACTACATTTCGATTACACAACCTCTGTACCCGGAAGCAAAGGGATATATTGAGGACTTACTCAACAGGGGATTTATTACGAAATCTAAGTCTTCATTTTCTAGTAGTGTTAAGAAAAAGGATCTTACTATTTTAGACAAAATCATACTCAAGGAGAAACATACATTGTATAATAAATTAACAAGTTCTAGTTTAGCCCACGCTCGACGCATCCAAAGCTGAGTTACTTTAATTAAAACATTCTTTTGTTAAACTCGTTTGGTTACGAGCCTCTATTTACTAAGGTCGCTTTCGATCCATTGACAACATTGAATAGAACTCATTTTCCAGTAACCTATTTGTTACAGGGAACTAATTAAGTATTGATTATATCTTAAGTTCTCGGTACCAAGCGATCCAGACAACAAGCCAATAAGATTTGCGTATTTCTAATTACAGTTCCGTACTTTGTCAGGTACCAAATCCATTGAACTTTCCGTCAATGCAAATTAGTTACCAACTTCAAGTTGGATTTCTATGGAAAATATCTAAAGACTCGTATAATGCTTTACGCTCAAGCTATGATATTTGATTTCTAGTTTCACCTTTGACATATCTTATTTATGTTGTCGATCGGTTGGAACAGTTTCTTTCAAGGTCAGTTTTCCTTTCTTCAGGTCACGACCCTACTTACAATAGGGGTCCATGTTTGGTTCTCAATAACTATTGTTTGTAAATGACATAAATACAGAACGAATATCTTGTAACATAGTCGAAGGAAGCAGAAGTCATGGCGAGTCCCTGATTCGTCATGACCAGCCAATACTCCTGTAAGTTGCCAGCATTGAGACCAATAATAAAGTACATTAAGATCCAACCTTGGTTGTTGTCACAGCTCTACGAGAATCCCCTCAGCTCAGGAAAAGACTCCCTGACAGTAGCATTGTTTGCGTCAGAAAGAAAGACGGAAGAATGAGGATGTGTTGTGATTATTGAGAGCTTAATAAGAACACTATAGCAGATCGCCATCCCATACCTCGTATTCAAGAAACACTTGACAGTTTGGAAGGAAAGGCATAGTTCAGTGTGCTTGATCAGGGGAAGGCCTATCACCAGGAATTTATAGGTGAAAATAGTAGACACTTGACTGCCTTCATTACAGCCTGGGGATTGTATGAATGGGTAAGAATTGCATTCGGTTTGATGAATGTGCCGGCAAACTTCCAGAGATTCATGGAGAACTGTCTTGGTGACATTCAAGACGTTATGCGTATTCCCTATTTAGACTACGTCATTGTTTTTCCAGACACGTTTTCTCACCATATAGAACATTAGAGTGATTAAGTTGTCATTTAAGTTAAAAGCTAAGAAGTGTGTTGTTTAAAAGGGAAGTGTCGTTCATAGGGAGAATTGTCTCTCAGGATAGCTACCAAATGGACCCGAAAGCAACCATGGAGGAATACAAAGTCGGATGGTGATATCCGAAAGTTAATGGGCCTCCTCCGTGTATATCGTCAGCATATTAAGAACTTTGCTCAGAAACCTAAGCCGATATACAACCTTCTAAATCAACTGACCAACCCACCTGACTCAACGACATCTAGTAACAAGAAAGCAAAACCTGAGAAAGGAAGTGGTCAACTCTCATCACGCAAACCAGTAGAGTGGACTTCAATAGATCAGTCAGTAATCGAGAACTTGATTGATGACATCACATCTCCAACAATCCTTGCATACCCCTACTATAATTCACTGTTCATTGTCCACACAGATGCCTCACGGGAAGGACTTGCTGCTGTGTTATATCAGGACGGAGTACTAAGGGTTATTGTGTATGCATTGAGAACACTGTCACCATCTGAGAAAAAAAATCATTTCCATTCAGGGAAATTAGAATTCCTCGCACTGACATGGGCCGTTACATATCATTTTCGAGACTACCTCAATTACGCACCAAAGTTTGTTGTTTATACAGACAACAGCCCATTAACGTCTGTGCTTTCCACAACTAAATTGAATGCCAATAGTCTTAGATGGGTGGGTTACTTGGCAGAATTCAATTTTGATATCCAATACTGGCCTGGCAAGACCAACACAGATGCTGACTACCTCTCCAGACCCCCAGCAGACGTCCAGGAATTCATGAACAGCTGCAGCAAGCATATTTCACCTGCTACTTTGCAAGCCACCATATCATAATTGAAAGCAAAAGCATCAGGCGAGACTGTTTGGGTGGCAGCTGTTACTGACCAGCAACAGGAAGAACCACCAGCCAGCCACCAGACAATCAATATTACCAAAGTACAGCGCAAGAGGACCCACACCTTTGGACATGACTCTTGCAACACTAATCCTTTAATTGTTATGGACCAGAAGCAGCGCGCAACCCTGAAGTTCATCTCTCCCCCCTTCCACCCCCCATTAAATATTGAGGGGAAAAAGTGACCAAACCAGTACGAAAGTTTATCCAACATTGAAATTAGGGGGTGCGGGGGACGTGTTCCAACTATTCATGTCCAAAGCTGCAGCTCTCAGCCGTGTGTTACAGGTTTTGGTACTGAAAAACAAGCCAACAGTCAATACAATACGATGAGAGCCTTCGTCAGTCTGGAAATATCTGAATAAATGGTATCAGTTGCATGTTGATTAGAAAAGCGGTATATTGTTCCATAACGAGCAGGTGGTAGGGTATGCTTTAGTCAAGTTGGTAGCGAAGCAGTGATATAAATCAGGATTCAGGATTCAAAGCAGAAGTTTGTCCTCAATACACAAATAATCCATGCAACACTTGCAGGAGTTTACCATCGTCCGTGTAATTCTTCCTGCTACATATACTAACATAGTTATACTTATTGCTTTATATTCTTAAGGCTTTGAGCTTAAAGGAGCAGTGTCACGATTAGTATTCATGCCCAAAGTTTTGAAAATGTGTCAGGCGGACAAGAAATCAAAAGATGTGACAGAAGTAGAAGTCCGTGAGTAATCCGCTTGCATCGGCGTATTTGCACGATATCTCGAGCCGAAATTGCTTTAAAACTACACTTCAGTATTATATGGTTAGGTTTGATGTTATATTTTCATAAAGCAGCATTATATTTATTTCAATCGAAAGGGAAATTTGCAGCGGCGCGTGACATAGCTTGATTTTGCCATTGTCTATAACAACCAATCAGAATCGTGACACTGCTCCTTTAATCAAAGATATTACCTTACGTGTACAGTGTACATGTATATAAATATTTCAAAGGGATTACAAAAACAAATAAATATTTTACTTTCTTGTTTTAGCTTTCATAAATAATCGAAACCACAAAATTGATGGTAATAGTATACATATACAGTTATACTTATTGCTAGATCTTCTTAAGGCTTAGAGCTTAGTCCAAAAGAACAAGATGAGGAGCAAACCTTGTTACCCTGCTTGTCGTGGTAGCCTTTCTTGCCGATGGAAATGCTCATATAATGCTCATGAATAAGACTATTACTTCAGTGAAAATGACATTCCTTTTTGTTCTCAACTTTTGCTGTACAATTTGTAATGTTTTTCATATCATAATTTTTTCAATGTTATTTGTTCACAAATTTTTTTCTTTTTTTTCTTTTTCCCCATTTAATTATATGTATCTTCGTGTGCTTATTCTATATTTTTCATTTGATCGTTTCCATGTATTTGCTCACATACTTATTTTTCTTCTTTTGGAAAGATGTTTCAAATTATTTTTTTCAGATTTCACATTGTACAGTACATATTTATTTCATGTTTTAAATGTTTATGTTATTGTTCTTATTTTTCTTTAAATGTTTTTCATGTAATTGTTCATACAAGTAATTTGCTTCAGAAAATGGATATACGAACTTGCAAAGTAAACACAACAGTGCCAATATAAAAAGGGTGGGCAGGTGATCGGAAATGTTACATAACTTAGTTTCGATATTAAGAAATAAGTTAGGTTCAAAGGTTCGTTTATTTCACACAAAAACACACAATAGAATATATACATACATAAAGAAATGTTTGTGAAGGATACAAGAGATACAACCCAGAGGGGTAAATTACAAACTCTTGCACCCTATTTGTTATTTATAATTAATCTAAGATGGCTGGATAGGCACACAATTACTGTATTTATAATTAGATAATTTTAAAGTTAAAATACGATACTGAGTTCATTCTATTCATGTACAAAAGAATTAGCTTTGTACACAAATATGAATCACGGTATGGAAATTAGATGCTTTTTGAAGTGTTTCTTAAAATGTTTATTTGAAGAACTGTTTTTAATCTCTATTGGAATGTCGTTCCAAGTTTTGACGGCTGCATATTTAACGCCGCATTTGCCATAGTTTAGATTTTGTCGTGGCAAAAAAAGGTTCTTATTTGATTTAGAGCGAGTGTTGTAATTATGAATAAGGGACACGTCGTTGAAATAACTCGAAAATATATCTGGAAGTTGATTGATAGAATGCCTATGCACTAAATCACCGAGTTGGAAGTCCACTATTTGAAATATATTTAAAATATTAAGCTTGTTGAACAAAGGTTTGCTTGGGGTTTTGAAATCGGAAAAAGTAATAACTCGAAGCGCTCGCTTTTGTAAAATGTGGATAGGTTTAAGCTTGGATTTATAATTACTGCCCCATATTAATGTACCATATGATATATATGAATATATAAGGTTGTAGTAAATATTTTTAAGAATATCCAAGCTAAGGTAATGCCTGACTCTACATGTACATAAGACTCCAATTGTTTTTGCAATTTTTCGTGATATAGAGTCTATTTGAGAATTCCAGGTAATATGTTCATCCAGGATTAAACCTAGAAATTTAGTTTGTACTACTCTATTAATAGGTTGACCTGCTAATCTAAATATTAGGTCCGACTCGTTAACCACGGTATTATTAAGTTTTTGTTTGGAACCAAATAAAATAAACTTAGTCTTTGATAAATTGACGGTGAGCTTATTGGCAATGAGCCATTCTTGGAGAGAATCGAGATCCTTATTTAAGACTGATGCAAGAGTTCTTAAACATTTATGATTAAAAAATAAATTCATGTCGTCAGCATATAATACTAAATGGATGAACTTCGTACAAAACTGAACATCATTGATGAAAATAAGAAACAAAATTGGTCCAAGGATAGATCCTTGGGGGATGCCACAAGTTATTGGAAGAAGATCGGATTTAACTCCATCAATAGAAATTGTTAAATCCGCTAAACAAGGCAAAAGAGCTCCCAAAACATTGTATTTTCGATTGAGATAAGTGAGCCAATACCGGAAGTCAGGTCACCGGATAACCATGTATAAGCTTTTGTCCGAAATGACGTAGTATTGTGATGCATGCTGATTTGCATGAACTGAGATCTGTAACATGAGAGTTATAAGTTAGTGAGTATGTGAGAGAGACGAGAGGACGAGTGACAACTGAAGCAAGCGACTAAGTATCCTTTTTTCACGATTTTCGTACAATAAAGTTTAGACAAATATACACAGTGAGCCATTAGTGTACCGAATCAGGGTGTCACATCCAGTTGTCAATCAGCCTTTGTGGGGTGAACATCTCTGTGATGCTCCACTGTGATGTTTTTTCAGTACAATTCCCCACACGTGCACTTCTTCACTAAGCATCAATAAAATAGAGTGGTAAAGTCATCACATCACATTTCCACGACAACCACAATATTGGTTATAAACCAAGATGCATGTTTTGAAACCTACTGTACATGTAGCATTGTTCTCAATAACAATGCTGCTTTCTTGTCTGAAGCAAAAATCAATCAAAAGAGGAGACAATCATTATCAGCCAGGTCATGTGAAGAGTTTTAGTTACCATCAAGTTGTTCTGAGAGTTGTTCATTCAAGCATGACGTCGTACTGCTGAGTACAGGCCAATACAATAGTATTACATCTAACTTACAATGAGAACATGGGGGCTGTGTACACCAACAACCAAATGAGGTCAGTTCATAAAAGCAGAAAGCAAATGTGATTGTATACAGTACCGTGCAAAAAGATTTCAACGCTAATTGGGGATATATCCCTGGGAATATATCCTTTAAAAGGGATATATCCCTTTTTCATGAAGTGAAATAACCCCTTTTGAAAAGGGATATATCCCCTGAAACTTCCCCCAAAAGGGAAATATCCTTTTTTCAGGGGATATATCTCTTTTTCAGAGGATATATCACTTCCCCCGTTGAAATCTTTTTGCACGGTACTGTATGTGCCTATCATAAACGGTCTGGGACTTTCTGCCCAAAATGCGTCTGTCATGTAGGGTCACTTCAAAGAACATCAACCTGAGCATCAAAGGAAATATGATTTTATGGCTTTCAGGGAAGGTTGGTAAATATCAAGCGTGAGTTGAAGGAGAAATATGTCTCCTTTCAGATTACCAAACATTGGCGATGGGGTGGGTAGCAACCACACTTGTCGTTTGCAGAGAGAAGCACCACTGCTACACTGAAACCTTCCCAGACATTCCAATATCTGGACTTCTCCTCAAGCTGACGAAATCAACCTTCAAATGTGCAACTTGTTTATTTGTGCATTACAAGGGGACACACCTGCTACTATGCATGGCACACCAAACCAGAATACTGGAAATGACTGAGCGCTTCTGGTACTCTCTTTGTAGTTCAGCAGATAATTAGTCAGAGTTGTTGTAAAAAGCAATAAACAACCAAAAAAGCCCTTGTAAACATTTTATTAATACAAATTGCTTTTAAATTTCAACAGTCAATTCTACGTTTTATGGATGATAACATTTGACATGCTTGTGACAGCCTGTGAGAAATACAACGTCAGTTAACAGCATATGCTATATCCTTGAATATAATTGTAATTTATCATTACTGAATGATGAAAAATCACCTTGAAAACCGGATATAAATTAACCAATGTTAATAATAAATTAACCAATTCTCCAATGTTATTTCTATTTTGTAGTTATTGTTTGTTTTGGAATGTTTCATAAATCATATCTTGGTCACAAATTCAGCTACAGGTTCAAATGTTCTATATTTTGAAAGACAACTTCTTATGCTTTCAATATTATGTGGGGGTTACTTATACTATTTTCACTCCTTGGTGTAAATCCCAAATACAGAAAACTACTTATTTAATATTTTTTGCTGATACTTGTAATTCATTGTTCAGAGGAATTTCCGAGCTGGAAATTCTTTGGTGAAAGGGTTAATGCGTGACATCAAAACAGAATAGTAAGTCATCTATGGGATAATTACAAGAACAACAATAGTCAAACAGTACACAATACTTACTAATGACGTCTGGTTTAACTCTTTCCAGACAGGGCCTTTAAATATCAGTCACATATGACTGATGGCATACATAATTCTTATTCACTTGCATTACAATGCACATGCGAATAATATGAAACTCGCTGTGTGGCTTGATTACATAATTAGCCAATCACTGGCGGAATTTCAGGGAATTCAAGCTATGACTGGTTGAGATTTCTACTGTGATGCAAGCTCAGTGAGCGAAGGTCACAGGACTACCAATGCGAAGCAGGCCAGGCCTCTGAAAAAATACTCTACTGACCAGGTTTTGAGGTTTGTTTTGGATGACAAAGAGTTTGATACATCCAACATTGATCGTGAAGGAATTTCAAGCAGTGAAGAGTCAGAAATAGACCATCAACTGCTGAATTTTGACAACGAATCGAGGTACAAAAATGTATGTTCCACAACTTCAACTACTTGTACTACATGTACAAGTGATGTGCGAGCACATGCTTGCATGGCTGAGTACTTTAGAATGCCATAAAATTAGTATTTACATCAATTTTGTATGCTTGAAACCCCTCATTCTTGATGTTGAACAAATGTGGAGAACAAAATGGACTAGCTTTCAGTAAAAAGTACAAAATTAGGCGGAGAAATGAGCATTATTTTCAATCTAGTGAGCATCATGTAAAATGTGACACTTTGGCATCCTTCTAAATTTACTGTGTCGTTTATGCTGTTTCTATTGTGTTACATCTGTTTATGAAAGTAAAGTTGTATTTTTATAGAGTTTCAAAATGATGTATACATGTACATGTAGCTTTCTTGAAACTCTGGATATTTTACTGTAAAATGGGTAATGTTTATCACTAAAATTAAGTTTTCAAGTGGTGTGACTAAAACAATTGAAATACCAGTTCTTCTCAATCTATTTCAGTCAAGCTTGCTGAACATATTGCCAACATAACAAGGAAACTTTTTGCTTTGAGAGTTTTATTATCCAACACAATGCTGTGTCATTTTCACAATTTACCAATATTTCATGGCAAACGCATAACCATCTTCCACACCACACTGCAATGTGCAACTAGTTGGCTCAGTTCAAAGGGGCTATTTCCAAAGTTTACATAGACTAACTAGCAATACTATTACATTTGTATTATTATTATCATTATTGTTGTTTGTCATATACTCATTGATCATATATATTTTATCTTATTATTATTATTATTCTTTAATGCAGTCTAAAATACTAATTGTAGACTTATATGGTAAATAATATAAATAAATAATCATATGCTAATTTATGCTAATACGTTTATGAAAGTAGAGTTGTATTCTAAAAAAAAAAAATTATGAAACTTTAAAATGATGTATAGCTTCCCATATAACTCTCAATATTTTTTGAAATTATGAATTTTAGTTTAAAATACATGTAGACCAAAAAGTGGTAAAAATGGTCCAGTCTGGAAAGAGTTAATTATTCATGTGAGAAGCAATTTCCCAAACTTGTGCTTTGTGTTCATCAGGGGACGTCATCAAACACCTCAAAACAAAAGCACTCCACCTGTGACATCATACTTTTATCTGTCCAATGAAATACTCACTATCATTTTAGAATATCACTTCTCAGAAGAATCTCTACAGAAAAAAGGATTAAACAGCAGCTTCAATACTTCATTGAGAACATTAAAGTCAGTTTGATTGTTGCCATTTGGTGAGTAAAGGCCAACTTACTGCGAGTATAACCTTCCCTTGTCAAGCGTTTACATGTTCTTGGTAAATATGATTTATCCAGTGTCAAAGTTGTTACATAGGGATCAAACAATGAAAGTGAGGCAGTAAATGCATTCAAGAAATCCACTGGGACTTGTGGTGAAAGAGACTGGCATCTGGCTGGAAAGCTCTGAAATCCTTGGAGATTCCCCTGATGGTTTGGATGGATTTGACTGTCTTAGAATTGAAGTGCCCCACACTCAAAAAAAACTCCACCTTCTGCCTGGAAAATTTGGCCAATGGCTCACTTGGTTTGGAAAAGGAGCAATGTCTACTGGCATCGAATTCAAGACCAAAAACACTATTTTAGAAATTTTAGTGACACCATGCTAACATGAAGTTAATTATGGCGACCATCTATTCCTAGATTTTAAGATGAGGAAGATGGCAGCAGCATTAGCGACTAAGACCAAATCTTAGTTTATTGTCTAATTCTAGAAGATGGGTGATACCAAGTCGTTAAAGAAGGAAAACAACAAGTTAAAGGATCAGATTAATACATTGAGTAAGGAAATTTAAAATTTAAAATCTCTAGTACTGCAAAATACATGAGAAGAGTTGTGTAGCTGAACACGTGGAAGCTGGGGAAGGAGCAAGTGCATTCCTTGATGAAGTGCATTCCTTGATGAAGTACATGTACAAGAGAGCTTGTATTTCTTGAGTAGTGGTTTTGAGGAGCTCCAATCCTTCAAGAACAAGGCTTTGAAAGAGCTCAAACATATCAGCCATAGAACTGATGAAATCGAGAAGCTGCCTCGATCACATATGCAATAGAGAGATATAGCTACCAATTTAACATTAAAATCACAGGTACATGTTTTGAAGAAATTAGAGAAGATGAATCAGCCGAGGATACTGGCAATCTCTGTTTGTCACTCTTTCAAGAGGTTGAAGTGGTAAATATATCAATTAAAGGAACAGTGCCATGCTCAGTGCCCATGCGCGAATGTTTGAATTTTGGTTGGGTTGTCAAGAAATCATAAGATGGGGAGAGATTTGATACGCGAAAGAAATCCTCTTCCATCGGCTTTGCCTAAATTTCATTCGACCTTATACCTATTTAGAACAGTAATTTAGTTTTGTATTTGTATCCTACGATTTATGATTTTATTGCATTCTTGTCTATAATTTTTGCGAGTATTTTTGACTCTGAATTCAGTGCCCTAGCTTGGACGGTTCGTCGAGCACAGGAATTAATGGCTACAGAAGGAAGCTTCTGTCTCCTGGTAGTTTCGTCCAAAGCATTGAGAGGGGGACAATGAATGGCCTAGGAAACTTGGAGACAGTGAGAATGTAGGGGAGACATTTACTCTGCTTGTAAGATGTTGAATGGTCTTGTGTATTTACTGCAGTACGCAGTCAACACAGCCTTCGCTCGGTACAGTTCGAACTCTTTTCTTCCCCTATTTTGTAGTGGAAGTGCTCTTATAATTGTACAACTTATCCTAAAAATGACAAAGCCCCAAAGCTACATTGTATGAAGTCAGAACATTAGTTTCCCCGTAGTTTCGCTTCGCGAAACTGCAGTTTGGAATGGAATATTATAATTCCCACACAAGTTGTTGTTTGTTTATGAGTCGGGATTACCGAGTGGATTCCTAAACTATTATCCCGAATACCATACATGTAGATCTTCAAAGCACTTTTGTCTTGGTCCAGTGGGGAGTTTGTACGATTCTAAATCCTGAACTTCTCAACTGATGCAAATCACAAAACTATAACTCTAGATTTCGTGCTAGCGAAAATTGTAGTTCCAGATCAGTTGAGTTTTGACGTGACGTGACATTAACAGCGCGATTTTTCATTGTCTTTGACATTATTAACAATCATGTGTTACATGTGCACATTTCCATGGCACTGTTCCTTTAATTATATCGATATTGCACAGTGTCCCACCAAGAGAGAACGGAAGGTCAAGCCCAAAGACCAACTGAAAATTTGCAAGTTTACCAGAAGGCTAGCAATAGAATAAGTTATGTCCCACCGCAGAGAGATTGGTAACGTAAGGTCTTTCTCCTAATTTGAAGCCAATAGATCCAAGGTTTTGCACGAGTTCTAATATTGCTGGGTCAAGAATCTCCAAGTTCTGCTAAGGGAAAAGTCGGACTCAAAAAGTCAATGCTGGACCTGGTTAACCTGAATCATAGTCTTGGCAATACTACTTAAACAGGCTGAGTGTGTAGCACTTAAGAGCTAGAGGTGTACATAATGGACTTAAATGAATAAACCTCATTAAAACGTTCTCTAGTGTCCTGATATTAATGCAAACTACAGAATAGTTCAGTGAGTTCACTTTACAACGAGATAATTTTATTGCCACTTTTGGATGTGAAAGTAATTAAACTTACAATTTTAGAGAACAAACACACACTTAAAATGTACTTGGCACAAATGGCAACAGCAACAAGCCAAACCAGAAGATTTAGCTGACAGTTCACTCCAAGGGAAAAACGACAAACTCCAAACCTCTGGTTCAGACGATTGCTCCAATCACTTGTAGAGTTGTGCAGATCGTTTTTAATTCCGCCAAAAGCTATTCAGTTTTCAAAAGACGAATGAACCTTTTTCTTAATTTTTGCTTTACCAAAGCGATTGCTTCCAACAAAACGACTGAATAAATGTTGTTCTCTTGCAGGTCGAGAACTTTATAGCAGGCTAGATCTTCTCTTTTCCTTGAGACCAAGGTTTGAATACACATTTTGTTGAGCAGAGATCAATGAATGACTTGTTTTTGCACTGGAACATCAATAGCCGCACCAGTGCTCAGTTTAATTTATGCAAAAAAATTGTGCGCTTCATGTATTCAGAATTTATATTTCATCACCAATAAAAACATGGTAGAAATTGTAAATGGTAAATGCCACAGCTGTGCATCCATCAAGTTACGGACTCGGCTTTGCCTCTAGCAACTCTTACGCTTCTTTCGTGATTAGCAACCTCCCACTTGCATCCATAACTCGATGGACGCATCAACGTACTATTGGACAGGCAATACATATCATTGGACACTTCATGTTTCTGTGCTTTGTAACCATGGGAAAACCTGTTTGGACTGACCTAGAGTTATTCAGCGACTATTTAGGCCTGTAATCTGTACTTCATTTTGGGCAAGTGTGGCAACAATAAGTGTTGTTGGTGCCTCATTGCATTTAGTTTTATAACAGAGAAGAGCACTAGTGTGAAACATGAAAGTATAGAAAGCAGATAACAATCAAGCAAAAACAGAGGAAGCCAACACAGGACCACTGCAACAAAATAATGCCATGAAATCAAAACCAAAGCGACAGTTTCAAGAAAACTGGGAGGGAGATACAATGTAGATTGTTATGCATGGCTATACAACACTGAAGTTTTTTTCACATTTGTTAGGCCTTTCCTTGCAAACTTCCAGTACAAATGTATCTGGTAACAAAAGACTGTGAAGACTACAATAATATAGTAAATAATGCTGCTAAGCTTATTATTTCATTGGTAGAACTGAAAGGTACATTCATTCCTGTAAAAGACTTACCACTTTTTCATGTTGCTTGCATCAGACCTTTATTAGCATATGCCTGCCCAGTATTTCATCATGCCCTCCTTCAGGACCTAGTAAATGACATTGAATACATTCAGGAGCAGTCCAGCCCTGGCCTCTCTTTCTGCTCCTCCATAATCTACTGGAAAGAGATTCCAGTACATTGTAGATATTGCATGTACATGTACATGTACATGTCAGAAATATAACCAGACGACCACCATAAAAATATGGAGGTTGCCTGGTTACATACATGTACATGTAGCTCATAATCATGGTGGTGAACACACATGTAGCAAGTGGTGTCCAATTTTGAGAAACAGCCATATTAAAGGAGCTTTGTCATGGTGAGGGATACCTTTACATTTGGGGCCATAACAAAATAATTTTCAGTAGTTTTCTGACTATCCTGCACACGTGTGGGATGGATAAAATCAAAGTGAATGTGCAAATAATTAATGATTAACAAACTGTGTGTACATGTAAATCTAGTCTTCAAGGAAATATTGCATATTCTTTCAATCAAGCATTAAGAGAGGGGACAAACTGTTTGAAGCCAATTAACAGCCACATTGATTCCAGGCATGTGCAAAACCCTAACACAGCGCGCCTTTTTAAACCCCGCAAATATTCCAGCAAATTTTACTGTATTCCTGATCGGACAGTTTTGAGCATGTGCATGCAATTTCTACTGTTGCTCTTTCCCGTGACCTTCCAGAAGATTACAGGGAGGCCAACAGAGAGGCTGGGTCAAGACTAATTAAGGAAGTGCCTTAAAATTATTTATCCTATGTAGTTTACTTATACACATTGTAGCAACCACCTTGAGCAAGCTTGTATCCCTTTATTATCAAAACGAAGAGCTAACCTCTGCCATAAGGAGTATATTACAGAGGAGTGTTCCTCTTCCCACATTATTATATTGTCACACAACACTGTAGATGGTAGAGTTATTTTTAGCATAGAGTTTTCCACGAGAAGAAACAGGTCATCACTTTTAACCAATCAGGATGCACTGAAACATTTTAATTAACACTGTTCAAACTGCTAAAAAATACTAAAGCGCAAGAGAACAAAAGACAACGTAATCGCATACCAGAACTTTGCAGCTATAAATAGACACCATCTACTGTGTTTGGGGCCAACACAAGGGCACAAGAACACTCCTGTGTAATATACTCCTGCTGCTATTCAATGTATCAATCTACAATCCCACTCCAAAACTTTGTAACTGTTGGCAGCACCAGAGCCACCAAAATTTGATGGCTAAACACCACTGATGGTAAACGGCAGGTGGCAAGCTGTCTGGCAGATTAGCCACCAATGCAGAAAATAAAATTTGAAAAAGTAAAAGCACCAGTGATTACATTTATTTTGGCTAACTTTTATTTCCCAGTGTATTATTATATTATTTATTTCCCAATACAGCTGCCACCCCCCCTCTAGAGGATTATTGTCTGGGTGGTCAGCAACTTACATGTAGTTAATGAAAAAGTTCTGAAATTAGGCTCCTGAATATTACAATTACAGCATTTCCTGAGGCCTTTACAAAAAGATATTCAGGTAGAGCATTCCACTGATTTACAGTTCTAGAATAAAAAGACAGTCTGTATGATTCAGTTTTAGACCCAATAGACCACTTCGTGGTTGTAGTGCATCATGGATAATCAGGACAAGCAAAAACAACAAAGTGAAAATAAAAGATTCTAAAGTCTTAGGTTCACCGATGAGTGCTTTTATTTTCGCTTCATTCAGAACTCTTAATGGCGGGTTAGAATCCTTTATTTTCTCTTCATTCAGAACTCTTAACGGCGGGTTAGAATCTTTTATTTTCTCTTCATTCAGAACTCAAACGGTGGGTAGAGAAGCACTCATCGGTGAAACTAACACTAATTTAGAATCTTTTATTTTCGCTTCATTCAGAACTCAAACGGCGGGTAGAGAAGCACTCGTCAGTGAAACTAACACTTTAGAATCTTTTATTTTCGCAGCAGATGAGGATATACCTCCTACACTTCCTGCCATTGCTGATGACGTTGTGTGTAAAAATGCAAGAGCATGTGAACAAGAAATTGTACAAGTCTTCTCTGAAAAGCTCTCATGCAGTGACAATAGCATCAAAGAGCTTGAAAAAAAATTAATCTGCTATCTGGAGGAACCAAAGGAAAGGTAAAATATTACAGCTTCCCTTTTCCATGAAGTAAACACCAAAGTAAAGTCACTTCTGATATCAAGGGAAAAACCAACAAAATGCAAAGTGACCCCTCTCCTGGAAAGATTATTTTTCCCAGCTGATCTAAGCAAGATTCCAGTAAATGTAACTCAGTGGGGACTTTCTTAAGAGAAAGATGCTGCAGAAGCTGTTTTTAGAACACAGTGTAAGAATCAGGACAAGGGGAAACTGTTGAATTGTGGACTGGTTATTTGCAAGCCTCACCCTTACTTTCATGTACATGTAGGTGCTACCCCTGACAACATTTTTGTACATGTATGTAACCGATGTGGAAAATCCTGTGTAGGGTACTAAAGACCCATACTCAGTCAAGGACTCAGTGACTTTGGAAGGTTAGGCCAGAACAGATTTTCTTGAGATGCATATGGAAACTAAGACTGGAAAGAGGACTCAAGTACTACACTCAAGTTGTTGGACAAATGGCTCTATCTGGCTGTAAACAATGCTATTTTGTTGTTTGGATCAGAAAAGGAGATCCATTCATTGAAGTCATCCCATTTGACTTGGACCTCTGGCAATCAGTTATATATTATATTTGTTAAACCAAAGGGTACAATGTACTTCTAGATTTGAGGCCTCTTTGTTTTTTGCTCAGTGTGTACTAAACCTTCACAGAGGAGTTTGAGGATCCAAGTGAGAACAGCCTACAGTGGTATTCCTGTAAGATGTGGTTCCACTGAGTATGCATTAGTGGATTTTAATGAGGAATCAATATAAATGCAGTGTTTGTTTGAGAATCTGATGTCAAATAATTTCCATACATTGTACAATGTCAGTTCTGTGAAATTCATCAATTGTAAACTTAAGATACTAGGCAAAATATTTTACTGATAAAATTTGAGTCACTGGTGTAGCTTTACTTTAAAGCGAGCAGTTATACATGTACTTTTTAATCTCTATACATTTCTCAGTTAAAATAGACACATTAATACAATGTACAAATGTATATGGGAACAGGAAAATATGGTTGCTCTCTTTCAAGTTTAGCTACACCACTCAAATTTTATCAGTAAAATATTTTGCCTACAATCTTAAGATTACAATAAATTAAATAATATATTAATTTATTATTGATGAATTTCACAGAATTGAAATTTTATGGAAATTATTTGACATCAGATTCTCATACAAACACTGCATTTGCCATCATGCTAGGCCTGATTACCCATGATGCCTCATTTTCTTGAAAAGGCTTATCGAAGGGATGAAAAAAATATTACATGCACACACTAGAATACCCATCCCTACCCACAAGTTCCGGTATAAAAGGGCCATGGTCAGGCCACTGACACCTTCAGTTGTCACTCAGCCTTTGTGGAGTGAACATCTGTGTTGTACTCAGTCTGCTTGAGTGCTCCTACTAGCCTGACTGCTTATCACATGAAATTCAAATCAAACACACAAATTTTAAACTGCAAGAGGAAAGGGCTGCACACTTTGTAAACAATAATAAAATTTGAAGCCATTGATGAAAAACTACATTCTAAATCTAGCTGATCACTTCTTAATGGCTTGTTTAATATTAAATCTTGAAAATACATGCACAGCCTTCTTACAGATTGTACAGTCATGTATTTTATAATTTTAATTTATTATTGACTTACATTGCACAAGTTTCATGTGTATATGATCACTTGCGCATTACATGATATGTAAATAACATAAATAATATAATGTTAAAAATCCATACTAATGTTAATACTAATTTTATGGAAGCTACATGTAAACCTATACTAATAGAATACTACATTGTAAATGTTTAAGAACTAATAAAATACTAAAAATGAGGAAAAACTATACATGTACATCCTAATATTTAAAAAATGTTAAAATAAATTACAGTTAAATGCTATCTTAATTGAACGTTTAAAAGAATCGAGAGACTGTTCATTTCATATAGAGTTCGGTAGATCATTTCACAGTTTAGGAGCAGCTGATACAAAGGCTCTATCGCCAAGTGTAGGCTCACATAAGGTGGTTCTAGTAACAATTCAGTATTAGAACAAAGACAATATCTAGACTTACTCTTAATCTTAATTAGATCATTAATATATAGGTGACAGACGATGCAATGCCTTAAAAGTAATAATTTAAAGTGCATATGAACCCTAGCCTGTTATCTTTGATATCGATTGTACATGAAGTGGATAGTCCAAGGGTAGAATATTTCTTTATTTGGGTGTTGCTTCTACGAGATATACAGTAAGGTTTATATTTTCAATATGCTAGTGATGTGATGTCATCAACAACATTTGCTGAATTTCTTTGTGTTTGTGAATTAAGCTATTTTCTAATTTAGATTTTGTTTTTGGTAAAATCACTTTGGTAAGCTTCAAATATAACTTAGAATTTAAAAATAGGTAATTCTACCAGCATTCTTTTGCATAATAAGTGATGTCGGTGATGACATCACATCATTAGCACATTGGAAATATAAACCTTCATATCTTGTAGACGTAACATCCAAATCAAGAAATATTCTACTGTTGGACTATTCACTTGATGTACAAAAAAATGTACAATCGATATCAAAGATAACTGGCTAGGGCTCATATGCACTTTAAAGATAATTCTAAACTTAACTGGAAGCCAATGCAGCTGATATAACACAGGTGTTATATGGTCGAATCTTGGCATATTACAAATAAGACGAGCAGCAGTATTTTGTACTCTCTGTAACTTAATTAGTTGTGTCTGGGTTCGAAATTCATTTTCAAAGGAACAAGCAAAAAGTTGCTTGCAGGTTTGAAACCTACAAGCAAAACCACTCAACAACAAGCTAAAAACTGAAATATGTTTTAATGTGCCTGATGCCTAATACAAGCATAAAAATTTCAGCAAATTGGTAAATTTCGAACCCTGTGTGTCTGTGGTAATCCGTATAAAAGGCTATTACAGTAATCGATACGGCTTGTGACAAAGGCATGTACTAAAAGCTTGGTACATTTGTGACAAATGTGACAGAATGTACAAAGTGTGGCCGGTTCAAGAGCTGGTCAAAAAAGGTAGATCTTTAGTTTAAACTTAAATATGACTACAGTGGAGGTTTCACAAATGCTTAAGGGCAAGTCGTTCCACAGCTTAGGCATCGATATTGATTTACATGTACTCATTATTAACTTACATGTACTATGTTAACGCAAAGTAACTACCAGTATATCGGCTATAATCAATAAGATAATTATATAAAATAAATTAGAAACAAACATGGAGATGACAGCTTAGAATGACTACTTTCCTGCTCAAAGCATTATACTGTAGATGCTAGAAGCACTACCCATTATGCTACTGTCTTATGTCCAAACCTCTCTACCGTGCCGGCAGAATATCAATTTCCAACTATATCGCTCCTGCATTGCAAAAACGTCAGAAATTGCATTTCTTGACACGGTGCACTAAAATGCAGCAAAAGTTAATTTGGCTCAGTGTATTCTCCCTGGCTTTCACAATTCGAAGAATTGTGTTCTTTTATTGAACAATGCTGTTTGTGTGTTTGAACTGACTAATTATTAGACAAACACTTCAAAAATAAACTTCTCAAGACAGCCCTCTAAAATGCAGCAAAAGTTTATTTGTCTCTGTGTAATTATTCTTATTGTTCACACTTCGAAGAGTTGTGTTCTAGCCACTCTGTTTGCTTGTTTGTTTGTTTGAACTGACTAATTACATGTACATGTACATTTGTACATGTAACACAAACACTTCAACAATAAAATAATACTTCTCAATGTGGCCCGCTAAAATGCAGCAAAAGTTTATTCAGCTCTGTGTATTCTCATTCACTGTTACAAGGCCATAAAATATACATTGTAGGAAACACTAGAAAGTTTCATCTTTCCATTAACTTTAACACTGAAGAACCACAATGAACAAACAACTTCAACAGTTGGCATCTTGAATCATTGATGGCTAGCCACCAAACTAAATAGCTTTGAGCCATCGATTAGGGAAAGCAGACAACAGCTAACCACCAAATACATGTAGCTTTGAGCCATCTATGGCTACATTGTACATGTAAACACCAAATGGCTTTGAGCTGTTGACAGCTACAGTACTGCCTGGAATTATTGAAGCATCGGGTTGTGGTCAAACCGTGGTATTACCTCACTATGGACGAGGTTTTACCGCGGTAAAACATCGGCTTTACCACGGTCAAATTATTCACCGCAGTGAAAGCCGCGGTCAAATTATTCACTGCAATGAAAGCCTCATTCAGAACTCAAACGGCAGGTAGAGAAGCACTCATCGGTGAAACTAGGACTTTAGAATCTTTTATTTTCGCTTCATTCAGAACTCTTAACGGCGGGTTAGAATCTTTTATTTTCTCTTCATTCAGAACTCAAACGGTGGGTAGAGAAGCACTCATCGGTGAAACTAACACTAATTTAGAATCTTTTATTTTCGCTTCATTCAGAACTCAAACGGCGGGTAGAGAAGCACTCATCGGTGAAACTAAGACTTTAGAATCTTTTATTTTCGCTTCATTCAGAAATCAAACGGCAGGTAGAGAAGCACTCGCCTAAAGTGAACAAGTTGCACCGTAAATTTGTTGTCGGTAAGTGGTCAGCCGACAGCTTACCGACAGTACTTGCGGAATGGTTTCCACAGGGAATTTTCGTCTCAAAGTAATTAAATTACAAACAGGGAATTTTCGTCTAACTCAAAGTGTGCGTATGTGCATACATGTACATACTCACTACGCTCTTGATATCACGTAGCTTTCCAATGTTAGAATGGAATTTGTCAATACCGTATTCTTACTACATTGTAGATAGTTGGATATTGATGAAAACAGTGTACTCGATAATCTGTCTTTTCTTCTTTGCAGCATATTCTCGATTCAACTCCGTAAATTAGTGAACCCGCGCCATCTTGGATTCCCACGTGATATCACGTGTTCTTTAACTGCGGCAAACTGCGGCAAACCTATTATTTTAGAATCCTGACTTTTTTACGCCTCTGGCACGCAGGTAGGCTCGGTTTCAGCCGTTGGGGTGTCGTTTCTCCAAAGCCTCCCCCACTAACGGCTGGCCGCGCGGTCAACACACCGTGTCCGTGACGTCATCTCATTAACTTCAATATTATTTATTTATTTGCGTGTAGCGTAGGTTCGATTCCACGTAAACTTTCAAAACACATTGGAATTCTTTAAACTAAAACTCCAAGTGTGAAATTAATTCGACGTAGGTAAAGGTTTTATTTAATACCTGTTATTATTAGCTCTCATGTTCACAGTCCAAGTTTTCAAGGAAAGCCCGGCTGTTGAGACACTCGCTGACAGAAATTAAAAGCCGAAATTTATATTAAGTTCAGATGTTATCTCGGAACTCTGAGCTGAGCTGAGCTGAGCTAGAGTCGAGTATTCCCGCTTAGTACTTGTGTAGAGTATGTCTTGGAGACATAAATTGTACAAACTTAGTACATAGGACTTGAAGAATTGTAAAACTCATTTGATGCAGCAATTTTCAAGTGAATCGGTGATTGCAGAGTTAAACGCGTAAACATGGCCTGCGTCAGACATGATTTCCTCTCTTCTATAAACTCTTTTAATATGGAGTCTCAGTCTTTTCTTCGCCGATAAAGGCAGCACTAATTTTCTTTGAAGTAAGAATAGCCGGGCTACCTTGGGCTTGCATCGGTAAAGTTAAATGAGAAATGACTCAACATTACGAGCTACGACCTTTGAGCTGACGGTTTCCCAAGTGACTTCCAGAGCTGAGCCAGTGCGTTTACTGACAAAGTAAACTAACTCTCTTACTGCTTCTTTGTGTGAATCCTTGAATTCTTCGAAACCAAACTTTTCCAGAGCAAATTTAAACGCATTTTGGAACAGCAATCGAAACTCTTTGGTCCGGCTTTCAAAAGTTTACAATGTAAATTATGCAAATCAATTCAGCGACAGGATTTGAGTGGCAAGGTTTTGATTGGCTAAAACGAACAATGTCTCAGCTCGCACGCCCAGCCGTGAGTGGGGAGAGGATCGCGGGCTCACCGAACCCCCCACGGCTGGAAACCGAGCCTAGCACGCAGGGTATTTACCAAAACCATCTTACTGTACGTTTGTAAAACTGTTTGTCATGAATTCGAATTTGCGTTTGCATTCGAAAAGTTACCCGAAATTTCGGCGACATTCGTAGGAACATTAAGAGCGAAATTCGTCGTAATATGTTTGCATGACTTTAGCACAATACTGTAGTTATCTGTTAATTTGCCGTGAGATCGCACTGTATCGAAGGGGTTTATCGTTGTCACAACGTTGGAAACTTTGGAAGCTACAATGTATTAAGCATAATTTGGTTGAAAATATTCTTGAGCCAGTATGAGATAACGATTCATGCGCTTTCAGACTGATTGTCTGGTTTTTGACACAACAGGAGAGGCCCAACAGTGAGTGCCGCGGATATTTTAATTTGTTATCTGTTATCGAAGCGGTTTATCGTTGCCAGAACGTTGGAAACTTAAGAAGGTATAAAGCATATTTTGGTTCAAATGAGTCAACCAAAGAAGCGAAAATAAAAGATTCTAAAGTGTTAGTTTCACCGATGAGTGCTTCTCTACCCGCTGCTTGAGCTCTGAATGAAGCGAAAATAAAAGATTCTAAAGTCTTAGGTTCACCGATGAGTGCTTCTCTACCCGCCGTTTGAGTTCTGAATGAAGTGAAAATAAAAGATTCTAAAGTGTTAGTTTCACCGATGAGTGCTTCTCTACCTGCCGTTTGAGTTCTGAATGAAGCGAAAATAAAAGATTCTAAAGTCTTAGTTTCACCAATGAGTGCTTCTCTACCCACCGTTTGAGTTCTGAATGAAGTGAAAATAAAAGATTCTAAAGTGTTAGTTTCACCGATGAGTGCTTCTCTACCTGCCGTTTGAGTTCTGAATGAAGCGAAAATAAAAGATTCTAAAGTCTTAGTTTCACCGATGAGTGCTTCTCTACCCGCCGTTTGAGTTCTGAATGAAGTGAAAATAAAAGATTCTAAAGTGTTAGTTTCACCGATGAGTGCTTCTCTACCTGCCGTTTGAGTTCTGAATGAAGTGAAAATAAAAGATTCTAAAGTTAACAGCGGTGTTGAATAAAGAATGAAAACAACCCTGAGTCATCTCGCCAAACTCGCACGTTTGTGATTATGACTGCAACATGAACATACATTGTATTATCTTACATGTATATTCATACTAAAGTCAATGATTTTGGCGTGATAAAAATCTCAGCGGCCGTGACCAACTAATTACTGCAGTTGACTGCGGTTTTACCGAGGTATTACCGCGGTAATACTGCGGTCATTCTGAGGTAAAACCGCGGTATTACCGTGGTCATTGGACATGCTTCAATAATTCCAGGCGGTACTGTAGCCACCAAACGGTTTACCATTGGTGGCACCAAACAGCCAGTGGTCAGCCATCAAATTTTGGCACCTCTGGTGCTGCCAACAGTTGCATAATTTTTGAGTGGGACTCCACAATTTTAGCAGTATAACAAGTTATCATTTGTGTCTGTTAAAATTGCAATCAACTCCATGTTAAAAAATATCCTAAAATCGTCTTAGATTACACTTTATCAAATCAACATTACGTGGGCCGCATCAGGCAAAAAGGGCCCAGACAACATAACATGTAAATGTATTTTGAAATTGCACCATGTTTTTTATACTTGTGGTGCAATTACAATATGCATCCCGAACACCACATTGTGCTACTGACAAGTAGTGTTGATTTCATGAAATTGACCAGTGAAATTGAAGATGAAATTTACGATATGTGATCACAGCAGGTACAAATGATCAGACGATTGTTTCAAGGTATAACTTGTACTATTGCTAAAATCATATTATGAGCTACAGGGAGTAGAATGACTGCAGAAAAGAATTTTTTGGCCAAAAAGTGATCATCTTGTTTATCTTATTTATGTTTTACTCTTTAATGCCAGCAGATACATGTACATTGTATAGATGAATGTCATACATGTACATCAAAATCATCCTCTGACAGAATTCCTAATTCTTGTGGTCATATTTGTGATTGGGCCCATGCATCAAAATCATGTAAATTTCACCTCTGATTTTTGTTGTCAATTTCTTGAAACTGACATTTATTGTTTGGAATGAAATGTAGCGTTCTTGTCAAGAATACAATACATGTACAATCTTTAACCTGTTATTAGGGATACGGTTGTAGGAATTAATTAACTTGAATGTCATCTGGGCCCTTTTTGCCTGATCCGGCCCACATGTCAATAGCACAATGTGGCACTTGTGATGCAGATTCTAATAGTACCACAGGTACACAAAACATAAAGCAATTTCAAAAGTTATTTACATTTTATTTCATACAGGCTATTTTTGCATGGCATGTCCCATTTACAACTAGTCAGAAAACCTGACTATGGAGAAGCAGTTGTTTTTGCTTGTTATTCATACTGTACACTTACATATTGACTTACATGTTTGAACGTAAGATGATTTGATGGGAAGTGTAGAACATGCTGCTATGTGTATATTATTTGGACCTACAATGTAGAAAACAAAATTATTTCAGAATTTCAGACAAACCATAATCGAAGAGCTGTGTTATTGTCTCCTGATCACTTTCTTAATTCTCCTTCAATTTATTTGTTTTCTAAGGGAGAATTTAAAACATGATTAAGAGTCACACCATTTTGGCACACAATCCTTCAATTATTAATTAGCACTGTTTACATTTGGCACATTTCTAATTGGTCAAATACTTAAAGGGAATCTCACCTGAAAAACAATATTTGCTCTCAAGTGATTGTTATGCATGTCTACAAGTGTTTCTGTGTTTGTCTCCGGGGCGGGCAGTAAATTGTACACTAGATGTCATTTACTGTATGCACAAATTTTCCTGTCGATAAAACTCATTTGAATTTCCTGTGAGCCAACATCTTGGATTTTATGACATCAGTGTTGCCATAGTTCTTTTGTTGTGCAACAATAGGGGCAACACTGTGATGTCCGAACACAGTTGCTTTCGAGTGTTCACATTTAGCCTTATCCCAAACTTTTCAAAATCTAGATTTTCGGCATAACTACATGTACATGTAGCTATCGCAACCTCGCATATGGTTACATTGTTTATATTTTAATCTGCTATCTTTAAATCACTTCAGAATTCTTCTGCTGTTGTTCCCCCATTAACTTACAACATATTTAAGGAACTTCATTCCTTTAAGCTAACAAGAAAGTAAGATTTTCTGGCGAAACTATATGCGCATGTGTCTGAGGTCCGCAATCTTGGATTTTCAAGGAGAGGAGCCTGGGGCGAGTGAACATGAACTTGACGAGAATGATAATTTATTTGAAAATTTGAAGGCTTCCGGACCAGTTATGGCATTAACAACACTAGGAACCATTCGAGGTGTTAGCAGAGAAGATGACTAGTAACTGGACAGCTAGTCTTCTTTGGAAAGCGAAGGAGAGGAGCTTGAGTAGAAATCGATTCGATTTACAAACGATGAGGCAGTCAACAACGAGTTTGACACAGAGCGAATCTGAGAGCTGTTGTTTTTGGTTGTATTGCTGGTTTGCAATCAATCCCCAGAGATTCAAATAACAAAGATGTGGCAGCCATGTTGGTTGAATCAAACAAAGAAATATTTTGGTTTCATGGTTGATCAAACGAGGAATCTTTTGTTAACGTCCACCAAGATGGGAGCAATGCCATTACGTGCAACCCAGCAATTTGGGATTTTTTTCATTTGACTTAAACAAATGGTAATTTATGCAAACTACTGATACCTTTTCTAGCTGTTCCCGTAGATAAGCCGCACCCCCGATTTCAAACGAAAATTTGGTGGAAAAAGGTGCGGCTTATACACAGGTCTTTATGGTAATAATCCATGAGTGGGATAACTATACACAATAGTCCAACAACACTCTTAATTACAAACAATAGAAACACTGCTTACAGAAAACAAACCTGCATGTAATAATTAATGACTAGTAGTTCTAAGCTGTTTAATATATTTCAAAAACTCATGAATAATTAATAACCATTTTGTGCAATCAGAAGAAGTAAATCACTCATGTACATGCTCCTCTATACCCAAAAGGGTCTTTATAAGACTTTTCACTGTATGAGTGTGGCCTTACATGTGTATATAAAACAGTGCTCGACCTTAGCGGTACTCCACTAGTCCTGGACTAGTAAGAAATGCTTCTGGACTAGTAAAAAAAATAGAGCCACTAGTCACAGGACTAGTAACTATTCTATAATTTGTAATGTTTAATAAAAGATAAAAACAAAAACATGTTATCCTGTGATTGTTGTTGGAACGTGTTTCTTGACAAACGTTCCGAAAACAATCACGAAAAGGCCAAGAAGACTGAACAAGGCTGAGGCGAGGACTGGGCACTAGTCAGCCCCAGGAGCTCCTGTGAAGGCCGCTATCGCCGCGATCTTTGTTTTGACTTGTTCACTCGTGCATGTATCATGAAAGGCTTAGAGATCAGTAAATATTGGCATGCCAGAGTCGGGACTACCAGGAATTTTCTCTGGACTAGTAAATTTTCAGCTCTACTGGTCCCAGGACCAGTGATTAAAAAGGTTAAGGTCAAGCACTGTAAAAACTTCACGGTTGAGGCCTTTTTCCTTTGTTGAACAAAACGAAGGAGAGGACCTTGAGTAGAAATCTTGCTGACACTTGTGTTCTGTGAATGTGCCATTTTTATTGCTCATATCACCCATTCCACAAAAAAACGGGGCAAATAGCAATGCAAAAATGAGCAAAATTTGATATAGCCAGAGAAACTCAGGAATACTTGTTAGATGAGGCAACTATTGAAAGGTAAAAATCCAAAAAATTGGCATGTAATGCAAACTGAGTAATACGCGCAATAAATAGTCGGAAAATGTATGTTTCATCAAAGTTTGCACATAAATGTTGTACTAAAAACCGATAGCCTTACGCGGTAACTATTTCAGAAGTTGAATGAATAAAAGTCACAGAAAACCTGGATTTAGAATATATACACTCTTTCATTACGAATTTTCTTGCTTTTTCTGAGAGCATGCTACCAGAAATTTCGCATTTTAAGACTGATTATATTTATTTAAAATTTCTATGAGTCAAACCGAGTGCAAGATACTCTTGGTGGTTTCTAAAAACGGAAAATATGTAGACATGTAAAGCGCAAAGCCTTACAATGATAATAATACAGTCTCTATGCAATGCATATTAATTATGGTAACGGATGTTACAAACTATTACAAAAAGTGCTATTGTTCACGATGTCAACTAATATAGTTCAAATCAGGTATCTCAAGCTAATAATCATACCAATCAGCTGGTACAGTACCGTGCAAAAAGATTTCAACGCTAATTGGGGATATATCCCTGGGGATATATCCTTTAAAAGAGATATATTCCTTTTTCATGAAGTGAAATTACCCCTTTTGAAAAGGATATATCCCCTGAAACTTCCCCCAAAAGGGAAATATCCTTTTTTCAGGGGATATATCTCTTTTTCAGAGGATATATCACTTCCCCCGTTGAAATCTTTTTGCACGGTACTGTATTTTGATAAAATTGATCAAATTTGCATATTTTTTGTGCAACGTTGCATTCTTTCAATCTTATTTTACCGTTAATTAGTACCATATTCACTCATGGATAAGCCGCACCTTTTTACCTGAAATCTTTGTTTAAAATTGGGGGTGTGGCTTATCTGGGAGAACATCTACCGAACAAAAGGTCTGGAAATTTCCATAAATTAACATTTAAAAGAAATACTAAGCTATAATAATAAATACTACACCAAAACCAAAAGAAAGTAAGCACTGGCCATTGCTTTTGCAAGTTTGGTGGCTCCAAACAGATCTGTTTATGTTGTGAATATTTGTTCCTCTGCAAGCGATAAATACCACGCTAAATGGCACAATGATTCTTTGCAGCTTTACACTTTAACAGCACATTTGTCAAACAGATCTTCCACCTCTCTTTGAGTAACAAGGTTTTCTTCAATAGATGGCTTCCGGATATCCTTTTAGGCATGATAGCAACAGACAGCTGATGAAAAAGCAAACTACTGTACTCCATGTTGTTTTGACTTCGTTCAGCAAAAACAAAACTTTCAGTGTCCAGTTCTCTCTCTTCCAACAGGTGCCTGGTTACTAAGCTACGGACGAACGTGAGCACGTTGTTGGCTTTGTTGACATGTAAAATTTGATCTAAAAGGTGACCTACATCTAAATGACCAGATCCCGGTAAACAAACACTATGGAAAGATAAATAATATATATAAGTATGTAGACATGAAGTTTATACTATTTCAGAGCTGAAATTACAGGTACAACTTTGGAGTTTTCTCCAGTTTGAAAGTCTGATGAAACTGATGAAGGTTTATAAAATGTACACATATGTTTGATATTCTTCCAAAAAACATTTTTCCCTGAATCAAGCTTCTAAACTCGGGGTGCGGCTTGTCCACGAGTGCGGCTTATCTGTGAGTGAATACAGTACTACGTCATCAAATAATATTCTGTGATTTATCTAAAAAAAAATCTCAAAGGTTTCATTATTCGTAAATATTGAACTTCATTGGGATTTAAACAAGTTTCTTCACTAACTGTATAACAACATAATGAAGTTACAATGTACGTCTTTCGCTGTACTTCATCATCTTAGTGGTATAAATGGATGTTACAAGAAAGCTTTATAAATTGTAAAGCTTCTTGCAGTCGATTTTCAGCCTTAATTTTTGGCCAAATCCCGGCCATCATGCAAGCCTTTGATAATTTCAAGTGTTTTTTTTGGCTAAAATCAAAATTTCTACAAGACTTTCCACCATGGGCAGCAGGCTCCTCGATGACATATAGCACATCCCTGAAGTCCACTGATATTTCATCCGGATGGATGGGCCACTTGAAACTGAGCGACAATGTCGTCGATGTCTTATTTAATTTATATATTTTCACTCGTAATTTTTGGGTAGAACTAGAAATTTGTATCTAAACATTCAATACAAATTTAAATATTGCTTTTGGTAGTGTAATAATAGTGAATTTTTTTTATATAAAGGACATTGTTCACTTCGGGTTTGATGTAACATCCATTACATTACCGGTAGGTTAATTTTCAAACTAAGGCGCCAAAGGTCGTTTTAAATAAATTAAAAGAACTCTACTTACATGTAGTTGAAAATAAATAGTTGCCTGGCTAACTAGAGAAATAAGAGCAACTTAACCCTTTCACCACTACAGGCCTCAAAAGCGGCCAATATGAAGCATGTACCTGGGAAAAATTATTGCATCAAACCTAGACATGCTGGAGATACGATGTTGCGATACTATTTCAAAGGATGAATAACTTCAAAGTCAGAGCTATAACAGGGATCGCTTGACTCTCCCACTTTGGAGAAAATGCATTTGTTTTGGAGATCGCTGTTCGTTTCTTCTTCGCAAAAATCGGCTCAAGAAAACCTTCCCATTCGCACTTGAAATCAAAAGCAAACACAAAATAACTACTAGTTGTTACAGTACCTTGTTTAATCTTTCCAACCAGCAGGTTTGTTTGCACAAATACACCTAGCGACTGTGAAGTGTGCTATTCTTAATGCTGCACTTCTCTCCACCATGTTTTCCTGCTCCCAACTCCAATTGCATGCTGGGTAATCAACAAAAAATTCACAAGGGGACCCCCCCTCTGGGACTCCTGTAGGATTTTTTTATGTCTTTTACCCCTACAACCAAGAGCGGTGATTTGGACTCAAGCCGTTGCTTTAAAGTGACAAAAACACATCCTAATAGGTTGAGCAGGGGGAAAAGACAACCAACTGCAGGATTTCAAGGATTTCAGTGAAGAATTATTTCATGTGTCTCAAAGCACAAACACAACGGAAAAACCCTGTGAAATCCCCTCACAAGGCCTACTAAAAGCAAACCAAGTACTTTTCAGCCATCCTCAGACTTACCGCCGACGAGTCCGTAGAATTCTGCCGAATGGCATCAGGGGGAAAGTTTGAGCCCTTGGTTTAAAAAGTCAGCAGTATTTAACTACCCCAGGCAAGCCAAACTGGAACTGAGGGGGGAGGGTTGAGTTAGCACTCTGCATTTCACCAATTCAGCCCAAACACTTCCAGTGGTGAAAGGGTTAAGTAATGCAAAGCAAAAGACTTGTTGAATCTCTCCAAGGGAAAGACTTGCAAAATCTTTGTCGCATGCTTTCTGTGTCTCAGTCGCATGCTTTCTGTGTCTCAGTTACACTGAGCGTTCTATTTTTGTCAGGTAAAACGTCATACATTTGTACATAGGTAAATACGGTGTACAACGCTTATCAAGTCTGAGAACTGCGGTAACGGATGTGATAGTAACGGATGTTACAATACGTGTTGTTTTTTGTCACATCTTCTTTGTTATTCAGACATGAGCGTTTATATACCACAGGCTACAAGACCTATTGCTACAAAAAATGTTGTGCTTCTACTTTAAATTGTGTTCTAGAAATGCTGGTAATGGATGTTATTTCCATGTAAGTCTGGCCAAAACCCAAATTGAATTAAGTTTTATATAACATTATGGAGCGATTAGTATAAAAAGATGCAGTGATGGAGATATCTGCACCAGGCTGGCAATTTATTCTTTTCTGGTAACAGATGTTACATTAAATCAGTGGACATTTGTTTTTTTATTATCACACATTTAAATCCAATAACCAGACCAAAAGAGTACTACTAGCCGTTTAGTCATTTATCCCTTGAGAAAAACACACAACGTTTTAGCTAAAGGATTTCTAGTAACATTGACCCGGCAACATCGTCAAATGGGTGAAAATGAGCTATTTGAGGTCAAATTATGGGCTATGGTTGAAAGATGCCATGCTCGTTACGTTTGTTTTCTAGAAATACTGACTTGTTCTTATAAAAAAATCATTACCCCATGATTCTAGCACTTTTTCAGGTTTTGATACAGCTAGGACATAAAATAAGCGATTTGCCCCATTTTTTGTGGAATGGGTGATATGGCTTAGTTTATGGTCATTGCCAAACAAATTTAAAACACTCACATACATGTATGTATAAGCTGCAATCCCAACTTTGCAACAATTTGTTTGTTAAAGTCACTACACACAAAGGGACAAGTCCCTGGGACATTTTGTCCCCGGGACTTGTCCCTTCAAATCAAACTGGTTTGAATTGAGGGGACAAGTCCCGGAGACAAAATGACAAGATTTTTCCTAGTTCACACGAGGGGACTTGTCCCTTCGTGTGTACGCAGCAAGGAATTTGTCCGCGGGACTTGTCCCTTCGTGTGTGCCGACCTTTACTTTCAAAATTTGAAAGTCAAAAAAGGTGTGGCTTATACGTGATAAAATACAGTAACCATGTATTGTCTTCAAAAATTGCTTCATTTCTGCAGCTGTTTAATTTCTAAGCTGTTCTTTTATACTTTTAACTTGTGTAGAATAACTTGTAAACACATTAAAATGTGTAGATAACCACTAAAATGTGTGGATTTATGTGACACGAAGCCAATTTAGCACCCAAGTTAAACGATGACTAAACAGCCCGTTAATAAAACGAACAAAACGATAAACTATGATTTTAGCAGAACCTGAAATAAACCATCCAAACCATGGGGTTAGGCAGAGTCGACTCAGAGCTTGGACAAAGATCGATTCCCGTCAACATGTTCCGAGTCATACTGATATACATGTACACGTAGCATAATTTGGTCACTCTGGTATCCAGGGTACCATGTCCTCGGCGAATATGATGAAATAAATCAGCTAAAGCCTCGTTGAATCCACTTTAACTTTACTTATGAGTCGTACAAATTCACACAGTGCAGCGTTGAAATACTGTGTGTTCATTTTGTTACTCGCAAAGCTGTCATATTTGTAAAAGACCACCCGACAAACACCCCCGCGTATATGAAAATGTACATAAAAACAAGTTGAAATTCGCTAGAAAACACACACAGGTTCTCAGCAAGGTAGCTTTTCATTAAGACTCACCTTTCAATCCCCAGTTCAAAGAATAAGAGAGGAAAATTCACCAGTTACATGTACATGTGCGTCCCTATAACTTCGTCGTGAAATCCAAACCGCTGGGCGCGTTCAATCCCAGTCCTCCTGCGGCCAAACAGCTTCAACACAGGAACGAGGCTCTACTTTACTAACTTCGTACACAGGGAACCCAAGTTTTGCCTGAATTGGTTGAAATTCAGCAGTAGAGATAAAAAACATTGCTGAAATTACACACTGAGTTTTGTCACAGGCCAGATGATGAACAATAACTACTGAGGCCGACAACAAATATTGCAGTCGGCAGAGGGCGTATAATGTCCCCTTTAAAAAAAAGATTTTGTAGCTTGAGTATGGTACAGTTTTGTTTTGTGGTTTATTTTAAATATATTTTAGGGGGTTTCGGCAAAATTTTGTCTTTATAAAAAAGATATCTATCTATGCAATTCAATTAATATTCTTCTTCTTACTTTGCTGAAAATTTTGCTCTTTAAAGTGACAAAATCGGTTGAGTAGAACGTCAAAAAATATTTGTTTGAATATCCGAATCATTTAATGGACTCCTGATAGGCTCGATATTCCCACCCGTTGCGCGATTCCGGTCACGAATCGAGCCTAAATAATTTATTTTTACTTGATACTGAAATGTGGCATGTGTACCACTGTGACGCAGAAGTAATACGATTGCTTTCTCGTCTGAACATAGTGTTATGCGTTCTTTGGGATTTCGAGATTTTAAAAAGCAAATTTTACTGCGCCACCCCGGCTCCCCTGCTCATGTTTGATGTGTTTCTGGTCGCCCTCATTTTCCCTATCCACTGCATTCAATTCGGCCGTGCATGTATCAAACATTTTTATCACAAATATCGATTCTACATCAAGTGAATAGTTGAATAGTAAAATATTTATCGATTTGAGTGTTGCATCCATGAGTAATAAAGGTGTATATTTATAATATATTAATATTATACAAAAACATACTGGTAGAGATAGATAGATAGACACCTTTATTTCAACAGGGTAATTCTTTCAGTTACAAAATGTTACTGTTATCAATAGGAGCCCTGTTTTAAAATATTGAAATGGTAGATAAAACTAATGTTAATACTAAGATATAAATACAAACTATTAACTACTCATATATGCTAATTGATCACTAAATTGACTATATAAAACTAACATATCTAAAAATCATTTAAATCGTCAAAATCTATTAAAAATTAAGATCGAAATCCATTATAAACTATACATCCATGATAATAAAAACTGCGCTTCGCGATTTCTGTTCTTACTCTAGGCAAATGCAAGAGATGGCTTTGTCTAGTTTCGCGCTGTGAAACACTGCTATTAAATGTAAAATAATTCATAAAAAATTGCGGACAGCGACCACTTATACATTTCTTTACTAGGTTGAAAATGTGATGCTCACGCCTACGGGAAAGAGTTCCCCACTTCAAGGAGTCCATTGCACTGTCACTATCAAAACATTTACAGACTATGCGTGCCGCGCGTCTTTGTAGCCTTTCTAGATATTGACTATTCATCTCTCCACAACAATGGTATACGGTGTCGCAATAATCCAGACTAGGACGAATAAATGCTATATAAGCAATATTTGAACAATGCGCTGTTAAGTTATGCCTAATACGCCCTAACATTCCTACCCTTTTTCCAGCCTTAGCCAGTATATACTTTACATGGGCATTCCAGCTAACATGTTGATCGAATACGACACCTAAATATCTAAATTCAAAGACACGCTTAATGGTATGCCCATTGATTTGAATATCAAAATTATCTACATTGTTCAGTTTTGCATAAGTTCCAAATAGCATAGTCTCAGTCTTGGTAACATTCAGGAAAATATAAATGATCTTTTGTAAACATAAATATAAATATAAATATAAATGATCTTTTGTAAACATCTATGCTACATTTGAAGGTTATATCAGTGATTTTACCAAATATTTTGTCAAAACCAGAAAATGCTTATTTGTAACAATGGCTAGGCGTTCTCGTAATGTGAAGTTAATAATATGTATCACGATTCACTGATCACTTTGTTTACTTTTGAGACGCCAATATAACATGGTATTGCGTCTCAGAATACCAGCCTCTGATTGGCTCTTGCGCGAGCCCTTGCAGTTACATGGGTTCCAGGTCAAGGTCAAAAGTCGTTTGTTCAACAGCAAGATTTCTACAATTTCACCTTCAAAACACTGTAAATTACAAGATAAGCATCATTCAATCCTAAAGGTAAGGTTGGCATTGTAGTTTCCGTCAGAAATCTAACACTCTTATTCGCTAAAAGTACAATTTTCATAATTTTTGAAGAGATTTCAAAACACGTCGCGAAAGTTTTCGCCACTCAAGCCGTGAAACCGTTGCCATAGATATACTAGGCGCCTTTTGAGAATTGAAATTACGATCAGAATAAGTTTGGTGCTTCATTCTCTTCTTTCTTTTAACAATTCCCGACTTAACTGTTGAATCGCGATACAAAACTAATTGAGATTTTGAAAATCTCAATTAGTTTATAATATTTTCATGAATCATTAGGAAACATTGTTTGTTTGTATATTGTTGCATAAAATGACTGTTCACAAGGCTTCTCGTTGCTTTTATCTCGGTCCTTTCAACCAACGTAGCTTGTACAAATGTGTGTAGAGAGAGGGTAAATTAAAGTTCGAATTCCGGCTGGTAGAGGGCTGGTAACACGTCATTTTTTCCATCTTCTCATTTACTTCTCCGTACGTAAAGAGTCACTCAGTCTAACTATAGCCTGCTATTCCAAAGTACTAGAAAAAGTGCGAGGGGAACATAATCATATTAAAACGCAAGCGGAATACGAACTAACAAAGAGGTTACTACAAGTACACGCAAAGTTGTGTCATATGGTTGGATATTTTTACGAATCAGTTTTACTTTTCGATTCTGAAAGGCGAGAACAAACTAAATGGGGTAGTCGAGTAAAAATTCCCAGCCGTATTACACGACATTGCGTATAATAAATTGTTTATTATACGACGGCTAACACGATAAACGGTGTTTATTTTCGCTTACCTTAGAGCTCTGTTTGAAGAAACTATCTTGAAAACAGCTAGAAACTATCAGCCTTTTTAGAAAACAAACCTGGAATGTCGGGGACGCTCGCGCTGAAAAAAAACTATTTTCGCGCGCTAAAAACTGATTGGTTATTACTCTAACAGCTAGCTCATTTTGATTGGCTCGCGCGCTTACAGAACCTTTTAAGTGTTGAATAAACCTGTGCAAAGCTGTTCCTGCATATTTGGCACGCCAAGTAAACGCCAAGTAATATAATAGAGCATGATAGCGAAAAATATCAAGACAGAGATCTGTGATATAGCGGGATATCTCACCGCTCGTAAAGCTCCGTTAAACATTACTCGCGATGATAAATCCCATATCACACTCGTGGCTATTCATTAACCCTTCATAATGCATAGGCAAAAATATTCCTGTATAATAATGATAGCCGGACGGGTTCTTCAAGGTAAAAAGGGTAGCGATGACAGTCGAGAAACCTCGAAAATTAACCTAAACAAATACCAAGCCATGCATGGAAAATTGTCCACCTTAAAATATACCTCATGGTCTTTTCTTAATTAATAAAGAAGTGTGCTAAAAAGATCTGTAGCTTTTATTAGCTATGTTGCGAGTTTTTATACCCCAAAAAAAACTCTTTTTTAATAAAAAGGATTTCGCTTGGACAACCTCAAAAAATACTAAATCGTCGATTTCAACCCCTAAAAAATAACGACGATTATCCCTACCAGCCGAATATAGGAAGAACACCCCCCCCCCCCCCCCCCCCCCCCCCCCCCCCCCCCACATACCCTGGAATATACATACCCCGGAATAATAGACTTACTTAGAGGAAAAAAAGACAAAAAGGCAAGGCTGATCCAATGGTAGAGTTTGTGTTTCAATATTTCGATCAGCACGAAAAATGCACTATAGTACAAAATAATATTATGAAAATAGTCCGGTCTATTCCGCAGGGGTCCGCAGTTGTTCCGCAGTTGTTCCGCGAGTACAACCGCGTCTCCTGATACACGAGTAGAGACTGGTAACTATAGTACAGTAAATCGGTCAGCGGCAACGCTATGATGCATGCTCATGAATCATATCAGGTTTCGGCGGTCGAACGAACTTTAACGGTTCCACGACGAAGCTAAGCACTTTCTGAGCGGTATTTTCCTACAACTTGGATTGATTTACAGAAGGTTGGCTAGTTTACGAGTTTTGGAACCAAGCTATGAACTCATCAAGATGTCGTTTGGACCCTGAATATATGGGCTGTTATGCTTTGAGGAAAACGAAAGACTAAATACAGTTCGAGTTTCCTCAAAGACAGATTCAACGAACATAGACGATCAGTTGACAAACCTAACATTAAGTCTAAACCCTCCACTGTTGCAGAACATTTTCTTTCTAACCCTAACCATTCTAAAACTAACATGCAACTCATTCCCTTAGAACTCATGCATTCCTCACGAGACTCGATTCGTAAAGCCAGAGAATCCTACCTTATCGACAAGGCCAAAACACTTGAACCTCATGGCATCAATAGACGTGATGAAACCTAGCTCACTTTCACCTTATTTCCTATTCATCTATTCACATTGTATTAGTTTTTTGCATCCATTAGTTTATCGTTATTTGTTACCTTCCTTTATTTACCTTATCTACATCACTTTATTATTTCATCATTTTTTACCAGTATCCGTTCCATTGCGTCACTTCCTATTTACATATTGTGAAATCCTATATATTGTGAAATCCTATATATTGTAACCCCCTATTTTAGAACTCTCTACTTACAACATAGTACGTTTAAAACTATACACGTTGTTTCAGCTTTACTATAGTCCTTGGACTTCTCGCTTCTATTTATTATTATTTGGCTGTTTAGATCTTCATACAGATCCAACGTTCAACAAGCAGGATATTCGTCCACGGTTTTTGCTTATTCGCGAGTTTTTTAGGTACGACTCCTAACGTCCCAAATATGACGTCATAGCAACAGTCATTCCTCTATAACTTTTGCTGTAGTAGTCGTAGAACGTTCAAATTTGCGCCAAATGAATTTGTATCATGAAGGTCCTTTGATGGTGTAGTCTGTTTGTAACGTTTATTAAAGGGGGAATTTCACCAAAAAAGGAGGCATCACTTATGACGTCACAACAACGCCATCATACTAACATAAAACACTTAAAATATGTAGTTTCATTTTGTTAACAAGTCACCAACATTTTCAGCCTGCGTTGCTGCTCTGGAGTATCGGAGCGCAACGAGCGGAGATTAGGGGGATTGGGGCGAGAGAAGAAAGAGAGGGGGGAGGGGGTGGGGAGGAGAGGAAGAGAGAGCCTGCCGGCAACCCATGGTTATTTTGATAACTCTCGGCCTCAGAAGGCCGCGTATTGCTATTGGCTAAAATGCGTGATTGACAGAAATCATTGGCATGCGATAAAAGCAGAAACCAATTAGTATGGCGACAAACATACCAAGAATTCCTTCAGTGATGAATTTAAAGAAAGAATTACAGATCTTTTGAAATGAGATCGAATTTCGCGATGAGCTGAAGAACCCTGTATCGGAACTTCACAAGCGTCTTGCTCGACGAAACGCACACGGTTGAAACACGGCCGGTGTGTTCGAGGAACAGGCTTGTGCTTCCGAAAATACGAGCTGCTTTGATGATTTCGTACCACTGCGTGGATCGTTTTTAGCGCTTCTTTTGGCAGAACTTCGTTCCGATGTTATTGTGTCGGCAGTGTTCTTTACTGATTTGGTGGCGACTTTATATTCAGCGGCAACGAGTTCTCTTTATCTTAGTTATCTTTATCCTGCAAACCTTCACGAACATAGGTGTAGTTCTCTACTGCCTTTCGAATCTTCCTTCCTCAGGAACGACAGACTCGCTCTGATAGAGCAGCAGATTTCGGAATATGAAAACCAATACTTTTGCAGGCACCAGCTATAATTATTAAAAGCTCCGGCTCTCTTTTCTTTCTTAAGTCTTGAACAGATTCTCGCCGTGGAAATATTTGAATTCCCAAACGCTAGCTTAAAACATACATTACATATCCTGCAAAAGTTGTTGACATTTACAGGTTTGGGTTTAGGCCCTGTCTTCACATGTTTTTTCGGAGTTTCAGCCGAAAAGCATCCTGGGACAGAGACATTTTTTATTTCCCATTTAGAAGTGGGTCGAATGAAGTTGCAGCTTTAAAATCATAGCTTGGGTACTAAACACGATGAACATGACATATTGTACAATGCAACATATTGCAAGAACCTCCATATACATGTATGTAGCATGAACTGTGAAAAGGTGCCAGTAGAGGTAATCGGCTAACTCTGTTGCTACCCCTTACCCAATTCAGATCAGGCGATGTAAACAGATGCTACTCTGGGGAATTGTTCCTTTCTCATTTTAATCATAATGTAGTCATGCCTATCTGAATAAAATTAATTTTCAAAGAGTCAATTCTCCAGAGTAATGTGTGTTTACGTCACATGATCTGAATTGGGTGGCAACAGAGTAACCGATTCCCTCTGTTGTTGTAGTGAAATTCAATGCGCTTTGATGGAAAATAACATTCGTTTCAAAGAAAAAAATTCGGCCTCACTTTCAGCCACTTATTTCCACGAGAAAATTCCATTTATTCGAAAATTCCATTTATTCCAAAGTAGATGGAAAATGACGATATACTTATGACCAATATCATCTATGATTATCGTTAGCGGAATACACTGGAGTAATATAATATATATAATAAAATGAATAATAACGATTAGAGATTTTGCAGTAGAGCTCAAATTTTGACATAATTTTGTTGAAAAGTTAAATCCTGGGGGGTGAGTTCAAGATGTTTTCTATCTCCATTGCCATTAAAGTCATGGTAAAACAATTTCGGTATCGTTCTTTATTATCGTTAGCGGTACCACTTTTAATAATAATAATAACAAGGTGTTTTTCAGCAAGGCCCTGTTAAAATTAAAATAATAGAAATCCAATAAAAAGTGTAAAGATAAAGGTTAAAAATGCCATTACACAGGTTAAACATATAAAATCTAATTAAAAATGTGTTTCTTGACGTGCTGTTTAAAAATAGCCAAGGATCCGAATTCCTTGAGAGTCACCATGGTAATTGGTTTATCCATTGCAGTTTATGGGGCAACTGAGGCAGCAGAAACGAATGAAAACTGGTAACAGGAGTAATTATTTATAAGGTTTAGATAGTTTTTGACGGAGGCTAAGCGATTACACGTCCTTCCACCATGCTTCGCACAAAAAAAGTTATAGAAACACGGATTTCAACCAATCAGAGCGGGCATTTCCTATAGGGTATTTTATAGAATTGCTTAGAACCATATGGATACTATGTCATTATCTTACCATGAATTATTAAAAAGAACAAGTCAAACCTTCGCATATTCAGCATGATCATGTCCGTCGTTACCGTGGGATTGTTGTTCATTAGTTTGCTACTGGCGGTGATCTCTTCTACAGGTTAGTACGACGTCGATCAGAACATGTTGATTTATTACTTCCATTGCTATGACCGATATATATATGCAGTGCCCTATTTAATCCTGCTAGAAATGAAAATTGGAAGAAAGATTTAAAGCTTCTTTTAGGAAAAGAGACTGTTGAAAAGGGTTTGTATTTGTTCTGTACTTTGTATTTGTCTATAGCGAAATAAAGCAATATAATCAGCAACAAGGACAAGTGTTATAATATAAATGATTTATGTATAGCATAATCCTTTTCATATAATACGGCGAACCAAAGAAAAGGAAGATAATAAAAAAGGCACACCGCTTCTAATTCTTTTGCACAACAAACACCTGCTAAGTAACTCGGTCGCGTTCCTTTTCAAGTACAACTTTTCTTTGAGTTCAAATTGGAGAGATATCCCCTCGCTTAATCATGCACTATCAAGGGATATGAAAATAGTGAAAACTGGTCCAGAGAAAACAAAATGTACATTAACGCTGATAAGACCAAAGCCAATGCTGCCTGTAGGAAAACGCCTGCGGCAACGTCTTGACAAATATATAGAGAATTTGAAGATCTCTCTCAAAAGACTAAACGGGACTGCTCCTAGCTATATAAATGCTATCCTAAAAACAAATTATGATGCTCACTCTAGTTCTAGTCGTTTTTCCAACTTAATTTTTTATAAAAAGAGCACAGAAGGGGGGCGGACAAATTGTAATGTGCTATAGTTCCCCCCGCCCCCCTGAAAATAAGGGAACAAAAGAATATTCAAGCAAACAAACGAAGAGACGAAACAAGAAAAGAAAGAGAGTCAAACAAAATTAAAAAAGCCTTATCTAGTTTTTGTTTACATAATTCAACTAGACAGGGTTTTCGTGTTGATGTAAAATTTTGGGTTACAGAAGGGAGGTTTGCAGTGCAATCAGTCATCTAGTTGGTTGAGTTTTCTACCAATCTACGATTGCTTGCCAGTTATTGCTCATCATATGATTTTAGAATTGTCAAGGTTACAAAGATAAGCCGTCCGATACAAAACTATTATAGGCTTAGCGCCTTAGATTATATAGAACTGGCAAACATGGTATCTTAATGCAGTCATAATATTTTGGTCCACAACACCTGCTAAGTCTAAATGGCTATTTCGAACAGGGCGAAAAAGAAGCCCGAGAAAAAAAAAGTCTATTATGCTCCAAACGATAGAAATTAAGGCTTAGTGAATAATCGAATATACTATCTGGTCATTTTACATGATTAAAATAGTGAAGGCTACATGCAGAGATAGCTAGCGATTTTACATTTAGTTTAAGGTGTCTCGATCGAAACTACGACGCCATTTTGCAAGTTGAAACAAAATGTCGTAACGTTATAGGTGTTACTAAAACGAATAACGCAGTAACGAGAAAACGAGATAAAAATTGAAGCGGTTCAATATAAATGCACTAAAATAAAGTCTAACCCCAACAATAAAACTTGCACTAACTTTCAACTTTTTCAGTATATATAATATAAATAATATAAAAACAACCTTGGATATATGCAATCCTCAGTTAGCTAGTGCTATTCGAGGCGGGGGTAAAGAAAGAACATATTATATTTTAGTATAATTTCATCAATGAATGTAGAATTCCTGTGCTCTGATTGGTCGATAATTTACGTCATACCTCGCTATTCACCTCCAGTGGCTCTTCAGCTGAATATAGCACACACACTTAGGCAAGCCTAAAATCGGAGCTCCCAATTATTAGAACTGAAGTAACGACCAAAAAATAACGATAAATTATATAAAGAAAACAAACATAAAAAATAAAAAATAACTGGTAGAATAAAGGTTCAGAAGAAAAGAGAAGAACATAGTGCTCCTAAGGCCAACTCGCGGATGGTTAGTGAGCTATTTTGTGTTGTGTTATTGTGGACGTTGTTGGCAGAGCCTATCGGCCTTCACCTCCTCGGAACGTGGAATAGTACTGGCTATCCAAACAATAGCCTACCCTGAAACAATACAAACGCTAACCCTAAAACAATGGAATTCTTTGTCAGTGCAATCCAAATGGGGTCCAATAAAATGCAAGGTTTTGAGAGGTGAATGCCTCCTGCCTATGTGTGTAGTGTGTGGCGAGATTAGTTTCGCTGAATGCCTGTGTAGCAGTTAAAGGTAACATACAGAGAGCGTCAGCCTTGCAGTCTTCGTATATGTCACGGCATTAGTCTGCTGCCATATGTTTCGTCTCGATAAATTAGTGATTAAATTTCCCCGCGAGCTTCGGGAGGATTTGTAAAAGTCTTCCGCAAATCCTCCCTCGGCTGGCAGGGAAATTTAATCACTAATTTCCCTCGGAGCCATGAAATTACTTATAATAATGGCGTGCGCTCCGTTCACAGGGACTTCTTTTTCTTCCTCTGACGAAGTGCTTTAGGAAGTGCTTACCTTCAACAGAAGCAAACCTGAAAAAGTGAACCTGTAAATTATTTGGGTTGCGGAAAATTAAACGAACCGATAAAGCGATTCCAGGCATTGCTATGAGGGGACTTACAAAACTTGTGTTTTAAAACAATGAAATACTTTTGTATTGCAAGATACTTACGGAATTTGATCTTTACATCACAGATAGAATATGTCTAGCTAGAAACAAGAAGGCGGAATTTCAGTGTGCCTGGGGGCGAGACCGCCGCCCGGTTGTTCGAAGCAAGGGTAACTTTAAATCCTCATGATAACGCTAAATCTGTAATTGAAAGATGATGTGAGTTGAAGCTACCTGTATCAAGTCAACATCACACGGCGTTGCCGCGACACAGTGTGATGCATGGGGTCTGCAGCTAGCGATCTCCACCTCTTTCGACAAAACTCTGTAGAAGGATATTCGTTGTTTGTGTAGTTGCATTAATACCAATCTAAAATCATCAAGTGCCTCTATTCAGTTCGTCTACATCTTTCTGAGTATACTCTAGGCTCGCTTTTAGATCTGCAATCGTGTGAACAAGATTATCTACCCGGTATCAAGAAATGACTTCAAGGTTCTCTCCTGTATTTCCATATAATAATAATAATTCTTAACGATAATAATAGAAATAATACAATCATTAATTAATTAATTTATTTATTAATGTTCGGTATCTACCGCATAGCTGATGGCATAAAAGCCAGCGTATCTGATGTAGTTTTGTCCAACTAGAACAATTGTTTTATGTATTACTCGCGCAAATGAAGTGGCCGAGCGGGGCCTGGGCAACTATTAAACGTTAAATCTGTCGTTCGGTGTTGAACTTGAAAACGAGACATTTTGCAAAAATAAATGGGTATACTATTTCCAGGGGGTGGGGTAGAGAATATTTGTAATCCATGGTTTAAAGTTTGGTGTGTTGCACATAGTCACGAGAAATAAAAACCAGCCTATCTGATGTAATTTCGCTCAGCGAGATTAATTGTTTGATGTATTACTCGCGCAAATGAAGTTCAGGGGTGGTTAAGCCGTTTTGAAATTTTACTTTAGCTGTAATTTCTCCCCCTGAACTTTAATATCAACCAAATTAAGAGGACACCCTGCAGTTTTCTATGGGTAATATTTTGGTGAAAACTCCATGTCTCTACGACGTTGCTTTCTATTCGTAAACATCCATCGCCCTTTTGGTTTTGGCCGCAAAGCATCCTGGGACAGAGGTATTTTTTATTACCCAGTCAAGAACTGGATTAAATAAAGCTGCATCATTAACTTCATAGTTTTGGTAGTAAATACGACGAACACGACATATTGTTTGCAAATTTTGGGTAAGATCTGCGAACCTTGCAAAACTGAGGGGGGAGGGGTGGAGAATGATATGCATTTCTTGTCAGTAACGGTACCCTCCCCATTTAGAAGTGGGTTGAATGAAGTTGCAGCTTTAAGATCATAGCTTGGGTACTAAACACGATGAACATGACATATTGTACAATGCAACATACTGCAAGAACCTCCATATATGTAGCATGAACTGTGAAAGGGTACCAGTAGAGAGAATCGGCTAACTCTGTTGCTACCCCCTACTCAATTCAGATCACGCGATGTAAACAGATGCTACTCTGGGGAATTATTCCTTTCTCATTCTAATCATAATGCAGCCATGCCTACTGAATAACATTAATTTTCAAAGAGTCAATTCTCCAGAGTATTGTGTGTTTACGTCACACGATCTGAATTGGGTGGCAACAGAATAACCGATTCCCTCTGTTGGTGAGATTGTAGTGAAATTCAATGCGCTTTGATGGCAAATAACGTTCGTTTCAAAGAAAACATTTCGGCCTCACTTTCAGCCACTTATTTCCACGAGAAAATTCCATTTATTCGAAAATGCCATTTATTCCAAAGAAGATGGAAAATGACGATATACTTATGACCAATATCATCTATGATTATCGTTAGCGGAATACACTGGAGTAATATAATATATATAATAAAATGAATAATAACAAGAGATTTTGCAGTAGAGCTCAAATTTTTACATAATTTTGTTGAAAATTTAAATCCTGGTGGGTGAGTTCAAGATGTTTTCTATCTCCATTTCCATTAAAGTCATGGTAAAAAAAATTCGGTATCGTTCTTTATTATCGTTAGCGGTATCCACTTTTAATAATAATAATAACAATGTTTATACAGGGGGATCGCATCACTAAGGTGTTTTTCAGCAAGGCCCTGTTAAAATAAAATAATAGAAATCCAATAAAAAGCGTAAAGATAAAGATTAAAAATGCCATTACACAGGTTAAACATATAAAATCTAATTAAAAATGTGTTTCTTTACGTGCTGTTTAAAAATAGCCAAGGATCCGAATTCCTTGAGAGTCGCCATGGTAATTGGTTTATCCATTGCAGTTTATGGGGAAACCGAGGCAGCAGAAACGAATGAAAACTGGTAACGGGAGTAATTATTTATAAGGTTTAGATAGTTTTCGACGGAGCTAAGCGATTACATGTCCTTCCACCATGCTTCGCACAAAAAAAGTTATAGAAACACGGATTTCAACCAATCAGAGCGCGCATTTCCTATGGGGTATTTTATAAAATCGCTTAGAACCATATGGATACTATGTCATTATCTTACCATGAATTATTAAATAGAACAAGTCAAACCTTCGCATATTCAGCATGATCATGTCCGTCGTTACCGTGGGATTGCTGTTCATTAGTTTGCTAGTGGTGGTGATCTCTTCTACAGGTTAGTACGACGTCGATCAGAACATGTTGATTTATTACTTCCATTGCTATGACCGATATATATATGTAGTGCCCTATTTAATCCTGGTAGAAATGAAAATTGGAAGAAAGATTTAAAGCTTCTTTTAGGAAAAGAGACTGTTGAAAAGGGTTTGTATTTGTGCTGTACTTTGCATTTGTCTATAGCGAAATAAAGCAATATCAGCAACAAGGACAAGTGTTATAATATAGATGATTTATGTAGCATAATCCTTTTCATATAATACGGCGAACAAAACAAAAAGAAGATAATAAAAAAGGCACATCCCTTCTATTTTTTAGCACAACAAACACCTGCTAAGTAATTCCTCACTCGGTCGCGTTCCTTTTCAAGTACAACTTTTCTTTGAGTTCAAATTGGAGAGATATCCCCTCGCTTAACCATGCACTATCAAGGGATCTGAAAATATTGAAAACTGGTCCAGAGAAAACAAAATGTATATTAACACTGATAAGACCAAAGCCAATGCTGGCTGTAGGAAAACGCCTGCGGCAACGTCTTGACAAAGATATAGAGAATTTGAAGATCTCTCTCAAAAGACTAAACGGGACTGCTCCTAGCTATATAAATGCTATCCTAAAAACAAATTATGATGCTCACTCTAGTTCTACTTGTTTTTTCAACTTATTTTTTTATAAAAAGAGCACAGAAGGGGGCGGACAAATTGTATTGTGCTATAGTCCCCCCGCTATTGTGAAAATCGCAGCTGCAGAGTTGTAGTAGAATAAATGAATTTTATTCACTACAAATATTAATTTTAATTAGTACTTTAGATAGTATTACGTTATTATTATTATTTTATAATATATATATTTAGAGACAGGATTTAAAAAAAAAAATCAAGTACTTCTCCTGTACGGTAATTTGACATGTTTTCGGACGGCACTAGCATAACAATATGAAAATAAGGGGACAAAAGAATATTCAAGCGAACAAACGAAAAGAGGAAACAAGACAAGACAGAGAGTACAAGTAAAACAAAAATATCAAAAAATATTTATATACGATAATAGATTCAAATTGAAAAATCCGGTAAATAAAGTCGTTACTTATTTAACTTAGCAGCTGCCTTGAACTTGCTTCGCTAACTTAGAACTGAGTAGAAGAAAAAGTGGCTACATCGGTCGAGGATCCTGTATACTTTTGCTCTGACGAAGGGCTAGCGCTCGAAACGTCAGCTGCTACTCGCTTTCCACGGCGGTTAGCATACCTCAATCGACTTTAGTTGATTACATACCAGTGTCCTGTATACATAGTTGCCTTAATCTAGTTTTTGTTTTCATAATTCAACTAGACATGGTTTTTCGTGTTGATGTAAAATTTGGGTTACAGAAGGAAGGTTTGCAGTGCAATCAGTCATCTAGTTGGTTGAGTTTTCTACTAATCTACGATTGCTTGCCAGTTATTGTTCATCATATGATTTTAGAAATGTCAAGGTTACAAAGATAAGCCGTCCGATACAAAAATATTATAGGCTTAGCGCCTTAAATTGTATAGAACTGGCAAACATGGTATCTTAATGCAGTCATAATATATTGGTTCACAACATCTGCTAAGTCTAAATGGCTATTTCGGACAAGTGGGTCAGACCGAGAAAAAAATATATTGCAAAGTCTATTATGCTCGAAACGATTAAACAATGACAAACTGAAGAAACTTTAAGGTCAGTACTACATACTAACTATATAAATTAAGGCTTAGTGAATAATCCAATAGAATAATAGACTACCTGGTCATTTTACATTATTAAAATAGTAAAGGCTACATGCAGACGTAGCTAGCGATTTCACATTTAGTTTAAGGTGTCTCGATTGAAACTACGACGTTATAGGTTATAGGTGTTACTAAAACGAATAACGCAGTAACGAGAAACGAGATAGGGTTAGGCCTGGGCCCAAGGCAGAAACACGCGACTATCTCGGAGCTACTCTGAGTTATGTCCTAACAGATTTCCTAACCCCTGATGAAGGAATCTGTTATATATGAAATACACACTGACGATTCTATTAAACATTTTTATTAAACAATTTTATCATAACATAATCTTAATTAAAATAATTTACATATACTTATCATAACATAATCTTAATTAAAATAATTTACATATATATATACAGTAATTTATAAATAATTTATATACAATTAATGCAATTAATTAGATTAATAGTTGTTATAATTAATAATAACTTTATCTTAATAACTATAATAATTATAGCAACCATATTGTATCATAATAATAACAATCCTATCACCAATCACTTTTCTTATAGATCATTTATGTATAGGTCGTTTTTGTATGGGGGTTTAATCAATTCTCTCAGTCATTTAATAAATTCTCTCAAAATCAAAAGATTCAATCGTCTTGAAACCTTAAAAAGGTTTAATCATTTCTCTTAGTCATTTTTCTTATAAATAAAATAAAAAATTCAATCGTCTTGAAACCTTAGAAACAATGGAAACAATGGAAACCGGAGGCATCCAAAGCCAGGACAAGATTGATGACAACCTCAATGCCACCCCAATCGCTAGCCCTCACCCTAGCCCAAATCTTCATACCCCGAGCACAAAAAACCACACGCAAGGGTTGACGACAGGGTCGACATAGCCCTAGGCACTCCAACTAAAAAACGACCATGGATAAATAAAATGATGGCGCTGTGTGCGCAGAATACTAATCTCGGAAAGGAAGAAAATGAACTAATAAAAAGGAGAAAAGAAATTAACCTAAGACTGGAGCAAATCAAAGAACAAAAATCATACTTAAGCACAAGCATTAAAAATCACAGTGTGAATTGCCCTTTCTAATTTCTATTTGAAATTTCTATTCCAAACAAGTTACTGTAATATTTTCTAATGTTTTTCAAAATATTTTTCAAAACATCTTTCCAAAATACTTTTCTAATGTTATAAAACTATCTTAAATTATGTATTGTGACTATATAAGATTTTCTTCAAATGGCAATAAATATATACAATATATATGTAGTAATAGTCTTTTATAGCATATTACAATATCTAATATAAACCAAAAATACAGCTGAATGAAATTATTAAGACACACAAATGGTTATTACCACAGTTATTTTTACATAAGAAAAGTTCATCTCCTCTATTAGTCCATCATTCAGTCTATCATCAAGCGGTTGCATCTATTACATCTATGGATATGCCTAAAGCTCCATGATTTTTTTTTTTGTTCCTATATTTTATTTTGTAACCAATACTAATTTTGTTTTTGAAATCAACTCAAAACTCAAAACTTAATACTAGCTCAGTAATATATATAATACTATTTTATTTCCTTGCCCTAAAATCAACTGTTCGAGCGCACCGTATTTATTCAAACACACCTTTTTTATTTTATTTTAGTATTTTATTATTCAAGCACACTGTCAACTATACTACTATAAGTATCATCACTGATATCCTCATCTAATTACCATCCTCATCTTCATCCAATCTCTTCATCCAATCATATCATCTAATCATATTATCTAATCATAACATCTCATCTGGAAATCTAATCTTCTAACCGTGTCAGTACGATGCCTTCATGTCATATAATCTTCTAGCGATGTCATTATGGTCTTGTCGCATCCATGTCATATATAAACAGTCATATATAAACCAGTCCTTTCTCTCTTCTCATCTTCAGCTTTGTTGTACTTCTCATCTTTGTTGTACTTCTCATCTTTAATGTTTTACTTCTCATTTTTAATTTTGTTTTATTTCCCATCCTTAAACTTTGTTGTACTTCCCAACTTTGTTGTACTTCCCATCCTTGAACTTTGTTGTACCTCTTTAACCATATAATTTATCACACCTAACAAATTAATCAATCACCATATTAAAATAATCAGTACACTACTTCACTGACCATTATTAGCCATTATTATATAACATCATAACAAATCATATATCATTACATCTAACATCTATCACAAAAAAATTACATCTATCATTATATCATAAATTTACATCTATCATCTATCATTATATCACTCTAGGGATCTATCATCATATCACTATATTTTATCATATCGCTATATTCATCATATTATATCATATCATATCACCATGATTACATTACATCTTAATATACATATATAATAAAACACAATAAAATAACCAAACCAAACTACATTACAATCACAGTCACTAAAATATACACTATAATGTACACTTAATACACACTAATCTGACAAATATTTTTTACATTTAATACATATAATATACACTAATTGGACATATAAATACAATTAAAAAATAAGGATGAATTGGCAATGCTTGTCTTATACAAGCACATATACACATTTCAATATAAACGCACTAAAAGAAAGTCTAACCCCAACAATAAAACTTACACTAACTTTCAACTTTTTAACTTTATCAGTATATATAATATAAATAATATTATTAATACAACCTTGGATATATGCAAACCTCAGTTAGCTAGTGCTACACTTAGGCTAGCCTAAAAGCGGAGCTCCCAATTATTAGAACTGAAGTAACGACCCAAAAATAACGATAAATTATATAAAGAAAACAAACATAAAAGAACAAAAATAACTGGCAGAATAAAGGAAAATCAGCGCAAAAGGTTCAGAAGAAAAGAACTTAGAATGTTTACTCCCAACTTGTGTGAACTAATACTGGGAGAGTGCACTTGTGTCTACTACTGGCTCATAGTGTTCTCACGACCCCAATGGGTATATACGTCATGGTAGTGTTTCGTTCCATATTGGTAGTCTCCCTGCATAATCATTTTACCTACCGTTTTACAGTATTATGCAGAAAAATCACTTCAGCTTCAGTGAATAATTGTTAAATAGTTAATCAATAGTGGAACTCTACATACAGAGCTGATTGCAATGTAGAAAAAGGAAAGAAAATGGACTTACTAGGTGAATAGAGAATGCGAACGAAAGAAAGCAAATTTAATTTCCACCGGGCTATAGGAAAGCCTGTTCACATGCACTAAGAGGCGAAGAACAGGAACATTTACATGTGTCCATGCGGACACTTTTCGCGTGTATATGACAAGTGCAAATTACCCAATAACACTTGAGTATTTAAGACCACAAATTGGTTATGAGCCTAATTGTTAAATAGTGAGCATGCTTGGTGCCATCCTCGAGACTGCGTGAACTGACCGACCTGCTAATGGTTGTAATGTTCACTTATCTTCTAACAGAGAATCCTTGTAGAGTGCTGCCATTTCATGCCCCAATCTCAGACAGGGCCTTAGCAAATCACGTGATAGACACTTCAGAAACAGCTAATGAAAAGAGCTGCCGCATTCAGTGTTACCTGAATAAGTTGTGCGTCTCCATCAACTACAGACGTTTGGAAGATGATCGATTAATCTGTGAACTGAGTTCATCAGATCACCTGCAGCACCCTCAGGATATGGTTCCAAAGGATGAATTTGTGTACACAGGAACGAAGGTATGGCATTAATGGTAAATTAAAGGTAAATCTAGGAGAACAGAAATGTATAGCAGATTGAAGATTACACATCCCTGCGTTTGTTGTTTTCCTATTTTCTACATACAAAACGATTAAGAGAAAGCAAGTTAAGACATGGGCATTACCATATTGGATGTTATTTCACCAATGTCTAGATATTTGTAAAATCTCTATACATTTTTTTACATTTTATATATATTTTACAGAATTTTTACGAAATTCTTCAATTCTGTAAAATGTTGGATTTTTCCAGTGGTTCTCTATTTAGAGCTACAGTATTGTCTAAGGTTGTCTAGTATTGTCTAAGTTTACGGAGCCTGTGAGTATAGCCTCGACAGAGTGCAGCGGTTCTTAAAGAGATGCTTTAAGCGTAAATATGGTTATAATTTATATAATATCTATGTCTTGCGAGATAGGTTTTTGCTAAGGCCTGTAGACTTGAAAGTCATCCTCTTAAACCTCTTCTACCGAGGGTGAAACCAACTTCGCGTAACCTACGAAAGGTTCAAGAATAGCTATTTAACCGAATAGCATTAAAAAATAATTTAGCTATAATTTAGTGTAACTGGAGCCTATATTAGTAGTATATATTAGTTCTCAGATTCAGTTATCATTAACGCACATGTATATCGCTGTTATTTATTTATTCACACGCTTGTAAGACTAGTATGAACTTTTTACTGGTTTCTAATAAATACATTTTATTATTATACTTATGCTACTCATAGGACGTTCGTATTATAAAATCAATGAACAATACAGTTGAACGTTTCATAAAACACTTTTTGAATTTAAATGATGTCTAACCATAATTTTGACTAATTTGTAGAATGGTTGTTCGAAGAACCGCTGTCCACAAAATGCGACCTGTTTACCAGGAGATATACCCACCACACATAGCTGTGTATGTCCCTCTGGGTACACGGGGGAGATTTGTCAGCATGGTAAGTACGTGTTCTTAATACTGTATTAACAAGGTTCAGTACTTGGCTGTTTGTGCCCCTCTGGAGGATACACGGGGGAGATTTGTCAGCATGGTAAGTACGTGTTCTTAATACTGTATTAACAAGGTTCCGTACTTGGCTGTTTCTGCCCCTCTGGGGGGTACACGGGGGAGATCTGTCAGCATGGTAAGTACGTGTTCTTAATACTGGATTAACAAGGTTCCGTACTTGGCTCCATACTGTATTTACTGTACACCTATCAGCTTGGAGATATATATGTGAACACGGTCCTCGGAATATATTTGCTTTTCAAACTTTAATTGAAAGCGCTGGCGAACGATTTCAAGTTTTGGGCGGCTTAGTAACCAGGCCTGTTATTAATGACCGTGCCCCTTTAACTAGGGTTCAGTTCGGATGTGACGCAGGCTAGTATACCACTGACTAAAGTTACTTTTCCTCCAACACTTAAAATGCACCTAACCCCTTTTGCGATTTTTGATACATATGAATCTTTGAAAGGTTTCGAGTACTTCTGCGAATAAATTTTTGGCTTACAAAGAATACTTTATGTTCTAGCCTTGTTTGAAATTGTAAAAAATTGACCTTTCCTGACCCATGACCGCGTAAGAAAAAGCCTGGGTTGATTCTGGATCTACGTCATCTAATTCATTCGACTTTGCAATAAGTTGAATAAATGTTTATGATTGTCTAAAATAACTGTTTTCTTTACTAACAACTCACAGACTGTGTATATTCTCTATATATCGATATTGTTGTGATAGAAAGGCGCCATGGAGAATAATGCATTAATGAGGTGACGTAAGATCCAGAATCGACCCAGGCTTTTTCTTACGCGGTCATGGGTCAGGAAAGGTCAAATTTTCACCATTTCAAACAAGCATAGAACATAGAACATTCTCTGTAAGCCAAACATTTCTTCGCAGAAGTACTCAAAACCTTTCAAAGATTCATGTGTGTAAAAATTGCGAAAGGGGTTAGGTACACTTTAACTAACCTCTCTTGTATAACGGATGTAGATGATTGTTCTACCGGCCTATTCAAGTGTCCCGCTGGCACTTATTGTAACACCACCGTGGGCTCATATAACTGGTATACCACTGAATAAAGTTACTTTTCCTCCACCACTTAACTAACCTCTCTTGCATAACAGATGTAGATGAATGTTCTACCGGCCTATCCAAGTGTCCCGCTGACAGTCATTGTAACAACACCGTGGGCTCATATAACTGTACTTGTAATCCAGGCTACACTGATGACGGAATCACGTGTGCAGGTAAATTATTTGAAGTACTGAAGTTGACAAGTTTTGTCAGGGCACTTTAGGAAAACTAGTCCAAATATCGAAAGTGCTATTCCCTTTTTGAAATTAGCATAACAAAACAAAGTATATATAAACAGCAGTGAGTCCGATTCACGAGACAACCTTTTTGAAATAGACATGTGTGGTTTAATGCTGTCGTTCTCGGTATTTGACTCTTACTAGCGTGGATGCAGAGCTACATTTTTAGGAATTTTAGGGTTTTGTAGAAAATTGACATTTCATCTGTTTTGTGTTTATGCACCCTACAACTCATAGACGCAACACACAAATCAAGAAATATCCTTTCATTCAACTATTCACTTGATTCAGAAGCGCAATTTGTGATAACAAAATATAGGTTAGGTGTACTTTAAGGTTTGCCTGGGTAACAAGTGCTCAAATTTAAGTTCTCCCCTGAGATACTGTTTATTTATTGATAGTTTTAGATAGCATCAGAGAGTGACATCATGCAGTTATTGTGTGATAGTAGAGAAAACGAAGGTGGAACTGTTCTTCTCAAACTCATTAATAATTCATGAGATAGTCATCCAATGGAGGAACTGTATTTGGGCACATGCATGGGTCTTGATACCGGGTGAAACCCTTGTCTTTGATCATGTTTGCAACCCTAGTGATCAATATTTCTTAATCATCATATTCATGAACCACTAACTAATTACATACTGATAAACTACAAGTAAGGAGCGAAGAAGTAAAGAAATAAAGAATAACATACAAAGAAAAAGTCTGCCTCCACTGGAGTTCGAACCACGACCCTTCCGACAGCTTGTAGTAACTCTTGTGCACTACTCTACTAGTACGCTAGTTGAAATCACTGCCATCAAAAAAGTATAATAAGCCATCTATTGAATAATTAGATACAACAGTCAAGTGGTAAACAATATTTGCTAATGAAGTTTGAAAAGAAACGTACGCAAATTGTCGGTTTTGCATTCGGTCTCGGGTTTCATTTGTTTTCTCAATATTTGGAACCCCTGATGAAAGACTCCAATTCGTGTTTGACATAGTTCTTCTCAAACTCATTAATAATTCATGACATAATCAGCTAACCAGGATCTCGTATTAGGTCAGGTGGATGACTTTGGAAACCCAATGAAACACCAGTTGAAAATCACTAGTGTTTCAGAACTGATTTGAAACACATGTGATAAAACTGTTCTTAATCTGCATAAACCAGTCAAACAAACTCCATGCAACATGAATCAATACTTTTAATCGTAAATTATTTCAACAAATGTGGTCCATGAGTTACATTTCATTTAGCTATGTCATTGACAAGATTCCATTGTGTTTCGGTAACTTAAACATTTCAGATTAACTATTTCAAATTAAAATTTTCCGTACAATTGTTAAAGTCACCAAAACAAAATGGAATCTTGTCCATGTTACCAGCAACTTGCTGTTCCACCTTCCCTTCATTACTTGGCACTACGCTAGTGGTCACAGTGGCTGTTGCAGTTTCGTATTTAGGGCCTAATATTGCTGCTACATTCGACTCGACCTTTTCACTAGCTTTTTGGTATTTCATCAAAACATCTGATCTGTGCCCAGTTCTGTCGCGTATTAACTTGCTATCTACGCCCGCATTAAACAAACTAGACGCACAAGTTACGCGCAAACAGTGAGCAGTTCTCGGCTTAATGCCTGCAGCCTTGCACATGTCTGGCAACATACGATTGAGGCTATTAATACCAACTTGCATTTTATCAAAAGCGAACGTTTTCGAGTTAGGCTTAAAATAAAAAGCGCTAACTTTTCTACCGTGGCTGCACCAGGCCTATATATAGGCGGTAATACTCTACTAAACAAGGCTCGTGAATTTCACCTCAGAGTGGCATATACATGTATGCCTTACAACACGCGGTTCATATTTCAAATCAAGGAGCCCTCCATGAAACGATTTCGAAGCATTTTCTTCAAATCGGATATAGTTATCACCTATCTCAAAGTTACTTAGGCAGATTCGCCTATGCTCGCCTCCGCGGAGGCCAAACAATTTGCCATTATATAATAATACACTACATTCAACAACGACTTAGCTGAGTCCTTTCCTAGCAGTCCTATCTTCCAGAACTTTCTTTCCTCTTCTTCAGTCACTGGCTGCTTCTCTTCTTGTTTGGATCGCAATGCGACTCCAGTACGAGTTCCTTCTTTCATTTCAGCATCCAGTATTCTTCTAAGGATTACACACCTGACAATAACACGACAGAATGTTAGGATACTTATCATTTAACATTTCCAAAGAACACTGCGACATTAAATACTGCAGTAGAATGTTTAAACCCGCAAATGTGTAAATACAAATACCTTTTTTGTGAAGGATCCAGCGGATTAAAATCCATGCTTGGGTTCTTTTCAACTAAGTACCGGCGAATGGCACATACAATCTGGTACAGCGTTTTAGTAGGGTACGGGTCTTTTGAACTCTTTGCAACCTCCTGCACAAATTTCGACATCCAGTAGTTTAGTGTCAACGCGTCCATGTCCGATAAAGGCTGACTAAGTGGCTGAACTTTATGAAAGTCATACTCCTTAAAAAGTCCGCAAACCTCTACTGAAGCAAACTTTACCCTTCTTGTTCGCTGCCATTCTTCAAAGAGACTAACCGCCCACTTGTTTTTATATCGAGTAGAGTTCGGTACTGACTTTTTTACACAAAGTTCCTCCTCCTCTGCTGTTTTGGGACAGCGAAACCTTCCCTCCGCCATGGCAAACACAAGTATGTAAATTCTACTAGCATGCAGTGATTTTTACATAAAAAAAACACAAAAACAACAAATACGTTCTAATGATTTATGAATGCAGGTATTGTATTCGTGTGAGAAGTTATTTCTCAAACTCGAGCTTTGTTGTTCATCAGGGATTCCAAACACCTCGAAACAATAAAATTTCATTGCTCTCGGTGTTTGGAACCCCTGATAAACAACGTGCTCTCGTTTGAGAAATATAACTTCAAGTATTGTATCAAATTGCTAACTAAGCTGTTTTCTAATGATACCATAGATATTAACGAATGTCTCGATCCCATGCGATGTGCGGGTAACGCTACCTGTTACAACACACGTGGATCATACAACTGCACGTGTAACGAGGGCTTTGTTGGCAATGGACGAGAGTTCTGTAATGTGACAGGTATGTTTAGGATATCCGTACCCATAATACTATTCTTAGCCACGAATTCTGCTATGCGGTTGTCGCTTACTGAGGTATGTGTACCTACTGATTAATAAAATGACAAGAGCCCATCTGGGCTTTCACTCGGGCCACTATATATACATCAATGCAGCCAGCCACTCTTTTAAGGTGAGCACACACCAGGAGACGTTTTTCATGTCCCCTAGTATGTCCCACCTTTATGTATGTCCCATCTTTATGGAGGAAGGGGTACTCCCATAAAAAAAATAGTTTTCAGTGTCCAAGGGAAGCACCATTAGAAATGTAGATGGGGGAGGTAGGACTTCCTCAAGATGCACATTGTTTTGGCCCCTTGGTTGTGCAGGGCAGGTTATTTTCTTTGATATTTTGCGTTCCAGGATATTTACTTTTTACTTTGGACTACCCTTCTTTGGATTTCTGATGGTGCCCTGTGTTTCCAATGAGATTGAAGATGAAATACACTTTCGTTTGAAATCCTCTTAGTAATAACCAAAGGGAATAATTATTAGCTGAATATTTGCAGTCGTTAGGAGTGGCCGGTAGCGCGGTGACTTTCATTCTCTGCTCCCCTAGTATATATATGTAATTTAATATTTTTGTTTTTCTCGTATGTAAATGATGTAGTTGACCTTTTACTGTAAACACTACTTATTCATGTAACACACGTTTGCAATTTAGTCTGCTGTTCTGTTATACTGCAGGTTCCGAGTACTAATAGATGATTGTCTCAAATGTATGTTTATGTTTGTCTCAAATTATAAGTTGTATCCTGTCCATTCTGTGATGGAGCTATCACTACATTTCTCTACTGTTCTTTCTACCCTCTGGCTCTTTCTCAAGTTCGCTGATCGCAGCCTCGCGGCTCTTTCTCCGCGGCGTCTGTTCAATTAACATGACTTCCAGAGGTTTTATAGAGTGTATGCCTCTTTGTAACTTTAGCTGCTGTTCTTGACGAGTCCATTACGCCGTCCATATTGGTATTCTGTTGGATTAAAGATTATTAACTGAAATGCCTGTTGGTTATCTCTAATTAAAAGCTTTTCCCTTATTCCCAAAACTTCAGTCTGCTCATTATATTACAGAACTATAAAGGGAACTGTTGGAAGCCTTTAATTTCTCGAACCAAAACCTCGGCCGTGAGAGGATTCTTGTTTAAGTTTACCTGGAGAGTTGAATATTGCTTGGCTCATCATAAATCTGACAGTGCTGAGTGTGTATAATTTCTGGCTTCGTGTTGGCGGGTGATAGTGTTGCTCTCACAGTTCAGGAGTCCAGATGTCTTCAGACATCGACAGAGGAGTGTAACCCATAACTGCTCAACCACAGTATATATATTTGCTAGTAAGTCGCTATATTTCGCTATAAATCAGCTATTCAGTATACCTATACGTACACAGGTCTCGATACGAGATCGGTAAACCAGCCAAAAACACGGTCAAAACTATTTTAGAGTTGGCCTACCGATCACGGTGTTTGCGCTGGTATGTATAATGACCGTGAGTAAAATGAAATGTGGCATAAAACCTACGAAACGTACCTCAAACAAGAATAGCGTCCGCGGAATCTCAAGATGGCAACTGGACTGTAGAGAAATCTATTAGCGCCACGAGGTGCGCGCATACAATTAATGCATAATTTAACGCATGCGCAGAAATTTTGTTGCACTGAACAAAAAAATTACGGCCTGCAGATTAAGACTCCTGCCGCCAAAGGCCTGGCCGGAGTAATAAACAGATTGTCAGATGTTTATACACAGATGCACAAATGACGTCATGTGCGGAAATACAAGGAATTAATTTCTAAATGGTGTTATGAGAACTTTGATCTGATAGTCGACATTTCAAAGGGAAACAGGGAGCCAAGTTTCAAGAAATTTCTTTGAAATATGAGTAATTATTCCTTGCTTTTGAGAAATGAACAATTCACCTTTTTTGGAAAGCACAATTTAAAGATAGAGTACGATCTCCGCCAGTAAGTTTCCAAAATGTTTAATATTACACGACCAAAATACCATCATAACCAGCTGTTATATTTTTTCCCAATAACGTCTCCTCATTTAAGAGTACTGTCTTGTTGTGACTGTGAGTAAGACTACGCACGAATTCGATTCTTCATTTGGTGTTGATCAAAATTTCTTCCAATAACTTCTTCTCATTTAAGAGTACTGTCTTGTTGCAAGTTAAACGATATAATGTGATCGCAAATAAGGAAGTGATGTGCAAAACGGTCTTAAACTGCAAATTAGGTCATTTTAACCGTTTATTGTTTGTTTCAAGTGTTTCACAGAGTTATGTTTTTGTTCCAAAAATAAATGGCGGACTAATGCATAGCCTAATCAACCCGAGATTTGTACAAAAATGCGGTATTTTTTAATTGATGATTTTATATATATATATATATATATTTTCATAGGCATCGATTGTAAAGATATCCTCACCAGGTTCCCATCGGCTCTCAATGACCTCTACTACCTAGACCCTGACGGCGGTAACCATGACAACGCATTTCTGGCCTATTGCGATATGACGTCACACGGCGGAGGCTGGACCATGTGCTACACAAGTAACAAATGGGCAAAACCAAAAACAGAAGTGACTTACAGTCCTCAGCATCCGTACGGCACCAATGGTTATAGGACTAACTGTAATGACCTAATGGTAAGGCGTGTGTAGTCTATCCATACGGTACTAATGGTTATAGGACTAACGTACTGTAATGACCTGATGGTAAGGCGTGTGTAGTCTATCCATACAGTACTAATGGTTGTAGGACTAACTGAAATGACCTGATGGTAAGGCGTGTATAGTCTATCTATACGGTACAAATGGTTATAGGACTAACTGTAATGACCTGATGATAAGGCGTGTGTAGTCTATCTATACGGTACAAATGGTTATAGGACTAACTGTAATGACCTGATGATAAGGCGTGTGTAGTCTATCTATACGGTACAAATGGTTATAGGACTAACTGTAATGACCTGATGATAAGGCGTGTGTAGTCTATCTATACGGTACTAATGGTTATAGGACTAACTGTAATGACCTGATGATAAGGCGTGTGTAGTCTATCTATACGGTACAAATGGTTATAGGACTAACTGTAATGACCTGATGATATGGCGTGTGTAGTCTATCTATACGGTACTAATGGTTATAGGACTAACTGTAATGACCTGATGATAAGGCGTGTGTAGTCTATCTATACGGTACTAATGGTTATAGGACTAACTGTAATGACCTGATGATAAGGCGTGTGTAGTCTATCTATACGGTACAAATGGTTATAGGACTAACTGTAATGACCTGATGATAAGGCGTGTGTAGTCTATCTATACGGTACTAATGGTTATAGGACTAACTGTAATGACCTGATGATAAGGCGTGTGTAGTCTATCTATACGGTACAAATGGTTATAGGACTAACTGCAATGACCTGATGATAAGGCGTGTGTAGTCTATCTATACGGTACTAATGGTTATAGGACTAACTGTAATGACCTGATGATAAGGCGTGTGTAGTCTATCTATACGGTACTAATGGTTATAGGACTAACTGTAATGACCTGATGATAAGGCGTGTATAGTCTATCTATACGGTACAAATGGTTATAGGACTAACTGCAATGACCTGATGATAAGGCGTGTGTAGTCTATCTATACGGTACTAATGGTTATAGGACTAACTGTAATGACCTGATGATAAGGCGTGTGTAGTCTATCTATACGGTACTAATGGTTATAGGACTAACTGTAATGACCTGATGATAAGGCGTGTGTAGTCTATCTATACGGTACAAATGGTTATAGGACTAACTGTAATGACCTGATGATAAGGCGTGTGTAGTCTATCTATACGGTACTAATGGTTATAGGACTAACTGTAATGACCTGATGATAAGGCGTGTGTAGTCTATCTATACGGTACAAATGGTTATAGGACTAACTGCAATGACCTGATGATAAGGCGTGTGTAGTCTATCTATACGGTACTAATGGTTATAGGACTAACTGTAATGACCTGATGATAAGGCGTGTGTAGTCTATCTATACGGTACAAATGGTTATAGGACTAACTGCAATGACCTGATGATAAGGCGTGTGTAGTCTATCTATACGGTACTAATGGTTATAGGACTAACTGTAATGACCTGATGATAAGGCGTGTGTAGTCTATCTATACGGTACAAATGGTTATAGGACTAACTGTAATGACCTGATGATAAGGCGTGTGTAGTCTATCTATACGGTACTAATGGTTATAGGACTAACTGTAATGACCTGATGATAAGGCGTGTGTAGTCTATCTATACGGTACAAATGGTTATAGGACTAACTGCAATGACCTGATGATAAGGCGTGTGTAGTCTATCTATACGGTACTAATGGTTATAGGACTAACTGTAATGACCTGATGATAAGGCGTGTGTAGTCTATCTATACGGTACAAATGGTTATAGGACTAACTGCAATGACCTGATGATAAGGCGTGTGTAGTCTATCCATATGGTACTAATGGTTATAGGACTAAACACTGAAAAAGCACTGAATTGTAATGACATGTGAAACAACCATAGAGGCTGATCAAAGTCAGGACCCGACTAATCACAGATAGAATTGGAATTTAGAATTGCAATTTTTTGTAGAGGGAGGAATGCCGGAAAACCCGGAGAAATACCCTCGGAACAAACTCAACTCACAAACAGTAATAGTCTCACTGAACGGAAACCTAGATAAGTTTTAGATAGATAGGTAGATAGGTAGATAGGTAGATAGACAGATAGCAGTATTTATCCTCGGCTGGATGAGTCTCGTTAGGCCTCTAGCAAGTACATATGCTAATTACCGACTATACTTTTGATATGTTTGACTGGACTGTAGCCTTACAATTGGCCGGAATAGGACAATTGTTTGACATAAATAATAAACGAGAGGTTAGCGTTCCTCAAACATGTAGTCCACAAATAGACAGTACATAAAACGGTTTTTCTTTTCGTTTTTCAATGTATAGGTGTTGAATGCATACTCGAATTTTGTCATTAACTTGTACGTTGCTTCCCTTAATGAAGGTCTCCCCTTTTATGCTTCCTTTTTTCAGTTCAACGAAGTTTTGTTCATCAAAGAAAGCATTCCACGCCAGCTGGCGTACTTTAGACGGCAAACAGGAATCCCTCTAAAGGTCGGTGACAATTATGGAAACAAAGCAACAAGCAATGGATTGTGGGAAGGTCATGGCGTGGCCACGACTTCATATCGATATCAGCTGTTGATTTGCCACGAGTCTCTGGTCTCTGGGTTCATGGTCAGCGGTTTCTATCGCAGCTGTTATAAACTCTGTAATCATTGGTGTTCTGATTACACTTCTGATTATTATCGAATGTCAGCTACGAATGCCAAATATTATGGCGTATCATTCAAAGAAAATGGCTTTCGAGTAGTGCCGTTCAAGTTAATAAGTATTGGGGTACGAATGCAAAGTTAGGAATTTAAGAGAAAAAGTAACATCGAATGTGTACAACACCACTAACTTCATAGCTTGTTTTAACACAACGGTAGGAACTGTTCTTTGTTAAGGATCGAATTAAGCACCGCTTAGGGTAAGGGACAGTTATGCATCTCTTAAGATAAGGGACAGGTCTACATCTTATGCCGCTGCCAATGGATTGTGGGCAGGTCATGCCGTGACCACGACTTCATATCAATTTTACGGTTCATGGTTCAATGGAAACTCTTGATTTTTAAATGTATTCATGAAATTTATTTATGCATGACGTCACGCCCCGTGTTTTTTCAGTCGCATGCTGCGAGTAATAGCGCTGCAATGGAGATTTTCCTGCGTTTTGTTTTCGAAATTGGAGAGCGGGGATAATAAATATTAGAAGTTTAAGCAAACAGGTCAATAGATAACAAAGTATAGCATGCTCATATTGTGCCTGATTATACAAATTTGATTAAAAAACGCAGATTGAATTCTTTGAAAGCGAACTTTGAGCGAGGAATAATCAATTTTTTAAATTTTACTGAAAACGATAAAGTTTTCAAGAATTTACCTGCGTGAAGTTTTTGGGATAAGTAGAACTGCTCTCTAGTTATACAATCATACAATACAATCGTCAGGTTAAACAAATTTTAATGAACAGAGCAAAACATCGGATTGATTAATCCATTAGTATTTTCCCTTTTCAGTACCTTTTATACATTATAGTCGTACATAGTTGTATATACATGTAGTTCACCATAGCGTATATGGTTACCAAAGTTTCCAGTGTTTCCTTTCTTTTTTATAGTAATATAAAGTTATAGCTAATACTAATAATACTCATTAGTATTTTTCTCTTGCCTTTTATATATAATATATAGTTGTACATAGTCGTTTATATAGTTCACCATAGCTTCCATAGTGCTTTTTTTCTTTTTCTTATGTAATATAAAGTTATAGCAGTTGTAGTAGTTATAGTAATATTTTTTATATTGACCTCACAGATGTAAAGCTACTTAGCAGTGATGCTGTGATTAAACCATTATTATTATTATTAGTTCTTCTGCGGTTTCATTTCGGTTTTTGTCAAGCTGGTTCGTGCGAATGTTGATGAATCGAAGACTCAAAATTTTGCAATTTACGGCAAAAACAACGTTGCACACTGAAGTTAAAACTCATTTTGATTGATCTCAAATAATGTCCTTATGTTTATCACGAAGCTGCTGTTTGATTTCTCCATAAATCTTCAACGTAACACCGTATTAGCTTAGCTTAAATTTCACAAATGTTTGTTAAATGGTATACATGCTACAAGTTTACTAGTGTAATTAACACTATTACGTACTACCCTCGGTAAATAAAGCCGTTATTATTATTATTATGTACATGAAAACTGTCAAAACTCTTGTCACTCCGGTTGTGTAAACACAGGTAAACTTCTCGAAGCAAAAATACTACTTTGAAAGACTGTTTGTTCAAATGCTCAAATTCCTTCGTAATCGGAATGTGCGGAGCAAGTATGATGCTTTGCGGCCTCCTGGCTTTAAATTCGTGGGCAGTCTCAGACTGCAGGCGTCCTGTTGAGTTCGAATTATTTCGCTCCGCCAACCGACACCAGCCATGATTAGAACTGAAAATATCTCCTTACAACATTCCCCGAAAAGAATAACTCAGAATTAAAAACAATTTTTGCCTGAAATTTAAGCCATAGGGCATAACGCATTAAAGGAGTCATTGTCAGTGAACTATAACGAAGATTGTTTACAAAGTGTACACAAGTTCTGTAGAATGGTTAATAAGAATGCCACTCTCCAAAGAATGGACTTTAAGTGCCTTATCGGTACAATAAACTCCGAATTTTATGCTTGATTTTATAATATATTAATCCAATTTTAAATTTTATATATTTTACACATACATATTAGGTAGTTCAGAGTAGATTAGATCAGATCGTTTTATACACGACCCCACAAGCGGCAACGCTTAAACTTTATCGTGTTTAAATAAAGATCATTGATTGATTGAAAGGAATAGCCGAGGACTTGAACTGGGTGTTTCAGTCGCTGAATGTCACGAGGAAACACGATTCTCATCATCCAGAACGACGATTTCCTTGGAGCAGCCTTTGTATTTTCGCAAAACTACAACAGCTGTTGAGACCTTCCTTCTAGTCAGATGAGGTTTAGAGTAATTTTTTTCGATTGATTTGGATTTTCTTTTCATGTGCTTGTTCATAAAATTATAAGGAGAAAGCTAAAAACCTTTCATCGTGATCACTTGGGAAAAAAAACTAGCGAACAGGTCTCGCGACCTAACTGACTGGGCCAGATACAGAGCTGCTCGCAATCAAGTGCATTTAGGCATAAAAAAAAGCCAAGTCCGATTACTATAGTGCGAAAAATAGCTCTAACGTGGACAACTCTAAAAACATGTGGAAGGCACTCAACGAACTTACTTCTAGAAAAAAAGAAGCAAACGCTAATCAACCGAATCGATCTCGACGGTATTTCTCATACAAAACCGGTTGATAGAGCGGGTGCTTTGAATACGCACTTTACACAGATTTGTGATAAGATAGCAAATGCAAACGTCAATAGGGCAACTAACACCTAGTTTGAGGATTTTATCACACCAGCCGATAGTCCTGTCTCGGTAAATACCGTGACCAGATTAATACAAAAACTTAGCGGTTCAAAAGCACCCCCGAAAATCTTAAAAGTGGCAGCACCAGTCTTGTCTCCATCCTTGACGTTTTTATTCGTTTGAAACTGGTATCTTCCCAGACGACTGGAAAGGGGCTCGCGTAACAGCGATATTTAAATCTGGCAGTAAATCAGACTGCAACAATTACAGGCCAATTTCCGTTTTATCCGTTGTATCAAAGGTTCTAGAAATAATTTTGTACGACCAGGTTTACCAGTACCTCATTTCAAACAACTTGTTATCAAAATACCAATCTGGCTTTCGCTCGTTGCACTCCACCATCACAGCTCTTCTAGACGTAACCAATGATTGGTTTATTAACATGGACAAAGGCCTCGTTAATTGTGTTGTCTTTCTTGACATAAAGAAAGCATTCGACACAGTTGATCACGAAATTCTCTTGAAAAAGCTAGCCTTATATGGTTTTAATAACAAAGTCGTCGACAGGTCTGTGTGATTGGCGATACCTCCTCGAAAGAAGGGCTGCTGACCAGTGGCGTGCCACAGTCCATCGTTGGGCCCTTGTTGTTTCTAATTTACATATAGACCTCCAAATGCAAACTGTATGCCGACAACACTAGTCTGTGTGTACCCGGGAGATTAACGATGACCTCAATAAAATGAACGACTGGTTTATTGCAAACAAGTTAAACCTAAATACGGTGAAAAGCGAATTCATGATTATCACAAATTCCCAACGTCACAAGGATCCTAACTTGATGCCAGCCGTTAAAATTGGGGATTCACAACTAAAAAGGGTGCCTAACTCGAAATATCTTTGAGTCGAAGTCGACGACAGGCTCTCCTGGTCTAACCACACAGACAAAATCTGTAAAAAAGTGTCGTCTGGCATAGGAATGGTTAAGAGGGTGAGACCTCAGTTACGTCAATGTCGATACTCTTAATACGGTCTATAATTCCCTAGTACAGTGCCATTTTGATTACTGTAGTCCTGTATGAGATAACGTCGGTACAACTCTGTCAAACAAGTTACAAAAACTGCAGAACAGAGCTGCTAGGGTTATTACGAAGTCTTCATATAGCGTACGGTCTCCCCGAAAAAAAAACATATTTCTACCACGATGTACAAAGTTCATCATGGAATGTGTCCCAATTATCTGACAGACATGTTTACGAAGCGTTCCCAAACTACTACTTACGGCCTAAGGAGCGTAAGTGAAAATAACTATTTCGTGCCACGCCCAAATCGTGAGTATCTAAAAAACGAGCTTTAGCTGCAGCGGAGCGCAACTGTGGAATCAACTGCTAAGTGGCGTAAAAAATTTCCCCTCCTTACTCTCCTTCAAGGCTGCCCTTAATGATTGTTTTTAAACATCGCATCCGTAACTTTAAAATCCTAATATTATCTTTATTATTACAATATTTTAAGTAGTAGTAAATTCTTAACTTCTTTATAAAGTACAACAGTTTGATTGATGTAAGTAGGTTTTCACTTTCACGGCTACTTGAAAAGCAGCTCAGCTGACTTTGTACTACCGTGGTTAAATAAAGGTTATTATTATTATTTATTATATTATCTGAATTATATAAGACCAAGCAGGGTGAATGATAAGAATTGGTCTTATTATTTAGTGACAGTTCGTCGCCGACACAAATGTCGGACTCGAACTTTCTTACATTTAGTTTGAGATAAAAAGACATGGAAAAATTTGAAAGAGTGTTGCTTTTCCCTCTCTACCACCACACCGCGGCAAAACGGTATGCTCCGCTGGCCAAAAGAACGAAGACTCTGCTATCAAATACAAATTACCGAGGGCTTTAACTTTTTTAGTAAATAATTTTATAACTTAGTAAACTCAGTGTATTACAAATTAAGAATACTTCAACATGTTAAAGTCTTAGGCTTATCTTTTAAGTAGTTCTTATTTTTTGACAAAACGGTTCACAAATGGATACTTTTAAGCAGAAATTTTAAAATCACGGCATGTGCCTCTTGTTTCATTTCAGTTTTTGCGGGAAACTGGGGGCGGCCGCGCGCCGACAAAAAAACAGCAAATACACATGCGCGCGACGTTTTCCTGCGGTGTTCCACATAACTCCAGCTCGATTCCTCACTCTGTTCGTCTGTCAAGAGAATGGGCTTTTATCATGCAGCGGCCATGTTGAGTCCCAGGAGAATAAAAACCTTTGTTTTCGTCCGGTAAACTCGTTCTGAAACCCACCAGTGCGAGGCTACCGGGGCCCAAACCATTGTTGTATCCAAGATGGCCGAACTGTGATAATAGACAGGAACCCATACCCAGGAGCGTCCATATCTCCTATTTAGCTGTCACAGCGTTTTCACAAGTTGGGCTATTTTTAAATCATTTCTCTCGCCAATTAGTGGATTGCACAGTGACGGAACAAATGATGCCTCATGAGCTACTTTTGTTATACCAATAACATGGCTGCTACGCTTTTGTGATTTTATTCCCTTAGGAATGATTGCAACCCAAGAATAGCGGGAAACCGTTCTAAAGATAACCTAACTAGTGAAAACGCTGTGACATAGGCCTAGTATGCGGGATGGACGCTCCTAGTTATCAGGGCTCCTGTAATAGCCCATTGTTAGCCGTTTGTGTTTTACGTACAAAATTAAAAAACTAGACGAGAAGTGGTTTTGTTTCCTTTTGAATCCGCAAATAAATATCTCGGTCGGGATGGTTTATAGAAAATTTGATAAGCTCGGTCGTGAAGATGTTGTATTTTTGTCAGTTTTACTGCTTAAAATCACATTGAAAGTCAACGTTTGGTGAAGGCATTCTTCCTTGTCGTTTGCCATTTTGATTTCATTCACAATCGCGTGCCATCACAGGGCGAGATGGCAGCGAATTTATGTCTATAGACTCGCATATAAACACGGCTTTCAGACAATCAGCGCGCGAGTTTCCTCTGGGTTGTTTTAAACAACTGTTATAAACGTTGTAATAGTTGGTGTGGTGATACGCGGAACGATTTTTACCGAATATCTGCCACCGAAGATGATAAGCGTTGGACATGTTAATTATCTGAATCTGAATAGAAGTTATCATCGCGTAAAATGAAATTGCAACTTGCGATTCATACAGTTTAAGCATGGTCAACAGAGTGGAATGGTCAGGAAACCAGGCAAACTTCAGTTATATGAACCCATCCACGAGGTTTCTTTCCAGAAATCACTTAAAGGGATTGTGAAAACTGTCATTCGTCCAATCATAGTTAATAGAGTGGAATGGTTAGGAAACCCGGCAAACTTCAAAGGGGCTAACAGAGGCGCTGCGATTTATTAAGGGAGGTAAGACAAACGACTGTGCACGGTCATAGCTCATTAGCGTCCCCTGAACGACTGAACCCACACGTTTCTATTGGCTGATTAACATATTGGAATTTCTATTGTGTTTTGTGCACGGTTACGGTTGAAAAACCGAACAAAGACATAACACAGAAGGTAACTATGGTAATGCGCCGACTAAGAACTGTAGCAAAAGACAATAGGCTGCGGCAACGAACACACCCCCACATGCATACGATTTGCTTAAATGCTGTATGAGGTGTTTACAGTCCAACCTACACCTAGAATGTTATGCTATTGGCTCTTTTTACTGTAAAAATTCAAAGAATAGACCATCCAGCTAATCGGAAAGGAAAAAAACATTCCTTGCCATTAAATGCTACAGCTCTTATCCGCAGCATTACTTAATTTACTGACGCCACTGTTCCAAGCGTTATCTTCAGTATTCTTCGGTTTATGATCGAATATCTACGGATTCTGAGCGTAATATTGAAAATCGTTCGCCATGTTCACTGATATGCCGTTGTACAGTAATTAGGTTTTCTCAGCCGTTATTTCGGTCATGTCACGTGATTGATATTATCCAGTTACCGGACATTGTTCTCATTGCACGAAGTTTGAATATTAAACAGAATAAACTATAGCGATATTTACTCATCATCATCATCATCTTTATTATTTGAACACGAAAATTCTAACAGCTTCACGCTGATTTCCATAGATGCCGTGTAATGTAGACTAAAAATATTCAAAATACTCAACAAGAAAACTCTAAGAATATAAACCTCTAAATGCTAAATACTAATCCAGATTATATTATAATAAAAATGCTAAGCCTTAATAATTAATTATTTGAACTACTAGCTAATGAAAGCTACATGTATTATTTACCATCAAGCAGAGTGGTAGTCGCAATTTCTTTCTTTAAGGAAACAAGATATTTCATTTCGCGTAATCCAGCTGGAAGCTTATTCCATAACTTTGCACCGTTGTATGAGAAACTCTTTTTCATACATTCAGTTTTTGGTTTAGGAAGGCAAAGTTTGGTGTCGCACCCTCGTAGATTATAGCGGGTAAAGCTTCCAACTGTGTTAAACAACTCGGCAAGACTGGCTGGTGCGCAATCATTTCTAATATTCTGCATGACAACCGCTTTATGCTTAGCACTTCTTTCATCTAGTCCATCCCAGCCTAGGGTATTTAAGATTAGGCTGGAACTTGTATAGTAGTCCGCTCTTACAATGAGTCTAGCAGCTCTATTTTGTAAGATCTGTAGTTTGTCTGAAAGGACTTTACCAAATGTGTCCCAGACTTCACAACAATAATCCAGGTGAGTTTGAATAAGAGAAACATACACTTTTACAAGAATGTCATGAGATACAAATGGTATAATCCTTTTTAGTGCTCCTAGGCCAGATACTACCTTTTTTGTTATGTAGTTAATATGCGCTTCCCATTCATCTTTTATTGTTTTCGAAATATTTGGAATCCCCTGATGAAACACGAACAATGAGTGTTTGACATGTCTTCTCATGCGAATGCAAAACCGACAATTTACATACGTTTCTTTTCAAACTTCATTAGCAAGTATTGTTTACCGTTTGACTGTTGTATCTAATTATTTAAGAGATGGCTTATTATTCTTTTTTGATGGCAGTGATTTCAACTAGCGTACTAGTAGAGTAGTGGACAAGAGTTAGTACAAGCAGTGGGAAGGGTCGTGGTTCGAACTCCAGTGGAGGCAGACTTTTTCTTTCTATGTCATTCTTTACTTCTTTACTTCTTCGCTCCTTACTTATAGTTTATCAGTATGTAATTAGTTAGTGGTTCATGAATATGATGATTAAGAAATATTGATCACCAGGGTTGGAAATATGATCAAACACTAATGCGTTTGGAACTGGTATTTCATTGGATGTCAAGATGCATCCCGGCACCTGACGAAGCTTCGAACAAGGGTTTCACCCGGTATCAAGACCCATGCATGTGACCAAATACAGTTCCTCCATTGGATGACTATCTCATGAATTAGTAATGAGTTTGAGAACGGATCATCAAGATCTCAGTCTTGGCAACGTTCAAATGAAGCTTATTGGCTAAAAGCCAATGGCTAATCTTTAGGAGTTCACAATTTACTCTCGATTCAGCGTTATCTATATTCGAGCCGCATATAGTTCCATTTGTGTAACTATGACTGCCACGTCATCCATTGTCATTAATGTACCAACCAGAGATCCAATGGTTCCCGACACAAAGCGGCCTTTGAAATCATGGTTGGCACATTAGCATAATAAAAGTAATGTTTATCAACACAAAGTATCGCTATTAAGCGGTTTATAATAAACATTGTTATCACTATTTATGGACAATATAGTATTCTATTCGCAGCATTCCCTTTCACGCTCGCTAAATAAGAATGGAAGAAAAGGTGACCGTGGCAGATTAGGGGAGCTAACGATCCTGATCCTAAACCAGTCTAAGTATAGGTTAGATAATGAACGCGAGTGGATTATGGCATTTAGAATGGCTTGCAAACATTAAGAAAGCCACGAGCGCGTTAACCGACTTAGAATATGGTCACAACCAGCTATAACTTAAGAGGTAGTGGTAATAACGTAGTATTCTCTAAGTACATAGAGCAAGACAAATCCTTATTAGTATTCTTTAAGTACTTAGAGCATACTAATTTAGTTTCTATGGGATTAAGAGCGAGCAAATGCAGGACTCTGATTGGCTGAGTGGGTCACGTGACCATATTCTAATGCTCAATAGAAGCTCCCATCTTAAAGAGGCGGCAAGGAAGGGAAGGAAGCTACAAAGGCTTCAAGGTATAAACGTCCGAGTAGTTGGACAAGGCTGCTGCAGTGAGAAATTCATCCGATGCACCTAAAGTGCAACCAGAAAAATAAGGGTTAGGCAGCTGCCACCTCTAGATAAGCCTAGTGCTTTTGGGGAAAACAATATTGTAAATATGTTTAAATAAAAAAATAAAATAACTTATAGACTACGACAAAAAAAATAACGGGACGAGCGCGGGAAAACCCAGGGGATGGCAGCCCGAGCGTCAGTAATCCGACTGGGGAGAATGAGAACCCCTTTCGGGCAACCATAGAGAGGGGTGCGAAACTTAGCGCATACCAGACAGACACAGGGAAAAAATAACAAAGGAGCATGAGAAAGTGAAAATATCATTGCATAGTGGGGAAGAGGAACAAAGACTATGACAATGAGGGCAAATTGGCAGCACCTCACGTATATATATATGTATTGACGTTTATATATATATTGGAAAAATATACACAAACACAGAATACTGACAGGAACACTCATAAACAGCAAACTGAATGTCAGAGTGCACATATACAACATTCGCTGGGAATGACAATGAAATAACTAAACTCAGTAAGAACATAAATAAACAAGAAACTCCGACTGAAATCGTAATAATGGTTTCCTAGTGACAAAATTCGCATGCAAGGCATGCAACGCATGTAAAACTAGAATTCTTATAATCAGCAACACGAAGGCTAGCAAAGGGATGTATACATAATAAATAACTTAGGGTAGGCAAAACATGTGCACACCAAAGGTTGGGGCGGGTGGGGGGGGGGGGGGGGGTAGCGAAGGAGATGTAAATAAAGCTAGGAATGTAGAACTGCAGACATCAGAATCATTTTACATTTTAAATACACACATAGCGCCAGAGGCCGTCACGGCAACTGCTGCAGAAATTCATATAATTTGCGAGGCAATACTGATGCACATATACCAGTCAAATTTAGTTTGAAATACACGGCGATATAGGCCGATGCGGCGACTGCACAATCGGTATAAATTGTGAGGCGATACTGAATCATTAGCAAAGGAAATATCTGAGATATGTACACACCCGCCTCAACACATGCCACCACTTGCAAAGTGAAGGGAGAAATGAACGAAGTACAACGAAAACGAGAGGCGAAACGGCAACTACACAAATGCATATTTGTGAGGCAATATAACGCACGTAATAAGCAATTATTGGACGAGGCTGAGCAAAATATGATGAATTGTCTGTGGCGAGCTACCAGTTATTTGCCGATGCCGAAGAGACACAGACAATCCATCATATTTTGCGATAGTTGGAGTTCCAATAATTGTTTTATTATTCAGTGTTTTGTTACCTTTGGGATCCAAAATGCTCGCAACACTCTGGAAACCGAGCGGCCATGTTGGATTTGTTGTTGAACAGCACTGCGCATGCTCACAACAATATCTGCAGCAAACGCTTATTTACACGCAGTTATTTGCAGGTTAATCAACAAATCAGAATTCGGGATACTGAGGAACTGAATAATAAAACCAAATATTTGAAATATAAACACCGCGGCAACATCGGCCGACACGAGCAAAGGGGAACGGGGAAACAAGTGAAGGAGATATAACTAATTCTAGGGGTGAAACGGTAACTGCATAAATCCATATTTGTGAGGCAATATAACACACGCACAAACCAAATATTTGAAATATGAAAACGGCAACAGCGGCCGACACGTACAAATCATATAAAACAGTGATGTAAAACACACCGAAAGGAAACGGCTAGTGTGACTTACGACTGAGTCAAGCGAGACAGCACAAGCTATGACATGGGAAACCAGCCAAGGGAAACAGGGCAGAGCTAAGGAAAAGGGCCAAACGCACATAAATATAAAAAGGATAATACGTCCGGTTCAGGTGGTGGGTATAGCTTAGTTGGTAGAGCACGATCTAGAGTGCGGTAGGTCGGGGGTTCGAATCCCGGCCGCGTCCTTGGGCAGGGACGTTTATAAGCCATTGGCCTTGTCTCCTTCTACTTCTAATCAGTATTTGATGGGGACGTAAAAGATCCTGTTGTACTACTCGAAAAAGAGCAGGGGATTGTCACCCGGTACAGCAGCCTGGCCATTGTACGAACCACATACTCAACATTGTAAACTGCGTGGCTGCCATTAGCGCCGTAAAAGCAGTCCGAAAACATTCACTGACGGGATATGTCAGTATATGTAAAGCGCTATGAGACTGTGGTGATATGACGCTATATAAATGGCCATTATTATTATTATGTTAGCATCTGTAGGAACAGGATTCGGCGCGAGTAAGGCTTGTGGTAGTTCACGGCGAGGGGTCGCGGGACTTGGACATTCATAGCAATGGACATTCATGATAAATAGGCGATGAAAGACTTAAATATAGGGTAGCACGCGCTGTGGCGGCTGTGAGTTGCGCAAGGGAGTCGGCGGTGATCTTATTTATACTCGCACTGAAAGGGACTGGTGCAAATAAATCAATAACAACTTGAAACTGAAATATCTGAGTGTGTATATTGATCAAAACTTGAATTGGAAAACACACACGAACCACATTGCTAAGTAATAGATACAGAATGAGTGGCCGTAATTTATGGGATTCACAAACTAGAGCTGAAAGCGAGAGATCGTAAATCCCATAAAGCATGGACACGAATTTTGTGTCGGACTTATCAAACGTCTAGATGTAAAGAGTCATTTTCAGTTATTTTGGCGATGCGCCTTATTATTATGGCCGAGAAAATCGAAGCAAAAGTTTATGTTCACTAGCAGACATTCTCGACCCCAGACCCTTCTCTTATTTCTTACTGCGCATGCTCGACGAAATTGTAAGGCTCTGGGAAACTCCAGATATGCAAATGAGGTTTGTAGCCAAAATCTGGCTACAGTCCTCACAGCACATGCTCAAAACTTCAGAAATAAAATTTATATTTGGCGGACAACTCGATGCCGTTTGAACTGGCGTTTATAGCTTAGCCTTAGTTTGTTCTGAGAAAGGCAGAGAAAGACTTTTTTTTTCTTGAAACCACACCAGAAAATGATTATAGAAGACATTGTTTGTCCAAGAAAGGATGTTTTCGGCGTGCTGCCCATAGGATTCGGCTGGGGTAAGCAATCAAATTATGGCTTTATACTACGGCTGGACAAAAATACCAAACAAACTGTTCTATGCTGCAGACAACCAAATTTCAGAGAAATACAAGGTATTGTTGTTGATGAGGCACATGTATGACTGGTGAATGCTGGTGACCGGGTAGTCAGTAGTGAATGCTTGTTTAAATTTGCTATTACAGTATTTAAAACATTTTCGTCCTGATGTAAAGACACTACAAGGCTACTAAAATGATATGTACACGATTCCAAGGTACTTTTGGTTGGTAATCCACCCCTTGTCATCGTGGTTAGTAACTTGATTTTTTTTTAAGTTTGTGTTTATGAAAACTGAAATTTAGTCTGTTACACAGACTCAAATAATAATACAGCCTGATTTTTCACCCTAAAACTCGTTAACTCTCACATGATTACTGTTTTATGTATTATTCAAAAACTCATGAATAATTAATGAGCATTTTGTTCTATCAGATGAAGCAAATCAGTCACGTGCATGCTCCTTTATACCTGATAATATATCGTCAATATAAAAAGCCCGGGGAGGGATTTGAATTCTGTCCCAGGGGGAAACGTGGTTAATGATTGAGACAATGGATAAGCACCTTGCAACTCTTGGAATTTCTATTGATGTTTCAGCTTTCTCATTGAATTGCTAATTAGGATGAACGTTTTATATAAATAATACTAATGAACATGAAATTCTATATTAAAAGGTTAATCCTAATTAAGAATTCACTGATAAAGACCCAAAGATAGCAAAAAGTACACGGAACATAAGGTACCTAGATAAAACATTTTGCACTACATTTACTAATATCAGCAGACTACCGAGACACACAGATAATATTTTTTAAATGAAGTTATCCAACCACCATTACTTGTTTACCGAGCCACTGTTTAGTTCCAATTATTAAACCAAACTCAAAGCCGTAAAATAATAAAAACGTGCATTAAACTTACGAACATCCTCTTCATATTGTGTGCCGGAGTCTGCCGTCATGTCAGTCACATCGCTTTCCAAGTCTTGAACTTTACAGATGGTAACCACGACACCAAATCCTTCAAGTGCAGGTTATTCTTTCCAAGCTTGTTCTTTGCCACACAATGCTTTCAGCATTGCGAAACGCCGCTTCAAACAACATAGAATGGTAATCCCTCGAGAAGTTCGTAATCGCAGGCGGTGATTACTCGAATATTTTGTATGGCGTTGTGAATACAAAGGTTCAATGGTTCATAAAGTAACCATTATAAGTTCTTGAAGGCGTTTAATAAACTCGCAGCACGTGTTTTATCAGATCTAAAACTCTCGGGCTGCGCCCTGATAAAACACTGCTGCTCGTTTATTAAACAGTACATAAAGTGAATTTCATAGTGGTGGTCATTATACTTTTAATCCATAATTTGTCTAAGTCAACACACTTATTTGCATCCCTAACCATGGTTTCCACCTGTCCCACAGCATTTTCTATCTTTCGAAGCTAGGCTCACAAATGGGTGCAAAGTGGGTTTTTCCAGCCTTGTCCATCCCTGACCCTGATCTGACAACACTCACGAGTTTGGATAACGTCTCCATAAAAAAACACTAGTTAACATGTTTTCCTGGAAGATCAAGATCAATAGATATATCGAGGGAAAAGCTGTCCATTCCCAGCAGATTACTTCAAAATCCAAGTACGAAGACTATTAAACAGTGACAACTGAACAAGGGTAATCACACTCACTTTAATTTGTTATTCTAAGCTCAAAATACAAGTTCAATCTTATTTAATGTAGGAAAGGAATACTTACTATATAGTTGTTGATTTTCAGTGGTTAATATTGAAATTTTCCGGATACTTGACGAAATATCAGACATAAAAGACATGCTCGTGACTCGTGTTCGCCCGCCATTTTGTCTTCTTCCCTTCAAGTTCAAATGCAAATTACGCGCGCACGTCATCTGTACTGTGTTATTAAACACCAATCAGGTCACTCTAAATTTTGGAGTTTCCCAGAGCCTTACGATTTCGTCGAACATGCGCAGTAAGAAATAAGTGAATGGTGTGGGTTGAGAATGTCTAGCAGATTAAAAGATTGGCCATCCCCTCATGTAGGACGACACAAATTGCTACCAAATTGTATTCTATTGTATTGTATTGTGTTGCGTTCTATTGTTGTATTGAATTGTATTGTGTTGTATTCTATTGTATTTTTGGTAAAAATTCGTGTCGTCCTACATAAAGGGATTGCCAAAAGATTACTTATCGCTCAGTGATTTCCTTTTTTCATGAAACTGTAGTTATGAATTATTGACTTTGACAGGAAAGTTTACAAAACTGTTGGTATTATTTTAAAAATAAGACATTATGTTGATCTATAGATATCTTAAACAAGTGTATTCTAATACACTACCCAATGCTTTTCATCAATAGTTTATACCAGTCTACTAATGAGTGTTTATTACCCCACAATTTCCCTCATAGTGGGAATTCTCATACGGGATTGATCGCATCAGTTGTAACAATGAATTTTGGGTGTGTCATATGATAATTACTGGTTATTTCATGGTTTTCTATGGAATACAATTTTTTTTCCGAGTGGACGACGCGTCTGCAGACTAATTATGTATTCAAAATCTCGAATTCTTATTGGCTGATAAAGAAAGTGCGCGAATTTTCATGAATTTTCATTGACCTTGATCTAGCCATGAAATACCGCACTGTATTTCATAGTAAAGCTGAGCTCTGATTGGCTGAAATATAATATTTATAGGATAATCTGTTTTATTTTACTGCTCTCTATACAATTATTTGACGAGGCTGAGCAAAATATGATTTGTTCGTGGCGAGCTGTCAGCTATTTGCCTCTGCTTTCGGCATCATCAAATAACTGACAGTAGGAGCTCATAACCAGGAGCGTCCATATCTCCTATATGGGTGTCACGGCGTTTTCACAAGTTGGGCAATTTTTAAATCATTTTTCCCGCCAATTAGTGGATTCCACCAGTCAGTGGAGGAACAAAAGATGCCTCATTAGCTACTTTTGTTTTTCCAACAACATGGCTGCTGCGCTTTTGTGATTTTATTCCCTTAGGAATGATTGCAATCAATGAGAGCGAGAAACCGTTCTAAAAAAACCTAACTTGTGAAAACGCTGTGACATAGCCCTAGTATGCGGGATGGACGCTCCTAGTTATGGTCTCCTGCTGACAGTGAGACACAAACAAATCATGATATTTTGCGATAGTCGAGTTCAATAATTGTTTAATCATTCGACAAAATATAACATTATTAAATAATCCTCATCAAAAATGCTTGTTTTAACTAATGTGAAAATTTTGAATGTCTTGACTTATAAATTAATATACAAGGGGATGCATATGGGTATAAAACTTTAAATATTTATATTACCTTTGTGTAACAATAAATCATTGGATGCATGTGGTGCTTATACATGTACATGTGGTTTATACGGTTATCATTCATTTGAGCATTTGTAGCACCTTTTGCTGTGTGGTATACAACAATTGTAAAACAAGTGTAAAACAACAATTGGGGTTAGTGTAGAACACAATCAACCCTATAGCTACTCAGATGTGTATAAACTGCATTCCAGATTAAGTACACTCCAGTGTAGAACATAAACTATATATGCATGTGTATAAAGTATACCCCCAGTTCCTTCAGAGCATTGAAATAATTTTTCAAGTGAGAACATGGTTGGCTGCAGAATATTAAGTGCCATTGTTAGTTGCAGAATAATTAATGATCAATGTTGGGAGCCGGGTCCTGGCTTTTATCAGCCTCTTATGGTTGTTTCAGGTCCCGTTCGAAATTCAATGTAGATGAATTGATTAGGGAACACAGCAATGAACTCAGTACTTTGATCATGAATTTCCCTCACCTTGTACTGTGTTGATATTTAAGTTCCTTGGCATATCAAAGTGTCATTATAGATTAACTCTTTGCCTGATTGTAGTGTTAATTTGTATAACCAAGATGCACACATCCATGTGTCACTGATGTGTAGTGTCACAACTCACACAATATACGGGTGTCTAGAAAACTCAGGCCAGGTATGATTTATAGCATCTTACTGTTTGTAGTTTGGTATCTCTATGTACAGCGAAAAGCAGAATCCAATACAGCGAGCAAGCCAACAGAATTTTCGATCGCAGATTCACTCGGTGGATATAATTGAGCACAAATTATGGCCTCGCCCGCTCGCAGACGTAAAGGTCGGTACACACGAAGGGACAAGTCACGTGTCCTGATATCCTATCCTACAGCTGAGAAACTACAAACCTCGTACACAAAGAATAACGTATTTCTTTACAGTTTTAAGGTAATAGACCAGTTCGCGGTTAATTCCGACATTTTGAAAGGGGTGTAAACATGGCGCGAAATACAGTGTTTGTATGGGAATCCGATGACAAATAAAATCCGTAAAATCGAATTTCTGAAATATTCTTCAGATAAAAACTTAAGATACCAGGTAAAAGATTAACTGATCGAAATTTGAGGGATGTAGCTGTGCTGGGAAGCATGCAATCGTGGTTTTAGTTTTCCATACATTTGTCTGTAAAAACGAGTCAAAGTCCGCGGGAAAATTTGCGGGAAAAAATCAATCTTCCAGGAAGGAAAACATTTTTCTGAAGCATTTCAAAGACACACAGTATATGTCTTTCTTAGCAACACAACCCCAGACCCCACCGGCAAGACAATTTGACACAGTGCGCATTCGTTAGTTTTTTTCTGCAACGTTTCCTCGTTTATCCACCCGTGCAGCAAAACATTTGTATGCTTCCTGCTCGTTCAATTAGCCACCCAGGCAATATTAAGAGAAACAGAGAAGCGCAGTGTTCGCGCCTACGCCTTTTCGATCCCTCGTGCCTCGATCGGATGATCACGTAAAATGGCGGTCCCGTCTCACGCAATCTAGTTCTCATAGCCCAGTATCTTGGCGCTGGTCAAAAGATCGCGGGCTCTGGGAACGAGTTTGCGTCTCACGACGTTCGTATTCATCAGCAGCTGTGTATGACAGGACGCCAAGGAACCACTTTGGACGTTAAACAAATATCTGGCAGTGACCACCCTCAGTGCTTGTTGGTCTGCCGCATTAATGGAGAGATAACTAACATAACTACTCATGCTTGTAAACTGCGTGGCTTACCGTGTGTACCTATAAACAACAGTCTGAACTAGCACCCCGCACATACATGTATATGTAAATCCAGCGTAATTCAGCTTTGTGCTGGCGAGTCTGGATAAAGTCTGTCGCGATCCACACAATATGTTTCATCGTTCACCCAGATGTTTTCTGAACCCTTTTCTAAGATAGTTTGTAGCAATAGCAACATACGTCAGACATTTCTGAACTTCGCTTTCCGGGATGGCACTGCGCTCCAGTTCGGCACCGACACAGCTGATTAGGCCATGCCAATAAAATGCTATTACGTAGAGAGCTAGGAAAAGAGGTGTAGTTGAAAGTATGTTCTTCAATCCTTTTTTTTTAAACGTTTCCCAAAAATTGGGTCAATGTCAATGTCAGGCGATTGAAATCGGAACATTTTATTGGGATGGCCTTATGTGGGTCGTGTGAATATACAGGATATATGCATGGGATGTTAGAAATCATTTATAATTCATTGTTGAGACCTTGTGTATGAATGTATGCAAACATTTGATCCCATAACAGTTACATATATCAGGTGCATCATGGGTAATTTTAACCTATAATCAGCTTGAAAAAAATAAACGTTTTGCAAACAAAAGTATGTAGATGTATTAAGTAGTGCATTATGATTATTTTCAGTTCTGTTTCATGAGATTCATAAATATTTCAATATAAATTACCCTCACTGGTATATATGTTGGGCCCACATGGAATAATAGGAAAATTGGAGGGACAACAGACGAAATGATAAAACACCGGATTTCCTAGCGTGTAGGGATCTGATCAGCAATATATATATATAAATAGACAAGAAAGGAAAGGCTGATTCAACGGTAGTGAGTTTGTTTTCTTCCAATATTTCACATGGAATGTACACATCTGTGTTCGGACTACCTGTGGTGCACAACAGCAGACTGGGTTCTAGTCCTAAACAAAATGGCGGATGCTACAAAGCCATCTGTATTTCGAGTAAATGTTCTTTCGGTTTAAAATCGACAAGAAGATAATTATCGTTAGTTGTGGCTTCGAGACCATGACAGAGCTGGGGAGGAGAGCACAAATAAGGCTAGAATCAGGTATGCATTTATCGCTGATTCATCCTTCGTATTACTAATTTCTCTTATTTTGCCAAGTTGATTGTTTTAAAATTACCTTAATATAGGAAATTAACGAAGCATGTTATTAACGCGAATTTCAGAAATTCGCGTTAATCAAATGCCCCTTAATTTATAGCATCGTTAATTAAAATACCACTAATTTACAGCATCATTATTTGAAGACACCTTTATTTCATGCCAAATCATATTAGTCGGCTTCACTTTCAGACTCACTTGACACCTCTTCAAGTAACAGGAACTTTAAAATGTCTTTTGATTCGTCGATGTAGTGATCGTCCTCTCCCACAGGGTAGCTCACTTCTTCTACTCTCTTGTTTAGAATGTCAATGGCTTTTAAAGTGCAACTAACCCCTTTTGCAATTTTTATACATATGAATCTTTGAAAGGTTTTGAGTACTTCTGCGAAGAAATTGTTGGCTTACAGAGAATACTCTATGTTCTATGCTTGTTTAAAATGGTGAAATTTTGACCTTTCCTGACCCATGACCGCGTAAGAAAAAGCCTGGGTCGATTCTTGATCTTACGTCATCCAACTAATTCGACTTTGCAATAATTTGAATAAATATTTAGCATTTACTCTAAAATAACTGTTTTCTTTACTAACAACTCACAGACTGTGTATATTCTCTATATATCGATGTTGTTGTGATGGAAAGGCGCCATGGAGAATAATGCATTAATGAGGTGACGTAAGATCAAGAATCGACCCAGGCTTTTTCTTGCGCGGTCATGGGTCAGGAAAGGTCAAATTTGCACCATTTCAAACAAGCCTAGAACGTAGAGTATTCTCTGTAAGCCAAAAATTTCTTCGCAGAAGTACTCAAAACCTTTCAAAGATTCATATGTATAAAAATTGCAAAAGGGGTTAGTTGCACTTTAAGTCTTTCCATTTCACAGTTACCTCAATGGGTATTTCAAGGCCGCCTTGGACAAGTGGGGATGGCTTGTATTTAGCGGATTTTACCTCGGCTCTTATATCAGCTCCTCTCTCCAGCCCGGGGGGGGGGGGGGGGACGGGGGGGAAGGGACTGGGACTCCCTTATGTGAGTGGTACATGGATGCTCGTCGTACCTTTTAGGGGTCAAAATCAGGAGTGTGGTACCACTTAGGGTATCCACCATCAAACACAGACATTTCTATGTAAAGCGATACCTTTTAGGGGTCAATTGAACAAAAAAGCTGTTATCAATTTACATTTCTATTATCTTTAAGGGGTCAAAATAAGCTTGAGGCACGCCCATTTTAGTACCTCTTAGGGGTCAAATCGAAAATGTCCGACGAGCATCCCTACCCCTTTTATATGGGAGTCCCCCCCTGGGTCTCCAGCGCATACCAGATATATCGACTGAGCAATACCGTATTTTACAACAACCGCCAATTTTCTCGCAATCTGATTGGCTAATTTTCATATGCAATATTTTAACAGACGCGCGGCCGGCTTTCGAAGCGGGCTTTGCAGAGATTTGTGAATTCAGGTTGTGTACACATCTGTTCCAAAAATCAAGAAAATGAGGATTTTAAAAGCATTTTATCACTGGGAAAAGTTAATCGGTGAGTCAAACTTCCTTGTGTGGTGCCATTTGTCAAAATTTGAGCTCTCTCTCGAGTCGAACAAAGCATTTTCGGCTAATTTGTGATCGACTTTGTGACAAGTTCGACCCATCTTTTAGAACTAGAACTGAGAAATGGTCTTGAATTAAATACATAGTCTTCTAGTTCGTGATATTTACATAACGTTCTTAAGTAGAAACAAACAGTTTAGAGTAGCTTCGGTATTTTTCTAGAGTTCGGGAAAGCATAAAAACGTGTTTACGTTTTGGACTTTTCGACTCGAAAGGCAGTTTGTACACACTCATTTGAAGCTAAAAGTGTTTTGTTGTTGTAAAGTCGGCAAAGACGCCTCGTGGATCCACAGCTATTTTGACCATGTTATGACGAAAATCATTGTCAATATTAGGACAGACACATAAAAAACTAACTTCAATTTGTTAAATATACCTTTCGATTCGAACGTATAGATAATCCGCTGTATTTTACAGGCTTAAACCATGCTTACATGTACCTACTTGCTTAAGATACATATAATCAAATGTGATTGATATTAAACTTTGAGTTCTGTTGGAAGTTGTTGTTATGTCTTGTAAAATGCGCAGTTTGCTATAGCTTATTATACCTAAGACATCAAATTCGCATTAATTAAATGCACGTAAAAATATTTCGGACGGAAAATCGCGTACATTTAATGCACGTAAATGTAACTTTTCAGAAATTCGCGTTAATTTTATGGCGTGTTAATTTTTGTCGCGTTAATATAGGGCTTCGTTAATTTCGTATATTAAGGTAGTTGATTGTTAATTGCAAAACCATAGGCATAAGTGACAAATATATTTATCACCCAGTTATTTTAGGGCTATGTTTCTCATTCCTGCCGTTATTTGTCCCGTTATTCTGCACACGATACAGCTTACCTCTGGCGTTGATTGTTTATTTACGTTGGACCCGGGCGTTGGGAGTATGTTACTTTGGCCTCACTGCTCCTAAGCTCAATAAACTTTACAAACTTTTTAGTCCCCAGTTGTATTTCCAAATGACTGATCTACAAAATAATAACTCTCTCATCTTCTACAATTTCGCCGCATCGATAGTATTCGAATGTCATTTTACCCTAAAATGTGACTTTTTGAAAAATCATTTCGGAACTCACTTGTACATGAAAGCCTTACTCCTTGAATACTGAATATTTGTTGGCACTTATATCATAATTAAATTGCAATTGGTCGTGTTTATGCCGTAGAAACGTTTTGTGTATATAGCTTATATGGTTTGTTCAAAACTTTCCTGTAAACATGACTATAAATACATAGTGGAAATGGGCCATTCCATTTTATATGCACACAGACTTGGATATCCTTGTGGGAGGAAGGGGTTAAAACTGACAAACATCAAGATGGGGATGAGTAAAATATCCAAAGGGGTAGATATCCAGACCAGGGAAATTCTGGATGGTAGCCAGGATATAATATCCAACAGCCCCACCCCTATTGAGGAACTTGGATATCCTTGGGGGGAGAGGGGAAAATCCTAGAGGGCTGGAAAGGCTATCCAAGGGGGTCTGGAGAAACAGCGACCCCACCAAAAAAAAAACCATCCAGAGGGGGTTGCCCAAAATTATATCCAAAGGGGTATAGAAGTGAATCCCTCAATAGGGGGGGGGGGGGTGTGCATATAAAATGGAATGGCCCAATACCCCTCAAACCGAGGCAGTTCGTACTGACCCCCATATCTCTTACAGTTTTTGGAATTTTTCCAAAATATTCTAACAAGTCTAATGCCAGGCCAATAGTAATATATGTGCAAAATATGAACAAAATGTGCATAGTACATGGTTTTCACATGGATGCCCTCTTAATAAGTAATCATACGGTTTTCTCATGCAATTTGGAATTAATTTTCACTCGTGTGTTTTTGATACTCTTTGACTTAACCCAAATTGGACTCGAAACCATATGATTACCCATACATAATACACGGATTACGAGCAATGAAATATTAATGCATGCTTCATGCTACGCCCATACCAACGGGTTCATCAAATTTATTTGTGTCATGCACGATGCAGTTTTCTGACTTTATTATCTGAATAATAAATAAATACTAAACCATGTTTAACCCAATTGTCACTTTCGAAACATGGTTGATAGCTTGCGATGGGACCTCCGACTTTTCCATCGATTTTATCTATTCACCTAGAGAGATGAACGAAATACTCCTTTTCTAACTGCGATAGAGGCAGTGGCCGTGCTGTTTGAAAATGATCATCACATCATCTAGTCCCTGACATCAATAGATCAATAGGTTTCTCTCGATATATCATTCCGTTGTGGCGAAAAAGGTTTCAATGTGAGACTCAGAGATCAATGAAATTCATTCTTGCCTCACCGAGAAAGTAATCCATATCATTCGTCTTTGAGCCTCATTTTGAAACCTTTGTGCGTGTGGACTATTTTTAACTGCTAGCCATCTTGGATTCAAAGCGAGGCAATGCTTTGTTTTTGCTAGGCTAAACTCGTTCTGCTATTTCCTCAGTGCGAGGTTAACCTAGCAAAAACATCCGAATGCCTCGTTTTGAATCCAAGATGGCCACCAGGTGAAAAGAGTGAACCGATGAGCGTGGGTTCTCTGAAGAGTTGAATATCGTTGAAACTTATAAATTAAGAATAAAAGCTAATTCCAAGTGATATGCCATACATGGTCAACTGAGAATGAATATTTCACTAATGCTCTTTTCAAAGCGTATTGATAAATAACTATATCAAGCTTACGCTGTATGGTGTATTAGTGTTTTTGAGAAATAGTGTACTCAATGGGCCTGGTTAGCTCAGTTGGTAGAGCATGGGACTCTTAATCCCAGGGTCGTGGGTTCGAGCCCCACATCGGGCGTTTCCAACTCAACGTTTTAGCAAATGTACTGAGTGTAAAACCACAAGTGTTAGAAGAAAACTATTTTTATTGAGAATTCTTTTTCGTTTCAATTCCTTGATTTTCAGGAGTCTATATTCTGAGGACACTTCAAAGCCAAAGCACACAACATCTGCATTCACACGTGACAGTGCCATTTTCGGAAATCATTTAAAGGGAGTGTGAATCATGCCATTCGTCCAATGTATCTCTCTTTACCCGATTCTGCAGGCAGTACCGAGCACCAAATGGATTCTGGAAATATGAATGAGAAAACATTCACAAGACATCATTCGTTTTAATCAACAGTGTGAAAAGCTGAAAATGACGTTGAACCAAGTGGAAAGCAAGAAAAAATATAAAATAATGGCGGCCGAGTTAACAAGTACTCGCATTGGTAAAAATGATTTTCGAGATCCTATCGTAAAAGAGGACTTTCTCGTGATTTCTGATTGGATAGCGATTCATTAAGTCACATTGAGCTGCAATATGTTGAAATAGTATTCTGTATGTGCCGTACAAGCAGAACATTTGCGCTGTATTTCCCTTGAATGTCGTACATTCTACCAAATTGACGGTAATATCATTCGTTAAAGTTAGCGATAAAAAACATCGTAGGCAGTCAATGTTTGTAGACAAAACAATGAAAGCATTTTCTCGCGTCGTGCAAAACATATGAGTGATTATTTGCGTCGGCCGGGAATCGAGCCCGGGTCAACTCCTTGGAAGGCAGCTATGCTCACCACTATACACCCGACGCTTCTATGAAGTTCCAAAAGCGCAAGTTTATCTATTCACCTAGAGAGATGAACGAAATACTCCTTTTCTAACTGCGATAGAGGCAGTGGCCGTGCTGTTTGAAAATGATCATCACATCATCTAGTCCCTGACATCAATAGATCAATAGGTTTCTTTCGATATATCATTCCGTTGTGGCGAAACAGGTTTCAATGTGAGACTCAGAGATCAATGAAATTCATTCTTGCCTCACCGAGAAAGTAATCCATATCATTCGTCTGTGAGCCTCATTTTGAAACCTTTGTGCGTGTGGACTATTTTTAACTTCTGGCCATCTTGGATTCAAAGCGAGGCAATGCTTTGTTTTTGTTAGGCTAAACTCGTTCTGCTATTTCCTCAGTGCGAGGTTAACCTAGCAAAAACAACCGAATGCCTCGTTTTGAATCCAATATGGCCACCAGGTGAAAAGAGTGAACCGATGAGCGTGGGTTCTCTGAAGAGTTGAATATCGTTGAAACTTATAAATTAAGAATAAAAGCTAATTGCAAGTGATATGCCATACATGGTCAACTGAGAATGAATATTTCACTAATGCTCTTTTCAAAGCGTATTGATAAATAACTATATCAAGCTTACGCTGTATGGTGTATTAGTGTTTTTGAGAAATAGTGTACTCAATGGGCCTGGTTAGCTCAGTTGGTAGAGCATGGGACTCTTAATCCCAGGGTCGTGGGTTCGAGCCCCACATCGGGCGTTTCCATCTCAACGTTTTAGCAAATATACTGAGTGTAAAATCACGAGTGTTAGAAGAAAACTATTTTTATTGAGAATTCTTGTTCGTTTCAATTCCTTGATTTTCAGGAGTCTATATTCTGAGGACACTTCAAAGCCAAAGCACACAACATCTGCATTCACACGTGACAGTGCCATTTTCGGAAATCATTTAAAGGGAGTGTGAATCATGCCATTCGTCCAATGTATCTCTCTTTACTCGATTCTGCAGGCAGTACCGAGCACCAAATGGATTCTGGAAATATGAATGAGATAACAGTCACACGACATCATTCGTTTTAATCAACAGTGTGAAAAGCTGAAAATGACGTTGAACCTAGTGGAAATCAAGACAAAATATAAAATAATGGCGGCCGAGTTAACAAGCACTCGGATTGGTAAAAATTATTTTCGAAATCCTATTGTAAAAGAGGACTTTCTCGTGAGATCTGATTGGATAGCGATTCATTAAGTCACATTGAGCTGCAATATGTTGAAATAGTATTCTGTATGTGCCGTACAAGCAGAACATTTGCGCTGTATTTCCCTTGAATGTCGTACATTCTACCAAATTGACGGTAATATCATTCGTTAAAGTTAGCGATAAAAAACATCGTAGGCAGTCAATGTTTGTAGACAAAACAATGAAAGCATTTTCTCGCGTCGTGCAAAACATATGAGTGATTATTTGCGTCGGCCGGGAATCGAGCCCGGGTCAACTCCTTGGAAGGCAGCTATGCTCACCACTATACACCCGACGCTTCTATGAAGTTCCAAAAGCGCAAGTTTATCTATTCACCTAGAGAGATGAACGAAATACTCCTTTTCTAACTGCGATAGAGGCAGTGGCCGTGCTGTTTGAAAATGATCATCACATCATCTAGTCCCTGACATCAATAGATCAATAGGTTTCTTTCGATATATCATTCCGTTGTGGCGAAACAGGTTTCAATGTGAGACTCAGAGATCAATGAAATTCATTCTTGCCTCACCGAGAAAGTAATCCATATCATTCGTCTGTGAGCCTCATTTTGAAACCTTTGTGCGTGTGGACTATTTTTAACTTCTGGCCATCTTGGATTCAAAGCGAGGCAATGCTTTGTTTTTGTTAGGCTAAACTCGTTCTGCTATTTCCTCAGTGCGAGGTTAACCTAGCAAAAACAACCGAATGCCTCGTTTTGAATCCAATATGGCCACCAGGTGAAAAGAGTGAACTGATGAGCGTGGGTTCTCTGAAGAGTTGAATATCGTTGAAACTTATAAATTAAGAATAAAAGCTAATTGCAAGTGATATGCCATACATGGTCAACTGAGAATGAATATTTCACTAATGCTCTTTTCAAAGCGTATTGATAAATAACTATATCAAGCTTACGCTGTATGGTGTATTAGTGTTTTTGAGAAATAGTGTACTCAATGGGCCTGGTTAGCTCAGTTGGTAGAGCATGGGACTCTTAATCCCAGGGTCGTGGGTTCGAGCCCCACATCGGGCGTTTCCATCTCAACGTTTTAGCAAATATACTGAGTGTAAAATCACGAGTGTTAGAAGAAAACTATTTTTATTGAGAATTCTTGTTCGTTTCAATTCCTTGATTTTCAGGAGTCTATATTCTGAGGACACTTCAAAGCCAAAGCACACAACATCTGCATTCACACGTGACAGTGCCATTTTCGGAAATCATTTAAAGGGAGTGTGAATCATGCCATTCGTCCAATGTATCTCTCTTTACTCGATTCTGCAGGCAGTACCGAGCACCAAATGGATTCTGGAAATATGAATGAGATAACAGTCACACGACATCATTCGTTTTAATCAACAGTGTGAAAAGCTGAAAATGACGTTGAACCTAGTGGAAATCAAGACAAAATATAAAATAATGGCGGCCGAGTTAACAAGCACTCGGATTGGTAAAAATTATTTTCGAAATCCTATTGTAAAAGAGGACTTTCTCGTGAGATCTGATTGGATAGCGATTCATTAAGTCACATTGAGCTGCAATATGTTGAAATAGTATTCTGTATGTGCCGTACAAGCAGAACATTTGCGCTGTATTTCCCTTGAATGTCGTACATTCTACCAAATTGACGGTAATATCATTCGTTAAAGTTAGCGATAAAAAACATCGTAGGCAGTCAATGTTTGTAGACAAAACAATGAAAGCATTTTCTCGCGTCGTGCAAAACATATGAGTGATTATTTGCGTCGGCCGGGAATCGAGCCCGGGTCAACTCCTTGGAAGGCAGCTATGCTCACCACTATACACCCGACGCTTCTATGAAGTTCCAAAAGCGCAAGTTTATCTATTCACCTAGAGAGATGAACGAAATACTCCTTTTCTAACTGCGATAGAGGCAGTGGCCGTGCTGTTTGAAAATGATCATCACATCATCTAGTCCCTGACATCAATAGATCAATAGGTTTCTTTCGATATATCATTCCGTTGTGGCGAAACAGGTTTCAATGTGAGACTCAGAGATCAATGAAATTCATTCTTGCCTCACCGAGAAAGTAATCCATATCATTCGTCTGTGAGCCTCATTTTGAAACCTTTGTGCGTGTGGACTATTTTTAACTTCTGGCCATCTTGGATTCAAAGCGAGGCAATGCTTTGTTTTTGTTAGGCTAAACTCGTTCTGCTATTTCCTCAGTGCGAGGTTAACCTAGCAAAAACAACCGAATGCCTCGTTTTGAATCCAATATGGCCACCAGGTGAAAAGAGTGAACTGATGAGCGTGGGTTCTCTGAAGAGTTGAATATCGTTGAAACTTATAAATTAAGAATAAAAGCTAATTGCAAGTGATATGCCATACATGGTCAACTGAGAATGAATATTTCACTAATGCTCTTTTCAAAGCGTATTGATAAATAACTATATCAAGCTTACGCTGTATGGTGTATTAGTGTTTTTGAGAAATAGTGTACTCAATGGGCCTGGTTAGCTCAGTTGGTAGAGCATGGGACTCTTAATCCCAGGGTCGTGGGTTCGAGCCCCACATCGGGCGTTTCCATCTCAACGTTTTAGCAAATATACTGAGTGTAAAATCACGAGTGTTAGAAGAAAACTATTTTTATTGAGAATTCTTGTTCGTTTCAATTCCTTGATTTTCAGGAGTCTATATTCTGAGGACACTTCAAAGCCAAAGCACACAACATCTGCATTCACACGTGACAGTGCCATTTTCGGAAATCATTTAAAGGGAGTGTGAATCATGCCATTCGTCCAATGTATCTCTCTTTACTCGATTCTGCAGGCAGTACCGAGCACCAAATGGATTCTGGAAATATGAATGAGATAACAGTCACACGACATCATTCGTTTTAATCAACAGTGTGAAAAGCTGAAAATGACGTTGAACCTAGTGGAAATCAAGACAAAATATAAAATAATGGCGGCCGAGTTAACAAGCACTCGGATTGGTAAAAATTATTTTCGAAATCCTATTGTAAAAGAGGACTTTCTCGTGAGATCTGATTGGATAGCGATTCATTAAGTCACATTGAGCTGCAATATGTTGAAATAGTATTCTGTATGTGCCGTACAAGCAGAACATTTGCGGTGAGACGCTCTATGTGGAAGTTCCAACGATGGGAGAAGATATCGTATTAGTACCTGGTAGTTTAGCATTACTGGGTGATATCGTATTGTCTGGTGGACATGCTAATAATCGAGTCGTTGCAAATGTTGGAAGTTGCTTAGTTATACATCGAGTTTGTAAGATAGGAGCTGAAATAGTAGAAGACATTGCTCGATCGGATCTATTACAAACATATTCCGATATCTATCTATCTACACAAGAGAGAGAATCGAGAGTACAACAAGGTATCCAATCAGATAACACAAATAAGCTACGATCTAAGGCTGGTGATGCAGGTACTTCAGATGTTGGTGAGAATGCATTGTTAGCTGCATATGGTTCAAAATATAGAATTCCGTTAGACGTTGATATTCTTACACAACATGGAGTTCTATATCCACATGCATTAGAAGACACTATTTCATTCGAATTAACTCTAGCCCGCTCTATCGATATAATCGTTGGATCAGATTCGACAAAGATAGGTACGTACAAGCTTACCAACATCCAGTTAGAATACGAAGCAATCAAGAATGAAACGCTAGCTAGGAAGACATTTCGCGCATATGAAAAAGGTACTGCATTCCTATACGATCACGCAGTTCACTTTAAGACGGTACCTATCGCTAAGGCATCAGATACTTTGATATCTCAAAACATCAATGTTCCACGACGATCATTTGCTGGATTACTTTTTATATTCGTAGATCCTCCCACTGCCGGTTCACGAGATAGTGAAGCATTCGTAAATCCTGATATTTCAAAGATAGAGATAGACGTAAATGGAGTTCCAAATAGATTTGTTCCAGGAGGTATGTTAACACCAGATTTTTGGGAGTCCGCAAAAGGATGGTTTGGTAAATCCAATACTTCTATGACTCCTACCAAATTTTACAATAACAGATTTGCCATCCTAGTCGATTGTCGTACAGCAAAAGATTCCTCTGCTCATGGCGATGGAATGGCACAAACTGGTGGTGGAAAAGATATCGATATTCGTATACATAGAACTTTAAAAGGAAGTGGAAACGTAAGCATGCATATCTATGTCCTTGCGGATGCTCAGCTTAAGATATTGAACAGATCTTTACATAGTATAACATACTGATGGATTCCTTGGTAGAACACATCCCATTCAACTCACTCATAGTAGGTCCAACGAATTGCGGAAAGACTGCATTTCTCATAGAACAACTTCGTGGACCATTTCGTGGTAAGTTCGATTATATAGTATTAATTTGTCCTACGTATGCCCACAACAAGACATATCATGGATTTGCTGATCGAGATACGCATTTTTATGTCATATCACCATCTCAGGATGCTATCGATACCACATTAAATATTTGTGCAACCTTTTGGTCAGGTACCAATACATTATTGATTCTAGATGATTGTGCCGCATCAAAAGATGTAAAACGAAGAACTGACAAACTAGTAGATTTAGCATTCTCTGCTCGACATATAGGACTATCTATTTGGGTACTATCCCAACAATTAACGAGTATATGTAAACCATTTCGTGAGAACGTAGCTATCGTAGTAGCATTTCATACTGCATCGGTTATAGATGGAAAGAGGATATTTGAAGATTACGGAGGCTCACGAGAATGTAATGAGTTACGAACGATACTTCGATCTCATAAGTTTGCTCGCATATGTTTCTGTTTGCGACATCCTTTTGCAGTAGTGTTAGAGATACCAGCAACTATAACATATTATCATGGATGAATACGTTAAAGAACTGGAAGGTGAGGATTTAACAGGTCCACCACCCAAATTGGAATTTTCAACCGAATTGGAGGATATCGAAGAATGGCGGGAAGAACTTAAGACCTTAGCTGTATTAGGTAAAACGAAAGAATGTCTAGGACAGAATTTCTCCCTAACAGATATAACTAAACTATCTGAGAAGGACGTAAAACGTTTACATAGTAGATACCAGGCCGTAGTAGCAAATCAAATAACAGTACACTTAGTAGATGGTGTACTACGTCAAGTTACTCGCGCAGTCTCATACGTAGCTACGCTCTCACACGTAGCTACACTAGACAACCAACAAGCACTGTTTAAGGATCTACAAGAAAACCAATTAGCCCGTCATCAGATATCTATGGCGGCTGGTCGATTAGCACTTAAACACGGTCGATTTGTAGCTCTAGCTAGTGTTTTGTTCAATGTAGCTGATCACATAGTCATTCCTGGTACACCTATTGAACCTTCGCAAGTAATTACTATATCGAATCAAGATGGAGGAACAGACGGATCAGATAACTGCGAATCCACCAAGGACAACACCAACTAAAGTAAAGGATCCAAAGAGGGTTGCTGCTGGGAAAGCATTAGCACTAAGTAATAAACTTGCTAGAGAGGCTCAAAAGAGAGAGATTTCGCGTGAAAGTGAATTATCTAAAGAAATAGACGAAGATGAAAGTTGGACTAAAGACATATCTACTAATACTACTATCGCAGTTATTGGTACGGGTGCTGCATTGTTTGGAGCATACTATCAATACAAAAGCTACAGAGACGACACTTCTAAGAACATTAGTCCTATACGACCAGCAAGTCCGATAAAGACTACGGTACCAGATATGGAGTAACAATTAAAGACTAGAGATATACGATATATATTAGGATGGATAAAGAATTGACGAAAATAGCGACCGATGCTGCTATGATAACTGGAATAGCTACTGGTATTGGTTGGATCGTAAAAAAGGTTGCCAAGGAATCTATGCTTAACGATCCTTCTATTTCTATCATAAATTACGTGAAGTGGACTGCTGTAATAGCTGGTAGCATATATGCAAAACAATATCTCGAGAAACAAAAGGCCAAACCATAATGGCTGCAGCTGGCGCAATGATGCTATTCACGGCGATTGTAAACGCAGCGGCATTCACTGGTGGTGGAGTGCTTGCTAGGATGTTTGGTGGAAAAGATGAAACTGCTAATATAGAACGAGAGAGACATGATAGGGCAATGGAAAAATTCGATGCTGCTAGGGAGGCATATATCGAAGAACGTCAAAAATTGTTCGATTGGACGCGCAAACATGAAGTCGCCGAACGCGATGCTCATAATAACCAACTCGATATCAACCGAGCTTTCGTGCGCTCCCATAAGTTACGTCAGGCACTGAAACGACTCGAAGCAATGAAAGAACCTCGTTTATCCGACTACTATCAACCCTCAAGAAATCAGAAGACTGGTGAGTTGATTTTCGTTGGTGGCGGAACGCTAGCTGCTGGATATGCTATTAGTCGATATGCTTTTTAAAAACGAGAATTTTTACGATTGACGAGATACTAAGAAAAAAAAAGAATAAGAACTAGTTGGTTAGATGAGTTCTTATTCTTTTTTTTCTGCTTGTTAAAGGTTAGAATACATAGATATATAATGGATGCTAAACTTGCGAATATCTTCTATGGTCCTATGGGCTATTGGAAAGGTTATGCCGTAATTGGTAAGTTATCGGTGGCTGCAAAGGTATCGGAAGATGTAGCTAAGGGTTGGTTAGAGAAACAAGCCATGTGGCAAATATATCTATCACCACCACACTATATTCCACGACCACATTGGACTGTATCGAAACCTAATGAAGTTCATCAAGCTGATTTGATCTTTCTACCTCACGATCGACCTGGACGTGGAAGGAAACTATATAAGTATGCTTTGGTGGTAATCGATGTAGCTTCTAGATATAAAGAGGCTGAACCTTTAGCATCGAAAGATAGTGGTGAAGTGTCTGCAGCATTTGATCGGATCTACAAACGTAGTCCACTAGAATGGCCAAAAACATTGCAAGTTGATCCTGGTAGAGAATTCATGGGACGTATGTCTGAAACATTAGAACTACATGGTACGAAAGTTCAACGAGGTGAAGCCGGTCATCATAGAGCACAAAGTTTTGTCGAACGAGCAAATAGAACGATAGCTGAAAGATTATTTGGATATCAATATGCAAAAGAGATGGTACTTACATCTGAAGGATCGGATGCGCGTAGTAGAGAATGGGTATTGAGGCTTCCTGATGTTATCAAGGCTATGAACAATGAAGTTACTCGACTAACAGGTAAGGAGCCTTCAAATTCTATAGAGGCACAACAAGTAAACATAAAGACTCCTACATATTCTAGAATTATTGGATTGAAAGAAAAGCGACTACCATTCGATGTTTTAGTTCGATATCTATACTCACCGGGAGAATTGGAAGGTGGAGTAAAACGAGCAACTGATCCTGTATGGAGTTTACAGACATATTATATTTCTCGAAGTGTGGTATCATCAAATCAACCTGTTCTATACTATTTAGGAAAAGATGCACCAAAGCGAGGGTTCGTTCGTGAAGAGATACAAGTGATACCACCAGATACAGAACTACCACCAAAAGGTATTCTAAGATAGAAGCAAGACACGAATAAAGTCGTCCATATCTTCATCCTCTGTAATGACGTTTTTACGATTGTAGGATAGTGTATCGATTGCGTTCGATATTATATTGCTAATAAAATCGGCTACTTCTTCATTATCTGGAAAAAAGTCTCCATGACCGTAGGCTATTGTATCTATTCCGTTTGCTAAAATACATCTCTTACTATCGAATGGTGATAGAGATACTTTGTTCATATGTATACCATACATCTTATGACCTTCACTTCGAAGCATATTCATTCCATGTTTGAATACTTTCTTATCCATCAAGCACTCTTTATATTGTTCATGACGAATACGATGTTTCACTACTGCCTTCTTGGTACCTTTAGCTTTACGAATCTCATCGCCACCTACTTTTAATATAGAATAGAGCTTAGATCGTAGTCCGACATATTCTACAATTGGAATACCTCCACATTCGTCTTTCATTTCACCAAGTACTTTCTTGTTGTCGATACTATACAGCGGGTGGTCTTTGCTATAGTTACTAGTATCATATAGATGTTTATGAGTTGCCATGTCTGAATAGATGTCTTCAGTTTTAATGTGTAGTAGTAGGCTGTCGGTATCGGTATAAAGTAGATTACAGCGTTGTCCATATTGCTTCTTGATCTCGTTGTAGTAGAAGTCATACATCAGATGCTTTGATAGATCTAGAATTGACATTCCAACATATATGGGGCGGTTCAGCAATAGCTTACTTTTGTAGTTATGTACCGCGGCAAGATCATCATCAAAAATTGTGGATCGAGCATAACTAGGTTTATTCAATAGACGTTGTAGTTTGTTTCCTTCTGATGCACGCACTAATTGGATATCTACACGCTTACGTAGATTCTCCATTGTTTTTCCAAATACGCTATTGTTCATCAATTTGTATAGATCCTGCTTGAAGGTGCTCTTCGCTTGTTTTCGTAACTCAGTATTCATTTGTATATATGGTTCCATCCATGGTGATTGGTCAAACCGTAGTGCCTTATGGATCTTTATCAAACGCATACCAAGAGATAGATACAATTGTAGGTTACGGTAGTGGAGCACATATCGTTCTTTGTTATATAGATTAGGTACAAGTTTTTCTACTTTCAAAGATCCATTACCTTTATATAGTTCCTCAAATAGATCGGTCTGATACTCTGAGAACAAATCTTTATTCACCCGAATTCTCTCGGGAGCTAGTGGATAGTCGTTGTGCGTATCGTGAAGTTCTCGAGGATATTCGAGATCAACTTCAAGGATATAACCCTTATCTGAATCTATTGCGTGATTGGTTATTTGTTCTTCTGTTGGTGTATACCACTCAAATCCTCCTGTTGGTAAATATTGGCTCATGGCCCATCCATATAAGTTATTCGCGTCTAGATATAATATGTGGCTATTTGGTTTTTCTGGATCGAAATACTGTACGTTTTTATTATTCGCTTTGGCATAACGTTGTGATACCATGGATATACCACCACGTAGACCTCTCTCGATGAATAGATACATGTCATAGTCAGTTAATAGTTCGAGTTTCACTTCAGTTATCTTTAATAAAGCGTCCCATGAAAGTCCTGGACTCGTATAATAATGTGCAGGATCTAATCCATAGTTTTGCATACATCTTGTACGAAAGTCCTCGAACACATCTGCTAGAAGAAGTACATCAGTTTGTAGATAAAGATCATGATAATCACCTAATGTCTTACAATCAAATACATTCCAAACTCTTATTGCATGTTCGTAATCTTCATCGGATATGTCCTCTAGAGTTAGTTTACTATAGAACGCATCTTTAGGTGGTAGAGAAGTCTCTGCAAATCTATCCCACGCATCCATGTACTCATATGGATATACTCCTTTACGAGTTAATAGATTGGCTTTCTCTTGATTAGATGTATATTTTACAATTTGTTGAAATGTGTCTGATTCTGAACTCGATACCAATGTACTAAGAGATGATGGTAGAAATTGAAAGCTATCAATGAATCGTAGGTTACCAAGTGAGAATGAAATGTATTTCTCCATATTGTTTGGAATACAAGATATCTTACCTAATGTTATGGATATGGATTGCATTATTAGGTGAGCATCATATCCACGAAGATTATGGAATACGACTGGGATGGTAGGAAAAGCACGTAATTTTAGATTACAGGTATTGTGTGCGGCACCTCTAAACTCGCCTGTGATGTGGCAATGATCACGTACTTTATCACCAACCAATGGCTTCTGACAGATATGACAAATTGTTGCGCTATTATAAGCCTTATAGTTTTCCCATGACATGCATAGTGGTTTAGCTTTTTGGGCTTTGATCTTCACCTCTTCCTCTTGTATGCATTGTAGAAAACGTTCTATAGTATCCATGCCTCTATATAGTACTGGTGGTTCGCTATGACCATCGGAACGTACAACTATATAACAAAATCCACAGGGAATATGTTCTTCTGTTTTAAGTGTGTTGCTCTTCTTTAGGTCTTGGGTAGGTCCTTCGATCTTAGTGGTCAAAGCCTCAAGGTCTGCATAGATAATATAGGTTACTTTGAGCTGCTTGTGTATATTCTGGAATGAGACTTCGTTGTTCTTATTGGTAGGCATTTCAATGCGTATGGCTTTGTCATTGATACCATTACACTCTGTAATATGCTTTTCAAGAAGAGCTTCATTGGAATATCCATGCAGACATCGTTCGCAGAAGTGTTTCCTATGTTCGTGCTTTGTCTGATCGAATAGGAGTTTGTTGAAGTCCTTTATCCAGCAATAGTGTTGTTTACCACTCTTTGGGTCTTCTATAAGTAGTAGATGGATGTACTTCGAAAAAGTCTTCTTTGAGATATGATATATGATTAAGCACTTTTCCTTTGGATCCCATCCATATACATTAATAGAAATGTTGTTTTGCTTCTCTAGAAGTGGTATTTGTGAGATTGGTATTGGTGAGTCCACCCCATTGGATTTCACCATATCTATTCGATACTTTGATGTCCTTTGAGGATGCTTATTAACTGGAAACATTGCTGCACATATCGACCAAAGTGCACAGCGATCGTCTTTGTTGTTTACATTGATCACAGCTTTCTTATTCGCTATTTCTTCAGGTAGTGGTAAATACGAACCTCCACGTAGTGGTTGGTATCTAGCGATGTTTAACCATAGAATATTGACTCTATCTACGACCCAATTTGATCCACGACTGATCCACTTCTCAATTTGGTCATATATCTGAGCATGTGCTTCTACTATTACCTCACGGATACCAGCATCATTGATCAAAACAGATTGTTTGCTATAAAATGTAGCTGTCTCGTATACGTAACCATCAGGTTTATCAAGTACGAAAGTTATGTTTAAAGCTAATTGGGCCTTAAAGGTGTTGTGGTTTCGTAGTTCTTCCTTAAACTTTTCGGTAGTTTGTTTACGTACACCGGCAAGGAAAACGGCTGGATCCGCTCCCATAGGATTATCATCAGGAATATCCATCTTCCATCCACGTAAATAGTTCTTTAAAGGACGTACTCGAACAAATGTTGGTGTATGCTCAGCCATGGTATAATACCTTATTAACAACACTCCTCTAATAGGGTGTTAGAATACAATAAATTCACTATAAACCAAGTGTTCGAATAAATGTTAACATATGCAGTACCATGGGTGGATATACTGTAAACTAATCATTCCTTTAATAGGTGTTAAAATGTAAAAATACAATGAACAAAATAGTACAACAAAACTGCTCCAATCCGGAAAAAAGCTGTAGAAACCGATTACTTAATATAATTTATAAATACAATAAATAAACTATAGTAGTATCGTAACTGGCGTGTTCTGGCCCACGTTGTATTTTTTTGTTGTTTTTTCATCTAATGGACCCCGAACGAAGTGAGGGCTGAACGAAGTGAGGATGTCCATTAGATGAAAAAACAAAACAAAAATACAACGTGGGCCAGAACCGCCAATTACTATACTACTTAACTGCTAGCCATCTTGGATTCAAAGCGAGGCAATGCTTTGTTTTTGCTAGGCTAAACTCGTTCTGCTATTTCCTCAGTGCGAGGTTAACCTAGCAAAAACAACCGAACGCCTCGTTTTGAATCCAAGATGGCCACCAGGTGAAAAGAGTGAACTGATGAGCATGGGTTCTCTGAAGAGTTGAATATCGTTGAAACTTATAAATTAAGAATAAAAGCTAATTCCAAGTGATATGCCATACATGGTCAACTGAGAATGAATATTTCACTAATGCTCTTTTCAAAGCGTATTGATAAATAACTATATCAAGCTTACGCTGTAAGGTGTATTAGTGTTTTTGAGAAATAGTGTACTCAATGGGCCTGGTTAGCTCAGTTGGTAGAGCATGGGACTCTTAATCCCAGGGTCGTGGGTTCGAGCCCCACATCGGGCGTTTCCATCTCAACGTTTTAGCAAATATACTGAGTGTAAAACCACCAGTGTTAGAAGAAAACTATTTTTATTGAGAATTCTTTTTCGTTTCAATTCCTTGATTTTCAGGAGTCTATATTCTGAGGACACTTCAAAGCCAAAGCACACAACATCTGCATTCACACGTGACAGTGCCATTTTCGGAAATCATTTAAAGGGAGTGTGAATCATGCCATTCGTCCAATGTATCTATCTTTACCCGATTCTGCAGGCAGTACCGAGCACCAAATGGATTCTGGAAATATGAATGAGAAAACATTCACAAGACATCATTCGTTTTAATCAACAGTGTGAAAAGCTGAAAATGACGTTGAACCTAGTGGAAATCAAGACAAAATATAAAATAATGGCGGCCGAGTTAACAAGTACTCGGATTTGGTAAAAATGATTTTCGAGATCCTATTGTAAAAGAGGACTTTCTCGTGATTTCTGATTGGATAGCGATTCATTAAGTCACATTGAGATGCAATATGTTGAAATAGTATTCTGTATGTGCCGTACAAGCAGAACATTTGCGCTGTATTTCCCTTGAATGTCGTACATTCTACCAAATTGACGGTAATATCATTCGTTAAAGTTAGCGATAAAAAACATCGTAGGCAGTCAATGTTTGTAGACAAAACAATGAAAGCATTTTCTCGCGTCGTGCAAAACATATGAGTGATTATTTGCGTCGGCCGGGAATCGAACCCGGGTCAACTGCTTGGAAGGCAGCTATGCTCACCACTATACCACAGACGCTTCTATGAAGTTCCAAAAGCGCAAGTTTATCTATTCACCTAGAGAGATGAACGAAATACTCCTTTTCTAACTGCGATAGAGGCAGTGGCCGTGCTGTTTGAAAATGATCATCACATCATCTAGTCCCTGACATCAATAGATCAATAGGTTTCTCTCGATATATCATTCCGTTGTGGCGAAAAAGGTTTCAATGTGGACTCAGAGATCAATGAAATTCATTCTTGCCTCACCGAGAAAGTAATCCATATCATTCGTCTGTGAGCCTCATTTTGAAACCTTTGTGCGTGTGGTCTATTTTTAACGGCTAGCCATCTTGGAATGAAAGCGAGGCAATGCTTTGTTTTTGCTAGGCTAAACTCGTTCTGCTATTTCCTCTGTGCGAGGTTAACCTAGCAAAAACAACCGAACGCCTCGTTTTGAATCCAAGATGGCCACCAAGTGAAAAGAGTGAACTGATGAGCGTGGGTTCTCTGAAGAGTTGAATATCGTTGAAACTTATAAATTAAGAATTAAATCTAATTCCAAGTGATATGCCATACATGGTCAACTGAGAATGAATATTTCAATAATGCTCTTTTCAAAGCGTATTGATAAATAACTATATCAAGCTTACGCTGTAAGGTGTATTAGTGTTTTTGAGAAATAGTGTACTCAATGGGCCTGGTTAGCTCAGTTGGTAGAGCATGAGACTCTTAATCCCAGGGTCGTGGGTTCGAGCCCCACATCGGGCGTTTCCATCTCAACGTTTTAGCAAATATACTGAGTGTAAAACCACCAGTGTTAGAAGAAAACTATTTTTATTGAGAATTCTTTTTCGTTTCAATTCCTTGATTTTCAGGAGTCTATATTCTGAGGACACTTCAAAGCCAAAGCACACAACATCTGCATTCACACGTGACAGTGCCATTTTCGGAAATCATTTAAAGGGAGTGTGAATCATGCCATTCGTCCAATGTATCTCTCTTTACCCGATTCTGCAGGCAGTACCGAGCACCAAATGGATTCTGGAAATATGAATGAGAAAACATTCACAAGACATCATTCGTTTTAATCAACAGTGTGAAAAGCTGAAAATGACGTTGAACCTAGTGGAAATCAAGACAAAATATAAAATAATGGCGGCCGAGTTAACAAGTACTCGGATTTGGTAAAAAATGATTTTCGAGATCCTATCGTAAAAGAGGACTTTCTCGATTCATTAAGTCACATTGAGCTGCAATATGTTGAAATAGTATTCTGTGTGTGCCGTACAAGCAGAACATTTGCGCTGTATTTCCCTTGAATGTCGTACATTCTACCAAATTGACGGTAATATCATTCGTTAAAGTTAGCGATAAAAAACATCGTAGGCAGTCAATGTTTGTAGACAAAACAATGAAAGCATTTTCTCGCGTCGTGCAAAACATATGAGTGATTATTTGCGTCGGCCGGGAATCGAACCCGGGTCAACTGCTTGGAAGGCAGCTATGCTCACCACTATACCACAGACGCTTCTATGAAGTTCCAAAAGCGCAAGTTTATCTATTCACCTAGAGAGATGAACGAAATACTCCTTTTCTAACTGCGATAGAGGCAGTGGCCGTGCTGTTTGAAAATGATCATCACATCATCTAGTCCCTGACATCAATAGATCAATAGGTTTCTTTCGATATATCATTCCGTTGTGGCGAAAGAGGTTTCAATGTGAGACTCAGAGATCAATGAAATTCATTCTTGCCTCACCGAGAAAGTAATCCATATCATTCGTCTGTGAGCCTCATTTTGAAACCTTTGTGCGTGTGGTCTATTTTTAACTGCTAGCCATCTTGGATTCAAAGCGAGGCAATGCTTTGTTTTTGCTAGGCTAAACTCGTTCTGCTATTTCCTCAGTGCGAGGTTAACCTAGCAAAAACAACCGAACGCCTCGTTTTGAATCCAAGATGGCCACCAGGTGAAAAGAGTGAACTGATGAGCGTGGGTTCTCTGAAGAGTTGAATATCGTTGAAACTTATAAATTAAGAATAAAAGCTAATTCCAAGTGATATGCCATACATGGTCAACTGAGAATGAATATTTCACTAATGCTCTTTTCAAAGCGTATTGATAAATAACTATATCAAGCTTACGCTGTAAGGTGTATTAGTGTTTTTGAGAAATAGTGTACTCAATGGGCCTGGTTAGCTCAGTTGGTAGAGCATGGGACTCTTAATCCCAGAGTCGTGGGTTCGAGCCCCACATCGGGCGTTTCCATCTCAACGTTTTAGCAAATATACTGAGTGTAAAACCACCAGTGTTAGAAGAAAACTATTTTTATTGAGAATTCTTTTTCGTTTCAATTCCTTGGTTTTCAGGAGTCTATATTCTGAGGACACTTCAAAGCCAAAGCACACAACATCTGCATTCACACGTGACAGTGCCATTTTCGGAAATCATTTAAAGGGAGTGTGAATCATGCCATTCGTCCAATGTATCTCTCTTTACCCGATTCTGCAGGCAGTACCGAGCACCAAATGGATTCTGGAAATATGAATGAGAAAACATTCACAAGACATCATTCGTTTTAATCAACAGTGTGAAAAGCTGAAAATGACGTTGAACCTAGTGGAAATCAAGACAAAATATAAAATAATGGCGGCCGAGTTAACAAGTACTCGGATTTGGTAAAAATGATTTTCGAGATCCTATTGTAAAAGAGGACTTTCTCGTGATTTCTGATTGGATAGCGATTCATTAAGTCACATTGAGCTGCAATATGTTGAAATAGTATTCTGTATGTGCCGTACAAGCAGAACATTTGCGCTGTATTTCCCTTGAATGTCGTACATTCTACCAAATTGACGGTAATATCATTCGTTAAAGTTAGCGATAAAAAACATCGTCGGCAGTCAATGTTTGTAGACAAAACAATGAAAGCATTTTCTCGGGTCGTGCAAAACATATGAGTGATTATTTGCGTCGGCCGGGAATCGAACCCGGGTCAACTGCTTGGAAGGCAGCTATGCTCACCACTATACCACCGACGCTTCTATGAAGTTCCAAAAGCGCAAGTTTATCTATTCACCTAGAGAGATGAACGAAATACTCCTTTTCTAACTGCGATAGAGGCAGTGGCCGTGCTGTTTGAAAATGATCATCACATCATCTAGTCCCTGACATCAATAGATCAATAGGTTTCTTTCGATATATCATTCCGTTGTGGCGAAAAAGGTTTCAATGTGAGACTCAGAGATCAATGAAATTCATTCTTGCCTCACCGAGAAAGTAATCCATATCATTCGTCTGTGAGCCTCATTTTGAAACCTTTGTGCGTGTGGTCTATTTTTAACTGCTAGCCATCTTGGATTCAAAGCGAGGCAATGCTTTGTTTTCGCTAGGCTAAACTCGTTCTGCTATTTTCTCAGTGCGAGGTTAACCTAGCAAAAACAACCGAACGCCTCGTTTTGAATCCAAGATGGCCACCAAGTGAAAAGAGTGAACTGATGAGCGTGGGTTCTCTGAAGAGTTGAATATCGTTGAAACTTATAAATTAAGAATTAAATCTAATTCCAAGTGATATGCCATACATGGTCAACTGAGAATGAATATTTCACTAATGCTCTTTTCAAAGCGTATTGATAAATAACTATATCAAGCTTACGCTGTAAGGTGTATTAGTGTTTTTGAGAAATAGTGTACTCAATGGGCCTGGTTAGCTCAGTTGGTAGAGCATGGGACTCTTAATCCGAGGGTCGTGGGTTCGAGCCCCACATCGGGCGTTTCCATCTCAATGTTTTAGCAAATATACTGAGTGTAAAACCACCAGTGTTAGAAGAAAACTATTTTTATTGAGAATTCTTTTTCGTTTCAATTCCTTGATTTTCAGGAGTCTATATTCTGAGGACACTTCAAAGCCAAAGCACACAACATCTGCATTCACACGTGACAGTGCCATTTTCGGAAATCATTTAAAGGGAGTGTGAATCATGCCATTCGTCCAATGTATCTCTCTTTACCCGATTCTGCAGGCAGTACCGAGCACCAAATGGATTCTGGAAATATGAATGAGAAAACATTCACAAGACATCATTCGTTTTAATCAACAGTGTGAAAAGCTGAAAATGACGTTGAACCTAGTGGAAATCAAGACAAAATATAAAATAATGGCGGCCGAGTTAACAAGTACTCGGATTTGGTAAAAATGATTTTCGAGATCCTATTGTAAAAGAGGACTTTCTCGTGATTTCTGATTGGATAGCGATTCATTAAGTCACATTGAGCTGCAATATGTTGAAATAGTATTCTGTATGTGCCGTACAAGCAGAACATTTGCGCTGTATTTCCCTTGAATGTCGTACATTCTACCAAATTGACGGTAATATCATTCGTTAAAGTTAGCGATAAAAAACATCGTAGGCAGTCAATGTTTGTAGACAAAACAATGAAAGCATTTTCTCGGGTCGTGCAAAACATATGAGTGATTATTTGCGTCGGCCGGGAATCGAACCCGGGTCAACTGCTTGGAAGGCAGCTATGCTCACCACTATACCACCGACGCTTCTATGAAGTTCCAAAAGCGCAAGTTTATCTATTCACCTAGAGAGATGAACGAAATACTCCTTTTCTAACTGCGATAGAGGCAGTGGCCGTGCTGTTTGAAAATGATCATCACATCATCTAGTCCCTGACATCAATAGATCAATAGGTTTCTTTCGATATATCATTCCGTTGTGGCGAAAAAGGTTTCAATGTGAGACTCAGAGATCAATGAAATTCATTCTTGCCTCACCGAGAAAGTAATCCATATCATTCGTCTGTGAGCCTCATTTTGAAACCTTTGTGCGTGTGGTCTATTTTTAACTGCTAGCCATCTTGGATTCAAAGCGAGGCAATGCTTTGTTTTTGCTAGGCTAAACTCGTTCTGCTATTTTCTCAGTGCGAGGTTAACCTAGCAAAAACAACCGAACGCCTCGTTTTGAATCCAAGATGGCCACCAAGTGAAAAGAGTGAACTGATGAGCGTGGGTTCTCTGAAGAGTTGAATATCGTTGAAACTTATAAATTAAGAATTAAATCTAATTCCAAGTGATATGCCATACATGGTCAACTGAGAATGAATATTTCACTAATGCTCTTTTCAAAGCGTATTGATAAATAACTATATCAAGCTTACGCTGTAAGGTGTATTAGTGTTTTTGAGAAATAGTGTACTCAATGGGCCTGGTTAGCTCAGTTGGTAGAGCATGGGACTCTTAATCCGAGGGTCGTGGGTTCGAGCCCCACATCGGGCGTTTCCATCTCAATGTTTTAGCAAATATACTGAGTGTAAAACCACCAGTGTTAGAAGAAAACTATTTTTATTGAGAATTCTTTTTCGTTTCAATTCCTTGATTTTCAGGAGTCTATATTCTGAGGACACTTCAAAGCCAAAGCACACAACATCTGCATTCACACGTGACAGTGCCATTTTCGGAAATCATTTAAAGGGAGTGTGAATCATGCCATTCGTCCAATGTATCTCTCTTTACCCGATTCTGCAGGCAGTACCGAGCACCAAATGGATTCTGGAAATATGAATGAGAAAACATTCACAAGACATCATTCGTTTTAATCAACAGTGTGAAAAGCTGAAAATGACGTTGAACCTAGTGGAAATCAAGACAAAATATAAAATAATGGCGGCCGAGTTAACAAGTACTCGGATTTGGTAAAAATGATTTTCGAGATCCTATTGTAAAAGAGGACTTTCTCGTGATTTCTGATTGGATAGCGATTCATTAAGTCACATTGAGCTGCAATATGTTGAAATAGTATTCTGTATGTGCCGTACAAGCAGAACATTTGCGCTGTATTTCCCTTGAATGTCGTACATTCTACCAAATTGACGGTAATATCATTCGTTAAAGTTAGCGATAAAAAACATCGTAGGCAGTCAATGTTTGTAGACAAAACAATGAAAGCATTTTCTCGGGTCGTGCAAAACATATGAGTGATTATTTGCGTCGGCCGGGAATCGAACCCGGGTCAACTGCTTGGAAGGCAGCTATGCTCACCACTATACCACCGACGCTTCTATGAAGTTCCAAAAGCGCAAGTTTATCTATTCACCTAGAGAGATGAACGAAATACTCCTTTTCTAACTGCGATAGAGGCAGTGGCCGTGCTGTTTGAAAATGATCATCACATCATCTAGTCCCTGACATCAATAGATCAATAGGTTTCTTTCGATATATCATTCCGTTGTGGCGAAAAAGGTTTCAATGTGAGACTCAGAGATCAATGAAATTCATTCTTGCCTCACCGAGAAAGTAATCCATATCATTCGTCTGTGAGCCTCATTTTGAAACCTTTGTGCGTGTGGTCTATTTTTAACTGCTAGCCATCTTGGATTCAAAGCGAGGCAATGCTTTGTTTTTGCTAGGCTAAACTCGTTCTGCTATTTTCTCAGTGCGAGGTTAACCTAGCAAAAACAACCGAACGCCTCGTTTTGAATCCAAGATGGCCACCAAGTGAAAAGAGTGAACTGATGAGCGTGGGTTCTCTGAAGAGTTGAATATCGTTGAAACTTATAAATTAAGAATTAAATCTAATTCCAAGTGATATGCCATACATGGTCAACTGAGAATGAATATTTCACTAATGCTCTTTTCAAAGCGTATTGATAAATAACTATATCAAGCTTACGCTGTAAGGTGTATTAATGTTTTTGAGAAATAGTGTACTCAATGGGCCTGGTTAGCTCAGTTGGTAGAGCATGGGACTCTTAATCCGAGGGTCGTGGGTTCGAGCCCCACATCGGGCGTTTCCATCTCAACGTTTTAGCAAATATACTGAGTGTAAAACCACCAGTGTTAGAAGAAAACTATTTTTATTGAGAATTCTTTTTCGTTTCAATTCCTTGATTTTCAGGAGTCTATATTCTGAGGACACTTCAAAGCCAAAGCACACAACATCTGCATTCACACGTGACAGTGCCATTTTCGGAAATCATTTAAAGGGAGTGTGAATCATGCCATTCGTCCAATGTATCTCTCTTTACCCGATTCTGCAGGCAGTACCGAGCACCAAATGGATTCTGGAAATATGAATGAGAAAACATTCACAAGACATCATTCGTTTTAATCAACAGTGTGAAAAGCTGAAAATGACGTTGAACCTAGTGGAAATCAAGACAAAATATAAAATAATGGCGGCCGAGTTAACAAGTACTCGGATTTGGTAAAAATGATTTTCGAGATCCTATTGTAAAAGAGGACTTTCTCGTGATTTCTGATTGGATAGCGATTCATTAAGTCACATTGAGCTGCAATATGTTGAAATAGTATTCTGTATGTGCCGTACAAGCAGAACATTTGCGCTGTATTTCCCTTGAATGTCGTACATTCTACCAAATTGACGGTAATATCATTCGTTAAAGTTAGCGATAAAAAACATCGTAGGCAGTCAATGTTTGTAGACAAAACAATGAAAGCATTTTCTCGGGTCGTGCAAAACATATGAGTGATTATTTGCGTCGGCCGGGAATCGAACCCGGGTCAACTGCTTGGAAGGCAGCTATGCTCACCACTATACCACCGACGCTTCTATGAAGTTCCAAAAGCGCAAGTTTATCTATTCACCTAGAGAGATGAACGAAATACTCCTTTTCTAACTGCGATAGAGGCAGTGGCCGTGCTGTTTGAAAATGATCATCACATCATCTAGTCCCTGACATCAATAGATCAATAGGTTTCTTTCGATATATCATTCCGTTGTGGCGAAAAAGGTTTCAATGTGAGACTCAGAGATCAATGAAATTCATTCTTGCCTCACCGAGAAAGTAATCCATATCATTCGTCTGTGAGCCTCATTTTGAAACCTTTGTGCGTGTGGTCTATTTTTAACTGCTAGCCATCTTGGATTCAAAGCGAGGCAATGCTTTGTTTTTGCTAGGCTAAACTCGTTCTGCTATTTTCTCAGTGCGAGGTTAACCTAGCAAAAACAACCGAACGCCTCGTTTTGAATCCAAGATGGCCACCAAGTGAAAAGAGTGAACTGATGAGCGTGGGTTCTCTGAAGAGTTGAATATCGTTGAAACTTATAAATTAAGAATTAAATCTAATTCCAAGTGATATGCCATACATGGTCAACTGAGAATGAATATTTCACTAATGCTCTTTTCAAAGCGTATTGATAAATAACTATATCAAGCTTACGCTGTAAGGTGTATTAGTGTTTTTGAGAAATAGTGTAGTCAATGGGCCTGGTTAGCTCAGTTGGTAGAGCATGGGACTCTTAATCCGAGGGTCGTGGGTTCGAGCCCCACATCGGGCGTTTCCATCTCAATGTTTTAGCAAATATACTGAGTGTAAAACCACCAGTGTTAGAAGAAAACTATTTTTATTGAGAATTCTTTTTCGTTTCAATTCCTTGATTTTCAGGAGTCTATATTCTGAGGACACTTCAAAGCCAAAGCACACAACATCTGCATTCACACGTGACAGTGCCATTTTCGGAAATCATTTAAAGGGAGTGTGAATCATGCCATTCGTCCAATGTATCTCTCTTTACCCGATTCTGCAGGCAGTACCGAGCACCAAATGGATTCTGGAAATATGAATGAGAAAACATTCACAAGACATCATTCGTTTTAATCAACAGTGTGAAAAGCTGAAAATGACGTTGAACCTAGTGGAAATCAAGACAAAATATAAAATAATGGCGGCCGAGTTAACAAGTACTCGGATTTGGTAAAAATGATTTTCGAGATCCTATTGTAAAAGAGGACTTTCTCGTGATTTCTGATTGGATAGCGATTCATTAAGTCACATTGAGCTGCAATATGTTGAAATAGTATTCTGTATGTGCCGTACAAGCAGAACATTTGCGCTGTATTTCCCTTGAATGTCGTACATTCTACCAAATTGACGGTAATATCATTCGTTAAAGTTAGCGATAAAAAACATCGTAGGCAGTCAATGTTTGTAGACAAAACAATGAAAGCATTTTCTCGGGTCGTGCAAAACATATGAGTGATTATTTGCGTCGGCCGGGAATCGAACCCGGGTCAACTGCTTGGAAGGCAGCTATGCTCACCACTATACCACCGACGCTTCTATGAAGTTCCAAAAGCGCAAGTTTATCTATTCACCTAGAGAGATGAACGAAATACTCCTTTTCTAACTGCGATAGAGGCAGTGGCCGTGCTGTTTGAAAATGATCATCACATCATCTAGTCCCTGACATCAATAGATCAATAGGTTTCTTTCGATATATCATTCCGTTGTGGCGAAAAAGGTTTCAATGTGAGACTCAGAGATCAATGAAATTCATTCTTGCCTCACCGAGAAAGTAATCCATATCATTCGTCTGTGAGCCTCATTTTGAAACCTTTGTGCGTGTGGTCTATTTTTAACTGCTAGCCATCTTGGATTCAAAGCGAGGCAATGCTTTGTTTTTGCTAGGCTAAACTCGTTCTGCTATTTCCTCAGTGCGAGGTTAACCTAGCAAAAACAACCGAACGCCTCGTTTTGAATCCAAGATGGCCACCAGGTGAAAAGAGTGAACTGATGAGCATGGGTTCTCTGAAGAGTTGAATATCGTTGAAACTTATAAATTAAGAATTAAATCTAATTCCAAGTGATATGCCATACATGGTCAACTGAGAATGAATATTTCACTAATGCTCTTTTCAAAGCGTATTGATAAATAACTATATCAAGCTTACGCTGTAAGGTGTATTAATGTTTTTGAGAAATAGTGTACTCAATGGGCCTGGTTAGCTCAGTTGGTAGAGCATGGGACTCTTAATCCGAGGGTCGTGGGTTCGAGCCCCACATCGGGCGTTTCCATCTCAACGTTTTAGCAAATATACTGAGTGTAAAACCACCAGTGTTAGAAGAAAACTATTTTTATTGAGAATTCTTTTTCGTTTCAATTCCTTGATTTTCAGGAGTCTATATTCTGAGGACACTTCAAAGCCAAAGCACACAACATCTGCATTCACACGTGACAGTGCCATTTTCGGAAATCATTTAAAGGGAGTGTGAATCATGCCATTCGTCCAATGTATCTCTCTTTACCCGATTCTGCAGGCAGTACCGAGCACCAAATGGATTCTGGAAATATGAATGAGAAAACATTCACAAGACATCATTCGTTTTAATCAACAGTGTGAAAAGCTGAAAATGACGTTGAACCTAGTGGAAATCAAGACAAAATATAAAATAATGGCGGCCGAGTTAACAAGTACTCGGATTTGGTAAAAATGATTTTCGAGATCCTATTGTAAAAGAGGACTTTCTCGTGATTTCTGATTGGATAGCGATTCATTAAGTCACATTGAGCTGCAATATGTTGAAATAGTATTCTGTATGTGCCGTACAAGCAGAACATTTGCGCTGTATTTCCCTTGAATGTCGTACATTCTACCAAATTGACGGTAATATCATTCGTTAAAGTTAGCGATAAAAAACATCGTAGGCAGTCAATGTTTGTAGACAAAACAATGAAAGCATTTTCTCGGGTCGTGCAAAACATATGAGTGATTATTTGCGTCGGCCGGGAATCGAACCCGGGTCAACTGCTTGGAAGGCAGCTATGCTCACCACTATACCACCGACGCTTCTATGAAGTTCCAAAAGCGCAAGTTTATCTATTCACCTAGAGAGATGAACGAAATACTCCTTTTCTAACTGCGATAGAGGCAGTGGCCGTGCTGTTTGAAAATGATCATCACATCATCTAGTCCCTGACATCAATAGATCAATAGGTTTCTTTCGATATATCATTCCGTTGTGGCGAAAAAGGTTTCAATGTGAGACTCAGAGATCAATGAAATTCATTCTTGCCTCACCGAGAAAGTAATCCATATCATTCGTCTGTGAGCCTCATTTTGAAACCTTTGTGCGTGTGGTCTATTTTTAACTGCTAGCCATCTTGGATTCAAAGCGAGGCAATGCTTTGTTTTTGCTAGGCTAAACTCGTTCTGCTATTTTCTCAGTGCGAGGTTAACCTAGCAAAAACAACCGAACGCCTCGTTTTGAATCCAAGATGGCCACCAAGTGAAAAGAGTGAACTGATGAGCGTGGGTTCTCTGAAGAGTTGAATATCGTTGAAACTTATAAATTAAGAATTAAATCTAATTCCAAGTGATATGCCATACATGGTCAACTGAGAATGAATATTTCACTAATGCTCTTTTCAAAGCGTATTGATAAATAACTATATCAAGCTTACGCTGTAAGGTGTATTAGTGTTTTTGAGAAATAGTGTAGTCAATGGGCCTGGTTAGCTCAGTTGGTAGAGCATGGGACTCTTAATCCGAGGGTCGTGGGTTCGAGCCCCACATCGGGCGTTTCCATCTCAATGTTTTAGCAAATATACTGAGTGTAAAACCACCAGTGTTAGAAGAAAACTATTTTTATTGAGAATTCTTTTTCGTTTCAATTCCTTGATTTTCAGGAGTCTATATTCTGAGGACACTTCAAAGCCAAAGCACACAACATCTGCATTCACACGTGACAGTGCCATTTTCGGAAATCATTTAAAGGGAGTGTGAATCATGCCATTCGTCCAATGTATCTCTCTTTACCCGATTCTGCAGGCAGTACCGAGCACCAAATGGATTCTGGAAATATGAATGAGAAAACATTCACAAGACATCATTCGTTTTAATCAACAGTGTGAAAAGCTGAAAATGACGTTGAACCTAGTGGAAATCAAGACAAAATATAAAATAATGGCGGCCGAGTTAACAAGTACTCGGATTTGGTAAAAATGATTTTCGAGATCCTATTGTAAAAGAGGACTTTCTCGTGATTTCTGATTGGATAGCGATTCATTAAGTCACATTGAGCTGCAATATGTTGAAATAGTATTCTGTATGTGCCGTACAAGCAGAACATTTGCGCTGTATTTCCCTTGAATGTCGTACATTCTACCAAATTGACGGTAATATCATTCGTTAAAGTTAGCGATAAAAAACATCGTAGGCAGTCAATGTTTGTAGACAAAACAATGAAAGCATTTTCTCGGGTCGTGCAAAACATATGAGTGATTATTTGCGTCGGCCGGGAATCGAACCCGGGTCAACTGCTTGGAAGGCAGCTATGCTCACCACTATACCACCGACGCTTCTATGAAGTTCCAAAAGCGCAAGTTTATCTATTCACCTAGAGAGATGAACGAAATACTCCTTTTCTAACTGCGATAGAGGCAGTGGCCGTGCTGTTTGAAAATGATCATCACATCATCTAGTCCCTGACATCAATAGATCAATAGGTTTCTTTCGATATATCATTCCGTTGTGGCGAAAAAGGTTTCAATGTGAGACTCAGAGATCAATGAAATTCATTCTTGCCTCACCGAGAAAGTAATCCATATCATTCGTCTGTGAGCCTCATTTTGAAACCTTTGTGCGTGTGGTCTATTTTTAACTGCTAGCCATCTTGGATTCAAAGCGAGGCAATGCTTTGTTTTTGCTAGGCTAAACTCGTTCTGCTATTTCCTCAGTGCGAGGTTAACCTAGCAAAAACAACCGAACGCCTCGTTTTGAATCCAAGATGGCCACCAGGTGAAAAGAGTGAACTGATGAGCATGGGTTCTCTGAAGAGTTGAATATCGTTGAAACTTATAAATTAAGAATTAAATCTAATTCCAAGTGATATGCCATACATGGTCAACTGAGAATGAATATTTCACTAATGCTCTTTTCAAAGCGTATTGATAAAGAACTATATCAAGCTTACGCTGTAAGGTGTATTAGTGTTTTTGAGAAATAGTGTACTCAATGGGCCTGGTTAGCTCAGTTGGTAGAGCATGGGACTCTTAATCCGAGGGTCGTGGGTTCGAGCCCCACATCGGGCGTTTCCATCTCAACGTTTTAGCAAATATACTGAGTGTAAAACCACCAGTGTTAGAAGAAAACTATTTTTATTGAGAATTCTTTTTCGTTTCAATTCCTTGATTTTCAGGAGTCTATATTCTGAGGACACTTCAAAGCCAAAGCACACAACATCTGCATTCACACGTGACAGTGCCATTTTCGGAAATCATTTAAAGGGAGTGTGAATCATGCCATTCGTCCAATGTATCTCTCTTTACCCGATTCTGCAGGCAGTACCGAGCACCAAATGGATTCTGGAAATATGAATGAGAAAATATTCACAAAACATCATTCGTTTTAATCAACAGTGTGAAAAGCTGAAAATGACGTTGAACCTAGTGGAAATCAAGACAAAATATAAAATAATGGCGGCCGAGTTAACAAGTACTCGGATTTGGTAAAAATGATTTTCGAGATCCTATTGTAAAAGAGGACTTTCTCGTGATTTCTGATTGGATAGCGATTCATTAAGTCACATTGAGCTGCAATATGTTGAAATAGTATTCTGTATGTGCCGTACAAGCAGAACATTTGCGCTGTATTTCCCTTGAATGTCGTACATTCTACCAAATTGACGGTAATATCATTCGTTAAAGTTAGCGATAAAAAACATCGTAGGCAGTCAATGTTTGTAGACAAAACAATGAAAGCATTTTCTCGGGTCGTGCAAAACATATGAGTGATTATTTGCGTCGGCCGGGAATCGAACCCGGGTCAACTGCTTGGAAGGCAGCTATGCTCACCACTATACCACCGACGCTTCTATGAAGTTCCAAAAGCGCAAGTTTATCTATTCACCTAGAGAGATGAACGAAATACTCCTTTTCTAACTGCGATAGAGGCAGTGGCCGTGCTGTTTGAAAATGATCATCACATCATCTAGTCCCTGACATCAATAGATCAATAGGTTTCTTTCGATATATCATTCCGTTGTGGCGAAAAAGGTTTCAATGTGAGACTCAGAGATCAATGAAATTCATTCTTGCCTCACCGAGAAAGTAATCCATATCATTCGTCTGTGAGCCTCATTTTGAAACCTTTGTGCGTGTGGTCTATTTTTAACTGCTAGCCATCTTGGATTCAAAGCGAGGCAATGCTTTGTTTTTGCTAGGCTAAACTCGTTCTGCTATTTTCTCAGTGCGAGGTTAACCTAGCAAAAACAACCGAACGCCTCGTTTTGAATCCAAGATGGCCACCAAGTGAAAAGAGTGAACTGATGAGCGTGGGTTCTCTGAAGAGTTGAATATCGTTGAAACTTATAAATTAAGAATTAAATCTAATTCCAAGTGATATGCCATACATGGTCAACTGAGAATGAATATTTCACTAATGCTCTTTTCAAAGCGTATTGATAAATAACTATATCAAGCTTACGCTGTAAGGTGTATTAGTGTTTTTGAGAAATAGTGTAGTCAATGGGCCTGGTTAGCTCAGTTGGTAGAGCATGGGACTCTTAATCCGAGGGTCGTGGGTTCGAGCCCCACATCGGGCGTTTCCATCTCAATGTTTTAGCAAATATACTGAGTGTAAAACCACCAGTGTTAGAAGAAAACTATTTTTATTGAGAATTCTTTTTCGTTTCAATTCCTTGATTTTCAGGAGTCTATATTCTGAGGACACTTCAAAGCCAAAGCACACAACATCTGCATTCACACGTGACAGTGCCATTTTCGGAAATCATTTAAAGGGAGTGTGAATCATGCCATTCGTCCAATGTATCTCTCTTTACCCGATTCTGCAGGCAGTACCGAGCACCAAATGGATTCTGGAAATATGAATGAGAAAACATTCACAAGACATCATTCGTTTTAATCAACAGTGTGAAAAGCTGAAAATGACGTTGAACCTAGTGGAAATCAAGACAAAATATAAAATAATGGCGGCCGAGTTAACAAGTACTCGGATTTGGTAAAAATGATTTTCGAGATCCTATTGTAAAAGAGGACTTTCTCGTGATTTCTGATTGGATAGCGATTCATTAAGTCACATTGAGCTGCAATATGTTGAAATAGTATTCTGTATGTGCCGTACAAGCAGAACATTTGCGCTGTATTTCCCTTGAATGTCGTACATTCTACCAAATTGACGGTAATATCATTCGTTAAAGTTAGCGATAAAAAACATCGTAGGCAGTCAATGTTTGTAGACAAAACAATGAAAGCATTTTCTCGGGTCGTGCAAAACATATGAGTGATTATTTGCGTCGGCCGGGAATCGAACCCGGGTCAACTGCTTGGAAGGCAGCTATGCTCACCACTATACCACCGACGCTTCTATGAAGTTCCAAAAGCGCAAGTTTATCTATTCACCTAGAGAGATGAACGAAATACTCCTTTTCTAACTGCGATAGAGGCAGTGGCCGTGCTGTTTGAAAATGATCATCACATCATCTAGTCCCTGACATCAATAGATCAATAGGTTTCTTTCGATATATCATTCCGTTGTGGCGAAAAAGGTTTCAATGTGAGACTCAGAGATCAATGAAATTCATTCTTGCCTCACCGAGAAAGTAATCCATATCATTCGTCTGTGAGCCTCATTTTGAAACCTTTGTGCGTGTGGTCTATTTTTAACTGCTAGCCATCTTGGATTCAAAGCGAGGCAATGCTTTGTTTTTGCTAGGCTAAACTCGTTCTGCTATTTCCTCAGTGCGAGGTTAACCTAGCAAAAACAACCGAACGCCTCGTTTTGAATCCAAGATGGCCACCAGGTGAAAAGAGTGAACTGATGAGCATGGGTTCTCTGAAGAGTTGAATATCGTTGAAACTTATAAATTAAGAATTAAATCTAATTCCAAGTGATATGCCATACATGGTCAACTGAGAATGAATATTTCACTAATGCTCTTTTCAAAGCGTATTGATAAAGAACTATATCAAGCTTACGCTGTAAGGTGTATTAGTGTTTTTGAGAAATAGTGTACTCAATGGGCCTGGTTAGCTCAGTTGGTAGAGCATGGGACTCTTAATCCGAGGGTCGTGGGTTCGAGCCCCACATCGGGCGTTTCCATCTCAACGTTTTAGCAAATATACTGAGTGTAAAACCACCAGTGTTAGAAGAAAACTATTTTTATTGAGAATTCTTTTTCGTTTCAATTCCTTGATTTTCAGGAGTCTATATTCTGAGGACACTTCAAAGCCAAAGCACACAACATCTGCATTCACACGTGACAGTGCCATTTTCGGAAATCATTTAAAGGGAGTGTGAATCATGCCATTCGTCCAATGTATCTCTCTTTACCCGATTCTGCAGGCAGTACCGAGCACCAAATGGATTCTGGAAATATGAATGAGAAAATATTCACAAAACATCATTCGTTTTAATCAACAGTGTGAAAAGCTGAAAATGACGTTGAACCTAGTGGAAATCAAGACAAAATATAAAATAATGGCGGCCGAGTTAACAAGTACTCGGATTTGGTAAAAATGATTTTCGAGATCCTATTGTAAAAGAGGACTTTCTCGTGATTTCTGATTGGATAGCGATTCATTAAGTCACATTGAGCTGCAATATGTTGAAATAGTATTCTGTATGTGCCGTACAAGCAGAACATTTGCGCTGTATTTCCCTTGAATGTCGTACATTCTACCAAATTGACGGTAATATCATTCGTTAAAGTTAGCGATAAAAAACATCGTAGGCAGTCAATGTTTGTAGACAAAACAATGAAAGCATTTTCTCGGGTCGTGCAAAACATATGAGTGATTATTTGCGTCGGCCGGGAATCGAACCCGGGTCAACTGCTTGGAAGGCAGCTATGCTCACCACTATACCACCGACGCTTCTATGAAGTTCCAAAAGCGCAAGTTTATCTATTCACCTAGAGAGATGAACGAAATACTCCTTTTCTAACTGCGATAGAGGCAGTGGCCGTGCTGTTTGAAAATGATCATCACATCATCTAGTCCCTGACATCAATAGATCAATAGGTTTCTTTCGATATATCATTCCGTTGTGGCGAAAAAGGTTTCAATGTGAGACTCAGAGATCAATGAAATTCATTCTTGCCTCACCGAGAAAGTAATCCATATCATTCGTCTGTGAGCCTCATTTTGAAACCTTTGTGCGTGTGGTCTATTTTTAACTGCTAGCCATCTTGGATTCAAAGCGAGGCAATGCTTTGTTTTTGCTAGGCTAAACTCGTTCTGCTATTTCCTCAGTGCGAGGTTAACCTAGCAAAAACAACCGAACGCCTCGTTTTGAATCCAAGATGGCCACCAGGTGAAAAGAGTGAACTGATGAGCATGGGTTCTCTGAAGAGTTGAATATCGTTGAAACTTATAAATTAAGAATTAAATCTAATTCCAAGTGATATGCCATACATGGTCAACTGAGAATGAATATTTCACTAATGCTCTTTTCAAAGCGTATTGATAAAGAACTATATCAAGCTTACGCTGTAAGGTGTATTAGTGTTTTTGAGAAATAGTGTACTCAATGGGCCTGGTTAGCTCAGTTGGTAGAGCATGGGACTCTTAATCCGAGGGTCGTGGGTTCGAGCCCCACATCGGGCGTTTCCATCTCAACGTTTTAGCAAATATACTGAGTGTAAAACCACCAGTGTTAGAAGAAAACTATTTTTATTGAGAATTCTTTTTCGTTTCAATTCCTTGATTTTCAGGAGTCTATATTCTGAGGACACTTCAAAGCCAAAGCACACAACATCTGCATTCACACGTGACAGTGCCATTTTCGGAAATCATTTAAAGGGAGTGTGAATCATGCCATTCGTCCAATGTATCTCTCTTTACCCGATTCTGCAGGCAGTACCGAGCACCAAATGGATTCTGGAAATATGAATGAGAAAATATTCACAAGACATCATTCGTTTTAATCAACAGTGTGAAAAGCTGAAAATGACGTTGAACCTAGTGGAAATCAAGACAAAATATAAAATAATGGCGGCCGAGTTAACAAGTACTCGGATTTGGTAAAAATGATTTTCGAGATCCTATTGTAAAAGAGGACTTTCTCGTGATTTCTGATTGGATAGCGATTCATTAAGTCACATTGAGCTGCAATATGTTGAAATAGTATTCTGTATGTGCCGTACAAGCAGAACATTTGCGCTGTATTTCCCTTGAATGTCGTACATTCTACCAAATTGACGGTAATATCATTCGTTAAAGTTAGCGATAAAAAACATCGTAGGCAGTCAATGTTTGTAGACAAAACAATGAAAGCATTTTCTCGGGTCGTGCAAAACATATGAGTGATTATTTGAGTCGGCCGGGAATCGAACCCGGGTCAACTGCTTGGAAGGCAGCTATGCTCACCACTATACCACCGACGCTTCTATGAAGTTCCAAAAGCGCAAGTTTATCTATTCACCTAGAGAGATGAACGAAATACTCCTTTTCTAACTGCGATAGAGGCAGTGGCCGTGCTGTTTGAAAATGATCATCACATCATCTAGTCCCTGACATCAATAGATCAATAGGTTTCTTTCGATATATCATTCCGTTGTGGCGAAAAAGGTTTCAATGTGAGACTCAGAGATCAATGAAATTCATTCTTGCCTCACCGAGAAAGTAATCCATATCATTCGTCTGTGAGCCTCATTTTGAAACCTTTGTGCGTGTGGTCTATTTTTAACTGCTAGCCATCTTGGATTCAAAGCGAGGCAATGCTTTGTTTTTGCTAGGCTAAACTCGTTCTGCTATTTTCTCAGTGCGAGGTTAACCTAGCAAAAACAACCGAACGCCTCGTTTTAAATCCAAGATGGCCACCAAGTGAAAAGAGTGAACTGATGAGCGTGGGTTCTCTGAAGAGTTGAATATCGTTGAAACTTATAAATTAAGAATTAAATCTAATTCCAAGTGATATGCCATACATGGTCAACTGAGAATGAATATTTCACTAATGCTCTTTTCAAAGCGTATTGATAAATAACTATATCAAGCTTACGCTGTAAGGTGTATTAGTGTTTTTGAGAAATAGTGTACTCAATGGGCCTGGTTAGCTCAGTTGGTAGAGCATGGGACTCTTAATCCCAGGGTCGTGGGTTCGAGCCCCACATCGGGCGTTTCCATCTCAATGTTTTAGCAAATATACTGAGTGTAAAACCACCAGTGTTAGAAGAAAACTATTTTTATTGAGAATTCTTTTTCGTTTCAATTCCTTGATTTTCAGGAGTCTATATTCTGAGGACACTTCAAAGCCAAAGCACACAACATCTGCATTCACACGTGACAGTGCCATTTTCGGAAATCATTTAAAGGGAGTGTGAATCATGCCATTCGTCCAATGTATCTCTCTTTACCCGATTCTGCAGGCAGTACCGAGCACCAAATGGATTCTGGAAATATGAATGAGAAAATATTCACAAGACATCATTCGTTTTAATCAACAGTGTGAAAAGTTGAAAATGACGTTGAACCTAGTGGAAATCAAGACAAAATATAAAATAATGGCGGCCGAGTTAACAAGTACTCGGATTTGGTAAAAATGATTTTCGAGATCCTATTGTAAAAGAGGACTTTCTCGTGATTTCTGATTGGATAGCGATTCATTAAGTCACATTGAGCTGCAATATGTTGAAATAGTATTCTGTATGTGCCGTACAAGCAGAACATTTGCGCTGTATTTCCCTTGAATGTCGTACATTCTACCAAATTGACGGTAATATCATTCGTTAAAGTTAGCGATAAAAAACATCGTAGGCAGTCAATGTTTGTAGACAAAACAATGAAAGCATTTTCTCGGGTCGTGCAAAACATATGAGTGATTATTTGAGTCGGCCGGGAATCGAACCCGGGTCAACTGCTTGGAAGGCAGCTATGCTCACCACTATACCACCGACGCTTCTATGAAGTTCCAAAAGCGCAAGTTTATCTATTCACCTAGAGAGATGAACGAAATACTCCTTTTCTAACTGCGATAGAGGCAGTGGCCGTGCTGTTTGAAAATGATCATCACATCATCTAGTCCCTGACATCAATAGATCAATAGGTTTCTTTCGATATATCATTCCGTTGTGGCGAAAAAGGTTTCAATGTGAGACTCAGAGATCAATGAAATTCATTCTTGCCTCACCGAGAAAGTAATCCATATCATTCGTCTGTGAGCCTCATTTTGAAACCTTTGTGCGTGTGGTCTATTTTTAACTGCTAGCCATCTTGGATTCAAAGCGAGGCAATGCTTTGTTTTTGCTAGGCTAAACTCGTTCTGCTATTTTCTCAGTGCGAGGTTAACCTAGCAAAAACAACCGAACGCCTCGTTTTAAATCCAAGATGGCCACCAAGTGAAAAGAGTGAACTGATGAGCGTGGGTTCTCTGAAGAGTTGAATATCGTTGAAACTTATAAATTAAGAATTAAATCTAATTCCAAGTGATATGCCATACATGGTCAACTGAGAATGAATATTTCACTAATGCTCTTTTCAAAGCGTATTGATAAATAACTATATCAAGCTTACGCTGTAAGGTGTATTAGTGTTTTTGAGAAATAGTGTACTCAATGGGCCTGGTTAGCTCAGTTGGTAGAGCATGGGACTCTTAATCCCAGGGTCGTGGGTTCGAGTCCCACATCGGGCGTTTCCATCTCAATGTTTTAGCAAATATACTGAGTGTAAAACCACCAGTGTTAGAAGAAAACTATTTTTATTGAGAATTCTTTTTCGTTTCAATTCCTTGATTTTCAGGAGTCTATATTCTGAGGACACTTCAAAGCCAAAGCACACAACATCTGCATTCACACGTGACAGTGCCATTTTCGGAAATCATTTAAAGGGAGTGTGAATCATGCCATTCGTCCAATGTATCTCTCTTTACCCGATTCTGCAGGCAGTACCGAGCACCAAATGGATTCTGGAAATATGAATGAGAAAATATTCACAAGACATCATTCGTTTTAATCAACAGTGTGAAAAGCTGAAAATGACGTTGAACCTAGTGGAAATCAAGACAAAATATAAAATAATGGCGGCCGAGTTAACAAGTACTCGGATTTGGTAAAAATGATTTTCGAGATCCTATTGTAAAAGAGGACTTTCTCGTGATTTCTGATTGGATAGCGATTCATTAAGTCACATTGAGCTGCAATATGTTGAAATAGTATTCTGTATGTGCCGTACAAGCAGAACATTTGCGCTGTATTTCCCTTGAATGTCGTACATTCTACCAAATTGACGGTAATATCATTCGTTAAAGTTAGCGATAAAAAACATCGTAGGCAGTCAATGTTTGTAGACAAAACAATGAAAGCATTTTCTCGGGTCGTGCAAAACATATGAGTGATTATTTGAGTCGGCCGGGAATCGAACCCGGGTCAACTGCTTGGAAGGCAGCTATGCTCACCACTATACCACCGACGCTTCTATGAAGTTCCAAAAGCGCAAGTTTATCTATTCACCTAGAGAGATGAACGAAATACTCCTTTTCTAACTGCGATAGAGGCAGTGGCCGTGCTGTTTGAAAATGATCATCACATCATCTAGTCCCTGACATCAATAGATCAATAGGTTTCTTTCGATATATCATTCCGTTGTGGCGAAAAAGGTTTCAATGTGAGACTCAGAGATCAATGAAATTCATTCTTGCCTCACCGAGAAAGTAATCCATATCATTCGTCTGTGAGCCTCATTTTGAAACCTTTGTGCGTGTGGTCTATTTTTAACTGCTAGCCATCTTGGATTCAAAGCGAGGCAATGCTTTGTTTTTGCTAGGCTAAACTCGTTCTGCTATTTTCTCAGTGCGAGGTTAACCTAGCAAAAACAACCGAACGCCTCGTTTTAAATCCAAGATGGCCACCAAGTGAAAAGAGTGAACTGATGAGCGTGGGTTCTCTGAAGAGTTGAATATCGTTGAAACTTATAAATTAAGAATTAAATCTAATTCCAAGTGATATGCCATACATGGTCAACTGAGAATGAATATTTCACTAATGCTCTTTTCAAAGCGTATTGATAAATAACTATATCAAGCTTACGCTGTAAGGTGTATTAGTGTTTTTGAGAAATAGTGTACTCAATGGGCCTGGTTAGCTCAGTTGGTAGAGCATGGGACTCTTAATCCCAGGGTCGTGGGTTCGAGCCCCACATCGGGCGTTTCCATCTCAATGTTTTAGCAAATATACTGAGTGTAAAACCACCAGTGTTAGAAGAAAACTATTTTTATTGAGAATTCTTTTTCGTTTCAATTCCTTGATTTTCAGGAGTCTATATTCTGAGGACACTTCAAAGCCAAAGCACACAACATCTGCATTCACACGTGACAGTGCCATTTTCGGAAATCATTTAAAGGGAGTGTGAATCATGCCATTCGTCCAATGTATCTCTCTTTACCCGATTCTGCAGGCAGTACCGAGCACCAAATGGATTCTGGAAATATGAATGAGAAAATTTTCACAAGACATCATTCGTTTTAATCAACAGTGTGAAAAGCTGAAAATGACGTTGAACCTAGTGGAAATCAAGACAAAATATAAAATAATGGCGGCCGAGTTAACAAGTACTCGGATTTGGTAAAAATGATTTTCGAGATCCTATTGTAAAAGAGGACTTTCTCGTGATTTCTGATTGGATAGCGATTCATTAAGTCACATTGAGCTGCAATATGTTGAAATAGTATTCTGTATGTGCCGTACAAGCAGAACATTTGCGCTGTATTTCCCTTGAATGTCGTACATTCTACCAAATTGACGGTAATATCATTCGTTAAAGTTAGCGATAAAAAACATCGTAGGCAGTCAATGTTTGTAGACAAAACAATGAAAGCATTTTCTCGGGTCGTGCAAAACATATGAGTGATTATTTGAGTCGGCCGGGAATCGAACCCGGGTCAACTGCTTGGAAGGCAGCTATGCTCACCACTATACCACCGACGCTTCTATGAAGTTCCAAAAGCGCAAGTTTATCTATTCACCTAGAGAGATGAACGAAATACTCCTTTTCTAACTGCGATAGAGGCAGTGGCCGTGCTGTTTGAAAATGATGATCACATCATCTAGTCCCTGACATCAATAGATCAATAGGTTTCTTTCGATATATCATTCCGTTGTGGCGAAAAAGGTTTCAATGTGAGACTCAGAGATCAATGAAATTCATTCTTGCCTCACCGAGAAAGTAATCCATATCATTCGTCTGTGAGCCTCATTTTGAAACCTTTGTGCGTGTGGTCTATTTTTAACTGCTAGCCATCTTGGATTCAAAGCGAGGCAATGCTTTGTTTTTGCTAGGCTAAACTCGTTCTGCTATTTCCTCAGTGCGAGGTTAACCTAGCAAAAACAACCGAACGCCTCGTTTTGAATCCAAGATGGCCACCAGGTGAAAAGAGTGAACTGATGAGCATGGGTTCTCTGAAGAGTTGAATATCGTTGAAACTTATAAATTAAGAATTAAATCTAATTCCAAGTGATATGCCATACATGGTCAACTGAGAATGAATATTTCACTAATGCTCTTTTCAAAGCGTATTGATAAATAACTATATCAAGCTTACGCTGTAAGGTGGATTAGTGTTTTTGAGAAATAGTGTACTCAATGGGCCTGGTTAGCTCAGTTGGTAGAGCATGGGACTCTTAATCCCAGGGTCGTGGGTTCGAGCCCCACATCGGGCGTTTCCATCTCAACGTTTTAGCAAATATACTGAGTGTAAAACCACCAGTGTTAGAAGAAAACTATTTTTATTGAGAATTCTTTTTCGTTTCAATTCCTTGATTTTCAGGAGTCTATATTCTGAGGACACTTCAAGGCCAGAGCACACAACATCTGCATTCACACGTGACAGTGCCATTTTCGGAAATCATTTAAAGGGAGTGTGAATCATGCCATTCGTCCAATGTATCTCTCTTTACCCGATTCTGCAGGCAGTACCGAGCACCAAATGGATTCTGGAAATATGAATGAGAAAACATTCACAAGACATCATTCGTTTTAATCAACAGCGTGAAAAGCTGAAAATGACGTTGAACCTAGTGGAAATCAAGACAAAATATAAAATAATGGCGGCCGAGTTAACAAGTACTCGGATTTGGTAAAAATGATTTTCGAGATCCTATTGTAAAAGAGGACTTTCTCGTGATTTCTGATTGGATAGCGATTCATTAAGTCACATTGAGCTGCAATATGTTGAAATAGTATTCTGTATGTGCCGTACAAGCAGAACATTTGCGCTGTATTTCCCTTGAATGTCGTACATTCTACCAAATTGACGGTAATATCATTCGTTAAAGTTAGCGATAAAAAACATCGTATAGGCAGTCAATGTTTGTAGACAAAACAATGAAAGCATTTTCTCGGGTCGTGCAAAACATATGAGTGATTATTTGCGTCGGCCGGGAATCGCACCCGGGTCAACTGCTTGGAAGGCAGCTATGCTCACCACTATACCACCGACGCTTCTATGAAGTTCCAAAAGCGCAAGTTTATCTATTCACCTAGAGAGATGAACGAAATACTCCTTTTCTAACTGCGATAGAGGCAGTGGCCGTGCTGTTTGAAAATGATCATCACATCATCTAGTCCCTGACATCAATAGATCAATAGGTTTCTCTCGATATATCATTCCGTTGTGGCGAAAAAGGTTTCAATGTGAGACTCAGAGATCAATGAAATTCATTCTTGCCTCACCGAGAAAGTAATCCATATCATTCGTCTGTGAGCCTCATTTTGAAACCTTTGTGCGTGTGGTCTATTTTTAACTGCTAGCCATCTTGGATTCAAAGCGAGGCAATGCTTTGTTTTTGCTAGGCTAAAATCGTTCTGCTATTTTCTCAGTGCGAGGTTAACCTAGCAAAAACAACCGAACGCCTCGTTTTGAATCCAAGATGGCCACCAAGTGAAAAGAGTGAACTGATGAGCGTGGGTTCTCTGAAGAGTTGAATATCGTTGAAACTTATAAATTAAGAATTAAATCTAATTCCAAGTGATATGCCATACATGGTCAACTGAGAATGAATATTTCACTAATGCTCTTTTCAAAGCGTATTGATAAATAACTATATCAAGCTTACGCTGTAAGGTGTATTAGTGTTTTTGAGAAATAGTGTACTCAATGGGCCTGGTTAGCTCAGTTGGTAGAGCATGGGACTCTTAATCCCAGGGTCGTGGGTTCGAGCCCCACATCGGGCGTTTCCATCTCAACGTTTTAGCAAATATACTGAGTGTAAAACCACCAGTGTTAGAAGAAAACTATTTTTATTGAGAATTCTTTTTCGTTTCAATTCCTTGATTTTCAGGAGTCTATATTCTGAGGACACTTCAAAGCCAAAGCACACAACATCTGCATTCACACGTGACAGTGCCATTTTCGGAAATCATTTAAAGGGAGTGTGAATCATGCCATTCGTCCAATGTATCTCTCTTTACCCGATTCTGCAGGCAGTACCGAGCACCAAATGGATTCTGGAAATATGAATGAGAAAATTTTCACAAGACATCATTCGTTTTAATCAACAGTGTGAAAAGCTGAAAATGACGTTGAACCTAGTGGAAATCAAGACAAAATATAAAATAATGGCGGCCGAGTTAACAAGTACTCGGATTTGGTAAAAATGATTTTCGAGATCCTATTGTAAAAGAGGACTTTCTCGTGATTTCTGATTGGATAGCGATTCATTAAGTCACATTGAGCTGCAATATGTTGAAATAGTATTCTGTATGTGCCGTACAAGCAGAACATTTGCGCTGTATTTCCCTTGAATGTCGTACATTCTACCAAATTGACGGTAATATCATTCGTTAAAGTTAGCGATAAAAAACATCGTAGGCAGTCAATGTTTGTAGACAAAACAATGAAAGCATTTTCTCGGGTCGTGCAAAACACATGAGTGATTATTTGAGTCGGCCGGGAATCGAACCCGGGTCAACTGCTTGGAAGGCAGCTATGCTCACCACTATACCACCGACGCTTCTATGAAGTTCCAAAAGCGCAAGTTTATCTATTCACCTAGAGAGATGAACGAAATACTCCTTTTCTAACTGCGATAGAGGCAGTGGCCGTGCTGTTTGAAAATGATCATCACATCATCTAGTCCCTGACATCAATAGATCAATAGGTTTCTTTCGATATATCATTCCGTTGTGGCGAAAAAGGTTTCAATGTGAGACTCAGATATCAATGAAATTCATTCTTGCCTCACCGAGAAAGTAATCCATATCATTCGTCTGTGAGCCTCATTTTGAAACCTTTGTGCGTGTGGTCTATTTTTAACTGCTAGCCATCTTGGATTCAAAGCGAGGCAATGCTTTGTTTTTGCTAGGCTAAACTCGTTCTGCTATTTCCTCAGTGCGAGGTTAACCTAGCAAAAACAACCGAACGCCTCGTTTTGAATCCAAGATGGCCACCAGGTGAAAAGAGTGAACTGATGAGCATGGGTTCTCTGAAGAGTTGAATATCGTTGAAACTTATAAATTAAGAATTAAATCTAATTCCAAGTGATATGCCATACATGGTCAACTGAGAATGAATATTTCACTAATGCTCTTTTCAAAGCGTATTGATAAAGAACTATATCAAGCTTACGCTGTAAGGTGTATTAGTGTTTTTGAGAAATAGTGTACTCAATGGGCCTGGTTAGCTCAGTTGGTAGAGCATGGGACTCTTAATCCGAGGGTCGTGGGTTCGAGCCCCACATCGGGCGTTTCCATCTCAACGTTTTAGCAAATATACTGAGTGTAAAACCACCAGTGTTAGAAGAAAACTATTTTTATTGAGAATTCTTTTTCGTTTCAATTCCTTGATTTTCAGGAGTCTATATTCTGAGGACACTTCAAAGCCAAAGCACACAACATCTGCATTCACACGTGACAGTGCCATTTTCGGAAATCATTTAAAGGGAGTGTGAATCATGCCATTCGTCCAATGTATCTCTCTTTACCCGATTCTGCAGGCAGTACCGAGCACCAAATGGATTCTGGAAATATGAATGAGAAAACATTCACAAGACATCATTCGTTTTAATCAACAGTGTGAAAAGCTGAAAATGACGTTGAACCTAGTGGAAATCAAGACAAAATATAAAATAATGGCGGCCGAGTTAACAAGTACTCGGATTTGGTAAAAATGATTTTCGAGATCCTATTGTAAAAGAGGACTTTCTCGTGATTTCTGATTGGATAGCGATTCATTAAGTCACATTGAGCTGCAATATGTTGAAATAGTATTCTGTATGTGCCGTACAAGCAGAACATTTGCGCTGTATTTCCCTTGAATGTCGTACATTCTACCAAATTGACGGTAATATCATTCGTTAAAGTTAGCGATAAAAAACATCGTATAGGCAGTCAATGTTTGTAGACAAAACAATGAAAGCATTTTCTCGGGTCGTGCAAAACATATGAGTGATTATTTGCGTCGGCCGGGAATCGCACCCGGGTCAACTGCTTGGAAGGCAGCTATGCTCACCACTATACCACCGACGCTTCTATGAAGTTCCAAAAGCGCAAGTTTATCTATTCACCTAGAGAGATGAACGAAATACTCCTTTTCTAACTGCGATAGAGGCAGTGGCCGTGCTGTTTGAAAATGATCATCACATCATCTAGTCCCTGACATCAATAGATCAATAGGTTTCTCTCGATATATCATTCCGTTGTGGCGAAAAAGGTTTCAATGTGAGACTCAGAGATCAATGAAATTCATTCTTGCCTCACCGAGAAAGTAATCCATATCATTCGTCTGTGAGCCTCATTTTGAAACCTTTGTGCGTGTGGTCTATTTTTAACTGCTAGCCATCTTGGATTCAAAGCGAGGCAATGCTTTGTTTTTGCTAGGCTAAACTCGTTCTGCTATTTTCTCAGTGCGAGGTTAACCTAGCAAAAACAACCGAACGCCTCGTTTTGAATCCAAGATGGCCACCAAGTGAAAAGAGTGAACTGATGAGCGTGGGTTCTCTGAAGAGTTGAATATCGTTGAAACTTATAAATTAAGAATTAAATCTAATTCCAAGTGATATGCCATACATGGTCAACTGAGAATGAATATTTCACTAATGCTCTTTTCAAAGCGTATTGATAAATAACTATATCAAGCTTACGCTGTAAGGTGTATTAGTGTTTTTGAGAAATAGTGTACTCAATGGGCCTGGTTAGCTCAGTTGGTAGAGCATGGGACTCTTAATCCCAGGGTCGTGGGTTCGAGCCCCACATCGGGCGTTTCCATCTCAACGTTTTAGCAAATATACTGAGTGTAAAACCACCAGTGTTAGAAGAAAACTATTTTTATTGAGAATTCTTTTTCGTTTCAATTCCTTGATTTTCAGGAGTCTATATTCTGAGGACACTTCAAAGCCAAAGCACACAACATCTGCATTCACACGTGACAGTGCCATTTTCGGAAATCATTTAAAGGGAGTGTGAATCATGCCATTCGTCCAATGTATCTCTCTTTACCCGATTCTGCAGGCAGTACCGAGCACCAAATGGATTCTGGAAATATGAATGAGAAAATTTTCACAAGACATCATTCGTTTTAATCAACAGTGTGAAAAGCTGAAAATGACGTTGAACCTAGTGGAAATCAAGACAAAATATAAAATAATGGCGGCCGAGTTAACAAGTACTCGGATTTGGTAAAAATGATTTTCGAGATCCTATTGTAAAAGAGGACTTTCTCGTGATTTCTGATTGGATAGCGATTCATTAAGTCACATTGAGCTGCAATATGTTGAAATAGTATTCTGTATGTGCCGTACAAGCAGAACATTTGCGCTGTATTTCCCTTGAATGTCGTACATTCTATCAAATTGACGGTAATATCATTCGTTAAAGTTAGCGATAAAAAACATCGTAGGCAGTCAATGTTTGTAGACAAAACAATGAAAGCATTTTCTCGGGTCGTGCAAAACACATGAGTGATTATTTGAGTCGGCCGGGAATCGAACCCGGGTCAACTGCTTGGAAGGCAGCTATGCTCACCACTATACCACCGACGCTTCTATGAAGTTCCAAAAGCGCAAGTTTATCTATTCACCTAGAGAGATGAACGAAATACTCCTTTTCTAACTGCGATAGAGGCAGTGGCCGTGCTGTTTGAAAATGATCATCACATCATCTAGTCCCTGACATCAATAGATCAATAGGTTTCTTTCGATATATCATTCCGTTGTGGCGAAAAAGGTTTCAATGTGAGACTCAGATATCAATGAAATTCATTCTTGCCTCACCGAGAAAGTAATCCATATCATTCGTCTGTGAGCCTCATTTTGAAACCTTTGTGCGTGTGGTCTATTTTTAACTGCTAGCCATCTTGGATTCAAAGCGAGGCAATGCTTTGTTTTTGCTAGGCTAAACTCGTTCTGCTATTTCCTCAGTGCGAGGTTAACCTAGCAAAAACAACCGAACGCCTCGTTTTGAATCCAAGATGGCCACCAGGTGAAAAGAGTGAACTGATGAGCATGGGTTCTCTGAAGAGTTGAATATCGTTGAAACTTATAAATTAAGAATTAAATCTAATTCCAAGTGATATGCCATACATGGTCAACTGAGAATGAATATTTCACTAATGCTCTTTTCAAAGCGTATTGATAAAGAACTATATCAAGCTTACGCTGTAAGGTGTATTAGTGTTTTTGAGAAATAGTGTACTCAATGGGCCTGGTTAGCTCAGTTGGTAGAGCATGGGACTCTTAATCCGAGGGTCGTGGGTTCGAGCCCCACATCGGGCGTTTCCATCTCAACGTTTTAGCAAATATACTGAGTGTAAAACCACCAGTGTTAGAAGAAAACTATTTTTATTGAGAATTCTTTTTCGTTTCAATTCCTTGATTTTCAGGAGTCTATATTCTGAGGACACTTCAAAGCCAAAGCACACAACATCTGCATTCACACGTGACAGTGCCATTTTCGGAAATCATTTAAAGGGAGTGTGAATCATGCCATTCGTCCAATGTATCTCTCTTTACCCGATTCTGCAGGCAGTACCGAGCACCAAATGGATTCTGGAAATATGAATGAGAAAACATTCACAAGACATCATTCGTTTTAATCAACAGTGTGAAAAGCTGAAAATGACGTTGAACCTAGTGGAAATCAAGACAAAATATAAAATAATGGCGGCCGAGTTAACAAGTACTCGGATTTGGTAAAAATGATTTTCGAGATCCTATTGTAAAAGAGGACTTTCTCGTGATTTCTGATTGGATAGCGATTCATTAAGTCACATTGAGCTGCAATATGTTGAAATAGTATTCTGTATGTGCCGTACAAGCAGAACATTTGCGCTGTATTTCCCTTGAATGTCGTACATTCTACCAAATTGACGGTAATATCATTCGTTAAAGTTAGCGATAAAAAACATCGTATAGGCAGTCAATGTTTGTAGACAAAACAATGAAAGCATTTTCTCGGGTCGTGCAAAACATATGAGTGATTATTTGCGTCGGCCGGGAATCGCACCCGGGTCAACTGCTTGGAAGGCAGCTATGCTCACCACTATACCACCGACGCTTCTATGAAGTTCCAAAAGCGCAAGTTTATCTATTCACCTAGAGAGATGAACGAAATACTCCTTTTCTAACTGCGATAGAGGCAGTGGCCGTGCTGTTTGAAAATGATCATCACATCATCTAGTCCCTGACATCAATAGATCAATAGGTTTCTCTCGATATATCATTCCGTTGTGGCGAAAAAGGTTTCAATGTGAGACTCAGAGATCAATGAAATTCATTCTTGCCTCACCGAGAAAGTAATCCATATCATTCGTCTGTGAGCCTCATTTTGAAACCTTTGTGCGTGTGGTCTATTTTTAACTGCTAGCCATCTTGGATTCAAAGCGAGGCAATGCTTTGTTTTTGCTAGGCTAAAATCGTTCTGCTATTTTCTCAGTGCGAGGTTAACCTAGCAAAAACAACCGAACGCCTCGTTTTGAATCCAAGATGGCCACCAAGTGAAAAGAGTGAACTGATGAGCGTGGGTTCTCTGAAGAGTTGAATATCGTTGAAACTTATAAATTAAGAATTAAATCTAATTCCAAGTGATATGCCATACATGGTCAACTGAGAATGAATATTTCACTAATGCTCTTTTCAAAGCGTATTGATAAATAACTATATCAAGCTTACGCTGTAAGGTGTATTAGTGTTTTTGAGAAATAGTGTACTCAATGGGCCTGGTTAGCTCAGTTGGTAGAGCATGGGACTCTTAATCCCAGGGTCGTGGGTTCGAGCCCCACATCGGGCGTTTCCATCTCAACGTTTTAGCAAATATACTGAGTGTAAAACCACCAGTGTTAGAAGAAAACTATTTTTATTGAGAATTCTTTTTCGTTTCAATTCCTTGATTTTCAGGAGTCTATATTCTGAGGACACTTCAAAGCCAAAGCACACAACATCTGCATTCACACGTGACAGTGCCATTTTCGGAAATCATTTAAAGGGAGTGTGAATCATGCCATTCGTCCAATGTATCTCTCTTTACCCGATTCTGCAGGCAGTACCGAGCACCAAATGGATTCTGGAAATATGAATGAGAAAATTTTCACAAGACATCATTCGTTTTAATCAACAGTGTGAAAAGCTGAAAATGACGTTGAACCTAGTGGAAATCAAGACAAAATATAAAATAATGGCGGCCGAGTTAACAAGTACTCGGATTTGGTAAAAATGATTTTCGAGATCCTATTGTAAAAGAGGACTTTCTCGTGATTTCTGATTGGATAGCGATTCATTAAGTCACATTGAGCTGCAATATGTTGAAATAGTATTCTGTATGTGCCGTACAAGCAGAACATTTGCGCTGTATTTCCCTTGAATGTCGTACATTCTACCAAATTGACGGTAATATCATTCGTTAAAGTTAGCGATAAAAAACATCGTAGGCAGTCAATGTTTGTAGACAAAACAATGAAAGCATTTTCTCGGGTCGTGCAAAACACATGAGTGATTATTTGAGTCGGCCGGGAATCGAACCCGGGTCAACTGCTTGGAAGGCAGCTATGCTCACCACTATACCACCGACGCTTCTATGAAGTTCCAAAAGCGCAAGTTTATCTATTCACCTAGAGAGATGAACGAAATACTCCTTTTCTAACTGCGATAGAGGCAGTGGCCGTGCTGTTTGAAAATGATCATCACATCATCTAGTCCCTGACATCAATAGATCAATAGGTTTCTTTCGATATATCATTCCGTTGTGGCGAAAAAGGTTTCAATGTGAGACTCAGAGATCAATGAAATTCATTCTTGCCTCACCGAGAAAGTAATCCATATCATTCGTCTGTGAGCCTCATTTTGAAACCTTTGTGCGTGTGGTCTATTTTTAACTGCTAGCCATCTTGGATTCAAAGCGAGGCAATGCTTTGTTTTTGCTAGGCTAAAATCGTTCTGCTATTTTCTCAGTGCGAGGTTAACCTAGCAAAAACAACCGAACGCCTCGTTTTGAATCCAAGATGGCCACCAAGTGAAAAGAGTGAACTGATGAGCGTGGGTTCTCTGAAGAGTTGAATATCGTTGAAACTTATAAATTAAGAATTAAATCTAATTCCAAGTGATATGCCATACATGGTCAACTGAGAATGAATATTTCACTAATGCTCTTTTCAAAGCGTATTGATAAATAACTATATCAAGCTTACGCTGTAAGGTGTATTAGTGTTTTTGAGAAATAGTGTACTCAATGGGCCTGGTTAGCTCAGTTGGTAGAGCATGGGACTCTTAATCCCAGGGTCGTGGGTTCGAGCCCCACATCGGGCGTTTCCATCTCAACGTTTTAGCAAATATACTGAGTGTAAAACCACCAGTGTTAGAAGAAAACTATTTTTATTGAGAATTCTTTTTCGTTTCAATTCCTTGATTTTCAGGAGTCTATATTCTGAGGACACTTCAAAGCCAAAGCACACAACATCTGCATTCACACGTGACAGTGCCATTTTCGGAAATCATTTAAAGGGAGTGTGAATCATGCCATTCGTCCAATGTATCTCTCTTTACCCGATTCTGCAGGCAGTACCGAGCACCAAATGGATTCTGGAAATATGAATGAGAAAATTTTCACAAGACATCATTCGTTTTAATCAACAGTGTGAAAAGCTGAAAATGACGTTGAACCTAGTGGAAATCAAGACAAAATATAAAATAATGGCGGCCGAGTTAACAAGTACTCGGATTTGGTAAAAATGATTTTCGAGATCCTATTGTAAAAGAGGACTTTCTCGTGATTTCTGATTGGATAGCGATTCATTAAGTCACATTGAGCTGCAATATGTTGAAATAGTATTCTGTATGTGCCGTACAAGCAGAACATTTGCGCTGTATTTCCCTTGAATGTCGTACATTCTACCAAATTGACGGTAATATCATTCGTTAAAGTTAGCGATAAAAAACATCGTAGGCAGTCAATGTTTGTAGACAAAACAATGAAAGCATTTTCTCGGGTCGTGCAAAACACATGAGTGATTATTTGAGTCGGCCGGGAATCGAACCCGGGTCAACTGCTTGGAAGGCAGCTATGCTCACCACTATACCACCGACGCTTCTATGAAGTTCCAAAAGCGCAAGTTTATCTATTCACCTAGAGAGATGAACGAAATACTCCTTTTCTAACTGCGATAGAGGCAGTGGCCGTGCTGTTTGAAAATGATCATCACATCATCTAGTCCCTGACATCAATAGATCAATAGGTTTCTTTCGATATATCATTCCGTTGTGGCGAAAAAGGTTTCAATGTGAGACTCAGAGATCAATGAAATTCATTCTTGCCTCACCGAGAAAGTAATCCATATCATTCGTCTGTGAGCCTCATTTTGAAACCTTTGTGCGTGTGGTCTATTTTTAACTGCTAGCCATCTTGGATTCAAAGCGAGGCAATGCTTTGTTTTTGCTAGGCTAAACTCGTTCTGCTATTTCCTCAGTGCGAGGTTAACCTAGCAAAAACAACCGAACGCCTCGTTTTGAATCCAAGATGGCCACCAGGTGAAAAGAGTGAACTGATGAGCATGGGTTCTCTGAAGAGTTGAATATCGTTGAAACTTATAAATTAAGAATTAAATCTAATTCCAAGTGATATGCCATACATGGTCAACTGAGAATGAATATTTCACTAATGCTCTTTTCAAAGCGTATTGATAAATAACTATATCAAGCTTACGCTGTAAGGTGGATTAGTGTTTTTGAGAAATAGTGTACTCAATGGGCCTGGTTAGCTCAGTTGGTAGAGCATGGGACTCTTAATCCCAGGGTCGTGGGTTCGAGCCCCACATCGGGCGTTTCCATCTCAACGTTTTAGCAAATATACTGAGTGTAAAACCACCAGTGTTAGAAGAAAACTATTTTTATTGAGAATTCTTTTTTGTTTCAATTCCTTGATTTTCAGGAGTCTATATTCTGAGGACACTTCAAAGCCAAAGCACACAACATCTGCATTCACACGTGACAGTGCCATTTTCGGAATTCATTTAAAGGGAGTGTGAATCATGCCATTCGTCCAATGTATCTCTCTTTACCCTATTCTGCAGGCAGTACCGAGCACCAAATGGAATCTGGAAATATGAATGAGAAAACATTCACAAGACATCATTCGTTTTAATCAACAGCGTGAAAAGCTGAAAATGACGTTGAACCTAGTGGAAATCAAGACAAAATATAAAATAATGGCGGCCGAGTTAACAAGTACTCGGATTTGGTAAAAATGATTTTCGAGATCCTATTGTAAAAGAGGACTTTCTCGTGATTTCTGATTGGATAGCGATTCATTAAGTCACATTGAGCTGCAATATGTTGAAATAGTATTCTGTATGTGCCGTACAAGCAGAACATTTGCGCTGTATTTCCCTTGAATGTCGTACATTCTACCAAATTGACGGTAATATCATTCGTTAAAGTTAGCGATAAAAAACATCGTATAGGCAGTCAATGTTTGTAGACAAAACAATGAAAGCATTTTCTCGGGTCGTGCAAAACATATGAGTGATTATTTGCGTCGGCCGGGAATCGCACCCGGGTCAACTGCTTGGAAGGCAGCTATGCTCACCACTATACCACCGACGCTTCTATGAAGTTCCAAAAGCGCAAGTTTATCTATTCACCTAGAGAGATGAACGAAATACTCCTTTTCTAACTGCGATAGAGGCAGTGGCCGTGCTGTTTGAAAATGATCATCACATCATCTAGTCCCTGACATCAATAGATCAATAGGTTTCTCTCGATATATCATTCCGTTGTGGCGAAAAAGGTTTCAATGTGAGACTCAGAGATCAATGAAATTCATTCTTGCCTCACCGAGAAAGTAATCCATATCATTCGTCTGTGAGCCTCATTTTGAAACCTTTGTGCGTGTGGTCTATTTTTAACTGCTAGCCATCTTGGATTCAAAGCGAGGCAATGCTTTGTTTTTGCTAGGCTAAAATCGTTCTGCTATTTTCTCAGTGCGAGGTTAACCTAGCAAAAACAACCGAACGCCTCGTTTTGAATCCAAGATGGCCACCAAGTGAAAAGAGTGAACTGATGAGCGTGGGTTCTCTGAAGAGTTGAATATCGTTGAAACTTATAAATTAAGAATTAAATCTAATTCCAAGTGATATGCCATACATGGTCAACTGAGAATGAATATTTCACTAATGCTCTTTTCAAAGCGTATTGATAAATAACTATATCAAGCTTACGCTGTAAGGTGTATTAGTGTTTTTGAGAAATAGTGTACTCAATGGGCCTGGTTAGCTCAGTTGGTAGAGCATGGGACTCTTAATCCCAGGGTCGTGGGTTCGAGCCCCACATCGGGCGTTTCCATCTCAACGTTTTAGCAAATATACTGAGTGTAAAACCACCAGTGTTAGAAGAAAACTATTTTTATTGAGAATTCTTTTTCGTTTCAATTCCTTGATTTTCAGGAGTCTATATTCTGAGGACACTTCAAAGCCAAAGCACACAACATCTGCATTCACACGTGACAGTGCCATTTTCGGAAATCATTTAAAGGGAGTGTGAATCATGCCATTCGTCCAATGTATCTCTCTTTACCCGATTCTGCAGGCAGTACCGAGCACCAAATGGATTCTGGAAATATGAATGAGAAAATTTTCACAAGACATCATTCGTTTTAATCAACAGTGTGAAAAGCTGAAAATGACGTTGAACCTAGTGGAAATCAAGACAAAATATAAAATAATGGCGGCCGAGTTAACAAGTACTCGGATTTGGTAAAAATGATTTTCGAGATCCTATTGTAAAAGAGGACTTTCTCGTGATTTCTGATTGGATAGCGATTCATTAAGTCACATTGAGCTGCAATATGTTGAAATAGTATTCTGTATGTGCCGTACAAGCAGAACATTTGCGCTGTATTTCCCTTGAATGTCGTACATTCTACCAAATTGACGGTAATATCATTCGTTAAAGTTAGCGATAAAAAACATCGTAGGCAGTCAATGTTTGTAGACAAAACAATGAAAGCATTTTCTCGGGTCGTGCAAAACATATGAGTGATTATTTGAGTCGGCCGGGAATCGAACCCGGGTCAACTGCTTGGAAGGCAGCTATGCTCACCACTATACCACCGACGCTTCTATGAAGTTCCAAAAGCGCAAGTTTATCTATTCACCTAGAGAGATGAACGAAATACTCCTTTTCTAACTGCGATAGAGGCAGTGGCCGTGCTGTTTGAAAATGATCATCACATCATCTAGTCCCTGACATCAATAGATCAATAGGTTTCTTTCGATATATCATTCCGTTGTGGCGAAAAAGGTTTCAATGTGAGACTCAGAGATCAATGAAATTCATTCTTGCCTCACCGAGAAAGTAATCCATATCATTCGTCTGTGAGCCTCATTTTGAAACCTTTGTGCGTGTGGTCTATTTTTAACTGCTAGCCATCTTGGATTCAAAGCGAGGCAATGCTTTGTTTTTGCTAGGCTAAACTCGTTCTGCTATTTCCTCAGTGCGAGGTTAACCTAGCAAAAACAACCGAACGCCTCGTTTTGAATCCAAGATGGCCACCAGGTGAAAAGAGTGAACTGATGAGCATGGGTTCTCTGAAGAGTTGAATATCGTTGAAACTTATAAATTAAGAATTAAATCTAATTCCAAGTGATATGCCATACATGGTCAACTGAGAATGAATATTTCACTAATGCTCTTTTCAAAGCGTATTGATAAATAACTATATCAAGCTTACGCTGTAAGGTGGATTAGTGTTTTTGAGAAATAGTGTACTCAATGGGCCTGGTTAGCTCAGTTGGTAGAGCATGGGACTCTTAATCCCAGGGTCGTGGGTTCGAGCCCCACATCGGGCGTTTCCATCTCAACGTTTTAGCAAATATACTGAGTGTAAAACCACCAGTGTTAGAAGAAAACTATTTTTATTGAGAATTCTTTTTCGTTTCAATTCCTTGATTTTCAGGAGTCTATATTCTGAGGACACTTCAAAGCCAAAGCACACAACATCTGCATTCACACGTGACAGTGCCATTTTCGGAAATCATTTAAAGGGAGTGTGAATCATGCCATTCGTCCAATGTATCTCTCTTTACCCTATTCTGCAGGCAGTACCGAGCACCAAATGGATTCTGGAAATATGAATGAGAAAACATTCACAAGACATCATTCGTTTTAATCAACAGTGTGAAAAGCTGAAAATGACGTTGAACCTAGTGGAAATCAAGACAAAATATAAAATAATGGCGGCCGAGTTAACAAGTACTCGGATTTGGTAAAAATGATTTTCGAGATCCTATTGTAAAAGAGGACTTTCTCGTGATTTCTGATTGGATAGCGATTCATTAAGTCACATTGAGCTGCAATATGTTGAAATAGTATTCTGTATGTGCCGTACAAGCAGAACATTTGCGCTGTATTTCCCTTGAATGTCGTACATTCTACCAAATTGACGGTAATATCATTCGTTAAAGTTAGCGATAAAAAACATCGTATAGGCAGTCAATGTTTGTAGACAAAACAATGAAAGCATTTTCTCGGGTCGTGCAAAACATATGAGTGATTATTTGCGTCGGCCGGGAATCGCACCCGGGTCAACTGCTTGGAAGGCAGCTATGCTCACCACTATACCACCGACGCTTCTATGAAGTTCCAAAAGCGCAAGTTTATCTATTCACCTAGAGAGATGAACGAAATACTCCTTTTCTAACTGCGATAGAGGCAGTGGCCGTGCTGTTTGAAAATGATCATCACATCATCTAGTCCCTGACATCAATAGATCAATAGGTTTCTCTCGATATATCATTCCGTTGTGGCGAAAAAGGTTTCAATGTGAGACTCAGAGATCAATGAAATTCATTCTTGCCTCACCGAGAAAGTAATCCATATCATTCGTCTGTGAGCCTCATTTTGAAACCTTTGTGCGTGTGGTCTATTTTTAACTGCTAGCCATCTTGGATTCAAAGCGAGGCAATGCTTTGTTTTTGCTAGGCTAAACTCGTTCTGCTATTTTCTCAGTGCGAGGTTAACCTAGCAAAAACAACCGAACGCCTCGTTTTGAATCCAAGATGGCCACCAAGTGAAAAGAGTGAACTGATGAGCGTGGGTTCTCTGAAGAGTTGAATATCGTTGAAACTTATACATTAAGAATTAAATCTAATTCCAAGTGATATGCCATACATGGTCAACTGAGAATGAATATTTCACTAATGCTCTTTTCAAAGCGTATTGATAAATAACTATATCAAGCTTACGCTGTAAGGTGTATTAGTGTTTTTGAGAAATAGTGTACTCAATGGGCCTGGTTAGCTCAGTTGGTAGAGCATGGGACTCTTAATCCCAGGGTCGTGGGTTCGAGCCCCACATCGGGCGTTTCCATCTCAACGTTTTAGCAAATATACTGAGTGTAAAACCACCAGTGTTAGAAGAAAACTATTTTTATTGAGAATTCTTTTTCGTTTCAATTCCTTGATTTTCAGGAGTCTATATTCTGAGGACACTTCAAAGCCAAAGCACACAACATCTGCATTCACACGTGACAGTGCCATTTTCGGAAATCATTTAAAGGGAGTGTGAATCATGCCATTCGTCCAATGTATCTCTCTTTACCCGATTCTGCAGGCAGTACCGAGCACCAAATGGATTCTGGAAATATGAATGAGAAAATATTCACAAGACATCATTCGTTTTAATCAACAGTGTGAAAAGCTGAAAATGACGTTGAACCTAGTGGAAATCAAGACAAAATATAAAATAATGGCGGCCGAGTTAACAAGTACTCGGATTTGGTAAAAATGATTTTCGAGATCCTATTGTAAAAGAGGACTTTCTCGTGATTTCTGATTGGATAGCGATTCATTAAGTCACATTGAGCTGCAATATGTTGAAATAGTATTCTGTATGTGCGGTACAAGCAGAACATTTGCGCTGTATTTCCCTTGAATGTCGTACATTCTACCAAATTGACGGTAATATCATTCGTTAAAGTTAGCGATAAAAAACATCGTATAGGCAGTCAATGTTTGTAGACAAAACAATGAAAGCATTTTCTCGGGTCGTGCAAAACATATGAGTGATTATTTGCGTCGGCCGGGAATCGCACCCGGATCAACTGCTTGGAAGGCAGCTATGCTCACCACTATACCACCGACGCTTCTATGAAGTTCCAAAAGCGCAAGTTTATCTATTCACCTAGAGAGATGAACGAAATACTCCTTTTCTAACTGCGATAGAGGCAGTGGCCGTGCTGTTTGAAAATGATCATCACATCATCTAGTCCCTGACATCAATAGATCAATAGGTTTCTCTCGATATATCATTCCGTTGTGGCGAAAAAGGTTTCAATGTGAGACTCAGAGATCAATGAAATTCATTCTTGCCTCACCGAGAAAGTAATCCATATCATTCGTCTGTGAGCCTCATTTTGAAACCTTTGTGCGTGTGGTCTATTTTTAACTGCTAGCCATCTTGGATTCAAAGCGAGGCAATGCTTTGTTTTTGCTAGGCTAAACTCGTTCTGCTATTTTCTCAGTGCGAGGTTAACCTAGCAAAAACAACCGAACGCCTCGTTTTGAATCCAAGATGGCCACCAAGTGAAAAGAGTGAACTGATGAGCATGGGTTCTCTGAAGAGTTGAATATCGTTGAAACTTATAAATTAAGAATTAAATCTAATTCCAAGTGATATGCCATACATGGTCAACTGAGAATGAATATTTCACTAATGCTCTTTTCAAAGCGTATTGATAAATAACTATATCAAGCTTACGCTGTAAGGTGGATTAGTGTTTTTGAGAAATAGTGTACTCAATGGGCCTGGTTAGCTCAGTTGGTAGAGCATGGGACTCTTAATCCCAGGGTCGTGGGTTCGAGCCCCACATCGGGCGTTTCCATCTCAACGTTTTAGCAAATATACTGAGTGTAAAACCACCAGTGTTAGAAGAAAACTATTTTTATTGAGAATTCTTTTTCGTTTCAATTCCTTGATTTTCAGGAGTCTATATTCTGAGGACACTTCAAAGCCAAAGCACACAACATCTGCATTCACACGTGACAGTGCCATTTTCGGAAATCATTTAAAGGGAGTGTGAATCATGCCATTCGTCCAATGTATTTCTCTTTACCCGATTCTGCAGGCAGTACCGAGCACCAAATGGATTCTGGAAATATGAATGAGAAAATATTCACAAGACATCATTCGTTTTAATCAACAGTGTGAAAAGCTGAAAATGACGTTGAACCTATTGGAAATCAAGACAAAATATAAAATAATGGCGGCCGAGTTAACAAGTACTCGGATTTGGAAAAAATGATTTTCGAGATCCTATTGTAAAAGAGGACTTTCTCGTGATTTCTGATTGGATAGCGATTCATTAAGTCACATTGAGCTGCAATATGTTGAAATAGTATTCTGTATGTGCCGTACAAGCAGAACATTTGCGCTGTATTTCCCTTGAATGTCGTACATTCTACCAAATTGACGGTAATATCATTCGTTAAAGTTAGCGATAAAAAACATCGTAGGCAGTCAATGTTTGTAGACAAAACAATGAAAGCATTTTCTCGGGTCGTGCAAAACATATGAGTGATTATTTGCGTCGGCCGCGAATCGAACCCGGGTCAACTGCTTGGAAGGCAGCTATGCTCACCACTATACCACCGACGCTTCTATGAAGTTCCAAAAGCGCAAGTTTATCTATTCACCTAGAGAGATGAACGAAATACTCCTTTTCTAACTGCGATAGAGGCAGTGGCCGTGCTGTTTGAAAATGATCATCACATCATCTAGTCCCTGACATCAATAGATCAATAGGTTTCTTTCGATATATCATTCCGTTGTGGCGAAAAAGGTTTCAATGTGAGACTCAGAGATCAATGAAATTCATTCTTGCCTCACCGAGAAAGTAATCCATATCATTCGTCTGTGAGCCTCATTTTGAAACCTTTGTGCGTGTGGTCTATTTTTAACTGCTAGCCATCTTGGATTCAAAGCGAGGCAATGCTTTGTTTTTGCTAGGCTAAACTCGTTCTGCTATTTCCTCAGTGCGAGGTTAACCTAGCAAAAACAACCGAACGCCTCGTTTTGAATCCAAGATGGCCACCAGGTGAAAAGAGTGAACTGATGAGCATGGGTTCTCTGAAGAGTTGAATATCGTTGAAACTTATAAATTAAGAATTAAATCTAATTCCAAGTGATATGCCATACATGGTCAACTGAGAATGAATATTTCACTAATGCTCTTTTCAAAGCGTATTGATAAATAACTATATCAAGCTTACGCTGTAAGGTGGATTAGTGTTTTTGAGAAATAGTGTACTCAATGGGCCTGGTTAGCTCAGTTGGTAGAGCATGGGACTCTTAATCCCAGGGTCGTGGGTTCGAGCCCCACATCGGGCGTTTCCATCTCAACGTTTTAGCAAATATACTGAGTGTAAAACCACCAGTGTTAGAAGAAAACTATTTTTATTGAGAATTCTTTTTCGTTTCAATTCCTTGATTTTCAGGAGTCTATATTCTGAGGACACTTCAAAGCCAAAGCACACAATATCTGCATTCACACGTGACAGTGCCATTTTCGGAAATCATTTAAAGGGAGTGTGAATCATGCCATTCGTCCAATGTATCTCTCTTTACCCGATTCTGCAGGCAGTACCGAGCACCAAATGGATTCTGGAAATATGAATGAGAAAACATTCACAAGACATCATTCGTTTTAATCAACAGTGTGAAAAGCTGAAAATGACGTTGAACCTAGTGGAAATCAAGACAAAATATAAAATAATGGCGGCCGAGTTAACAAGTACTCGGATTTGGTAAAAATGATTTTCGAGATCCTATTGTAAAAGAGGACTTTCTCGTGATTTCTGATTGGATAGCGATTCATTAAGTCACATTGAGCTGCAATATGTTGAAATAGTATTCTGTATGTGCCGTACAAGCAGAACATTTGCGCTGTATTTCCCTTGAATGTCGTACATTCTACCAAATTGACGGTAATATCATTCGTTAAAGTTAGCGATAAAAAACATCGTAGGCAGTCAATGTTTGTAGACAAAACAATGAAAGCATTTTCTCGGGTCGTGCAAAACATATGAGTGATTATTTGCGTCGGCCGGGAATCGAACCCGGGTCAACTGCTTGGAAGGCAGCTATGCTCACCACTATACCACCGACGCTTCTATGAAGTTCCAAAAGCGCAAGTTTATCTATTCACCTAGAGAGATGAACGAAATACTCCTTTTCTAACTGCGATAGAGGCAGTGGCCGTGCTGTTTGAAAATGATCATCACATCATCTAGTCCCTGACATCAATAGATCAATAGGTTTCTCTCGATATATCATTCCGTTGTGGCGAAAAAGGTTTCAATGTGAGACTCAGAGATCAATGAAATTCATTCTTGCCTCACCGAGAAAGTAATCCATATCATTCGTCTGTGAGCCTCATTTTGAAACCTTTGTGCGTGTGGTCTATTTTTAACTGCTAGCCATCTTGGATTCAAAGCGAGGCAATGCTTTGTTTTTGCTAGGCTAAACTCGTTCTGCTATTTCCTCAGTGCGAGGTTAACCTAGCAAAAACAACCGAACGCCTCGTTTTGAATCCAAGATGGCCACCAAGTGAAAAGAGTGAACTGATGAGCATGGGTTCTCTGAAGAATTGAATATCGTTGAAACTTATAAATTAAGAATTAAATCTAATTCCAAGTGATATGCCATACATGGTCAACTGAGAATGAATATTTCACTAATGCTCTTTTCAAAGCGTATTGATAAAGAACTATATCAAGCTTACGCTGTAAGGTGTATTAGTGTTTTTGAGAAATAGTGTACTCAATGGGCCTGGTTAGCTCAGTTGGTAGAGCATTGGGACTCTTAATCCCAGGGTCGTGGGTTCGAGCCCCACATCGGGCGTTTCCATCTCAATGTTTTAGCAAATATACTGAGTGTAAAACCACCAGTGTTAGAAGAAAACTATTTTTATTGAGAATTCTTTTTCGTTTCAATTCCTTGATTTTCAGGAGTCTATATTCTGAGGACACTTCAAAGCCAAAGCACACAACATCTGCATTCACACGTGACAGTGCCATTTTCGGAAATCATTTAAAGGGAGTGTGAATCATGCCATTCGTCCAATGTATCTCTCTTTACCCGATTCTGCAGGCAGTACCGAGCACCAAATGGATTCTGGAAATATGAATGAGAAAACATTCACAAGACATCATTCGTTTTAATCAACAGTGTGAAAAGCTGAAAATGACGTTGAACCTAGTGGAAATCAAGACAAAATATAAAATAATGGCGGCCGAGTTAACAAGTACTCGGATTTGGTAAAAATGATTTTCGAGATCCTATTGTAAAAGAGGACTTTCTCGTGATTTCTGATTGGATAGCGATTCATTAAGTCACATTGAGCTGCAATATGTTGAAATAGTATTCTGTATGTGCCGTACAAGCAGAACATTTGCGCTGTATTTCCCTTGAATGTCGTACATTCTACCAAATTGACGGTAATATCATTCGTTAAAGTTAGCGATAAAAAACATCGTAGGCAGTCAATGTTTGTAGACAAAACAATGAAAGCATTTTCTCGGGTCGTGCAAAACATATGAGTGATTATTTGCGTCGGCCGGGAATCGAACCCGGGTCAACTGCTTGGAAGGCAGCTATGCTCACCACTATACCACCGACGCTTCTATGAAGTTCCAAAAGCGCAAGTTTATCTATTCACCTAGAGAGATGAACGAAATACTCCTTTTCTAACTGTGATAGAGGCAGTGGCCGTGCTGTTTGAAAATGATCATCACATCATCTAGTCCCTGACATCAATAGATCAATAGGTTTCTTTCGATATATCATTCCGTTGTGGCGAAAAAGGTTTCAATGTGAGACTCAGAGATCAATGAAATTCATTCTTGACTCACCGAGAAAGTAATCCATATCATTCGTCTGTGAGCCTCATTTTGAAACCTTTGTGCGTGTGGTCTATTTTTAACTGCTAGCCATCTTGGATTCAAAGCGAGGCAATGCTTTGTTTTTGCTAGGCTAAACTCGTTCTGCTATTTCCTCAGTGCGAGGTTAACCTAGCAAAAACAACCGAACGCCTCGTTTTGAATCCAAGATGGCCACCAGGTGAAAAGAGTGAACTGATGAGCATGGGTTCTCTGAAGAGTTGAATATCGTTGAAACTTATAAATTAAGAATTAAATCTAATTCCAAGTGATATGCCATACATGGTCAACTGAGAATGAATATTTCACTAATGCTCTTTTCAAAGCGTATTGATAAAGAACTATATCAAGCTTACGCTGTAAGCTGTATTAGTGTTTTTGAGAAATAATGTACTCAATGGGCCTGGTTAGCTCAGTTGGTAGAGCATGGGACTCTTAATCCGAGGGTCGTGGGTTCGAGCCCCACATCGGGCGTTTCCATCTCAACGTTTTAGCAAATATACTGAGTGTAAAACCACCAGTGTTAGAAGAAAACTATTTTTATTGAGAATTCTTTTTCGTTTCAATTCCTTGATTTTCAGGAGTCTATATTCTGAGGACACTTCAAAGCCAAAGCACACAACATCTGCATTCACACGTGACAGTGCCATTTTCGGAAATCATTTAAAGGGAGTGTGAATCATGCCATTCGTCCAATGTATCTCTCTTTACCCGATTCTGCAGGCAGTACCGAGCACCAAATGGATTCTGGAAATATGAATGAGAAAATATTCACAAGACATCATTCGTTTTAATCAACAGTGTGAAAAGCTGAAAATGACGTTGAACCTAGTGGAAATCAAGACGAAATATAAAATAATGGCGGCCGAGTTAACAAGTACTCGGATTTGGTAAAAATGATTTTCGAGATCCTATTGTAAAAGAGGACTTTCTCGTGATTTCTGATTGGATAGCGATTCATTAAGTCACATTGAGCTGCAATATGTTGAAATAGTATTCTGTATGTGCCGTACAAGCAGAACATTTGCGCTGTATTTCCCTTGAATGTCGTACATTCTACCAAATTGACGGTAATATCATTCGTTAAAGTTAGCGATAAAAAAAATCGTATAGGCAGTCAATGTTTGTAGACAAAACAATGAAAGCATTTTCTCGGGTCGTGCAAAACATATGAGTGATTATTTGCGTCGGCCGGGAATCGCACCCGGGTCAACTGCTTGGAAGGCAGCTATGCTCACCACTATACCACCGACGCTTCTATGAAGTTCCAAAAGCGCAAGTTTATCTATTCACCTAGAGAGATGAACGAAATACTCCTTTTCTAACTGCGATAGAGGCAGTGGCCGTGCTGTTTGAAAATGATCATCACATCATCTAGTCCCTGACATCAATAGATCAATAGGTTTCTCTCGATATATCATTCCGTTGTGGCGAAAAAGGTTTCAATGTGAGACTCAGAGATCAATGAAATTCATTCTTGCCTCACCGAGAAAGTAATCCATATCATTCGTCTGTGAGCCTCATTTTGAAACCTTTGTGCGTGTGGTCTATTTTTAACTGCTAGCCATCTTGGATTCAAAGCGAGGCAATGCTTTGTTTTTGCTAGGCTAAACTCGTTCTGCTATTTTCTCAGTGCGAGGTTAACCTAGCAAAAACAACCGAACGCCTCGTTTTGAATCCAAGATGGCCACCAAGTGAAAAGAGTGAACTGATGAGCATGGGTTCTCTGAAGAGTTGAATATCGTTGAAACTTATAAATTAAGAATTAAATCTAATTCCAAGTGATATGCCATACATGGTCAACTGAGAATGAATATTTCACTAATGCTCTTTTCAAAGCGTATTGATAAATAACTATATCAAGCTTACGCTGTAAGGTGGATTAGTGTTTTTGAGAAATAGTGTACTCAATGGGCCTGGTTAGCTCAGTTGGTAGAGCATGGGACTCTTAATCCCAGGGTCGTGGGTTCGAGCCCCACATCGGGCGTTTCCATCTCAACGTTTTAGCAAATATACTGAGTGTAAAACCACCAGTGTTAGAAGAAAACTATTTTTATTGAGAATTCTTTTTCGTTTCAATTCCTTGATTTTCAGGAGTCTATATTCTGAGGACACTTCAAAGCCAAAGCACACAACATCTGCATTCACACGTGACAGTGCCATTTTCGGAAATCATTTAAAGGGAGTGTGAATCATGCCATTCGTCCAATGTATTTCTCTTTACCCGATTCTGCAGGCAGTACCGAGCACCAAATGGATTCTGGAAATATGAATGAGAAAATATTCACAAGACATCATTCGTTTTAATCAACAGTGTGAAAAGCTGAAAATGACGTTGAACCTATTGGAAAACAAGACAAAATATAAAATAATGGCGGCCGAGTTAACAAGTACTCGGATTTGGAAAAAATTATTTTCGAGATCCTATTGTAAAAGAGGACTTTCTCGTGATTTCTGATTGGATAGCGATTCATTAAGTCACATTGAGCTGCAATATGTTGAAATAGTATTCTGTATGTGCCGTACAAGCAGAACATTTGCGCTGTATTTCCCTTGAATGTCGTACATTCTACCAAATTGACGGTAATATCATTCGTTAAAGTTAGCGATAAAAAACATCGTAGGCAGTCAATGTTTGTAGACAAAACAATGAAAGCATTTTCTCGGGTCGTGCAAAACATATGAGTGATTATTTGCGTCGGCCGGGAATCGAACCCGGGTCAACTGCTTGGAAGGCAGCTATGCTCACCACTATACCACCGACGCTTCTATGAAGTTCCAAAAGCGCAAGTTTATCTATTCACCTAGAGAGATGAACGAAATACTCCTTTTCTAACTGCGATAGAGGCAGTGGCCGTGCTGTTTGAAAATGATCATCACATCATCTAGTCCCTGACATCAATAGATCAATAGGTTTCTTTCGATATATCATTCCGTTGTGGCGAAAAAGGTTTCAATGTGAGACTCAGAGATCAATGAAATTCATTCTTGCCTCACCGAGAAAGTAATCCATATCATTCGTCTGTGAGCCTCATTTTGGAACCTTTGTGCGTGTGGTCTATTTTTAACTGCTAGCCATCTTGGATTCAAAGCGAGGCAATGCTTTGTTTTTGCTAGGCTAAACTCGTTCTGCTATTTCCTCAGTGCGAGGTTAACCTAGCAAAAACAACCGAACGCCTCGTTTTGAATCCAAGATGGCCACCAGGTGAAAAGAGTGAACTGATGAGCATGGGTTCTCTGAAGAGTTGAATATCGTTGAAACTTATAAATTAAGAATTAAATCTAATTCCAAGTGATATGCCATACATGGTCAACTGAGAATGAATATTTCACTAATGCTCTTTTCAAAGCGTATTGATAAATAACTATATCAAGCTTACGCTGTAAGGTGGATTAGTGTTTTTGAGAAATAGTGTACTCAATGGGCCTGGTTAGCTCAGTTGGTAGAGCATGGGACTCTTAATCCCAGGGTCGTGGGTTCGAGCCCCACATCGGGCGTTTCCATCTCAACGTTTTAGCAAATATACTGAGTGTAAAACCACCAGTGTTAGAAGAAAACTATTTTTATTGAGAATTCTTTTTCGTTTCAATTCCTTGATTTTCAGGAGTCTATATTCTGAGGACACTTCAAAGCCAAAGCACACAATATCTGCATTCACACGTGACAGTGCCATTTTCGGAAATCATTTAAAGGGAGTGTGAATCATGCCATTCGTCCAATGTATCTCTCTTTACCCGATTCTGCAGGCAGTACCGAGCACCAAATGGATTCTGGAAATATGAATGAGAAAACATTCACAAGACATCATTCGTTTTAATCAACAGTGTGAAAAGCTGAAAATGACGTTGAACCTAGTGGAAATCAAGACAAAATATAAAATAATGGCGGCCGAGTTAACAAGTACTCGGATTTGGTAAAAATGATTTTCGAGATCCTATTGTAAAAGAGGACTTTCTCGTGATTTCTGATTGGATAGCGATTCATTAAGTCACATTGAGCTGCAATATGTTGAAATAGTATTCTGTATGTGCCGTACAAGCAGAACATTTGCGCTGTATTTCCCTTGAATGTCGTACATTCTACCAAATTGACGGTAATATCATTCGTTAAAGTTAGCGATAAAAAACATCGTAGGCAGTCAATGTTTGTAGACAAAACAATGAAAGCATTTTCTCGGGTCGTGCAAAACATATGAGTGATTATTTGCGTCGGCCGGGAATCGAACCCGGGTCAACTGCTTGGAAGGCAGCTATGCTCACCACTATACCACCGACGCTTCTATGAAGTTCCAAAAGCGCAAGTTTATCTATTCACCTAGAGAGATGAACGAAATACTCCTTTTCTAACTGCGATAGAGGCAGTGGCCGTGCTGTTTGAAAATGATCATCACATCATCTAGTCCCTGACATCAATAGATCAATAGGTTTCTTTCGATATATCATTCCGTTGTGGCGAAAAAGGTTTCAATGTGAGACTCAGAGATCAATGAAATTCATTCTTGCCTCACCGAGAAAGTAATCCATATCATTCGTCTGTGAGCCTCATTTTGAAACCTTTGTGCGTGTGGTCTATTTTTAACTGCTAGCCATCTTGGATTCAAAGCGAGGCAATGCTTTGTTTTTGCAAGGCTAAACTCGTTCTGCTATTTCCTCAGTGCGAGGTTAACCTAGCAAAAACAACCGAACGCCTCGTTTTGAATCCAAGATGGCCACCAAGTGAAAAGAGTGAACTGATGAGCATGGGTTCTCTGAAGAATTGAATATCGTTGAAACTTATAAATTAAGAATTAAATCTAATTCCAAGTGATATGCCATACATGGTCAACTGAGAATGAATATTTCACTAATGCTCTTTTCAAAGCGTATTGATAAAGAACTATATCAAGCTTACGCTGTAAGGTGTATTAGTGTTTTTGAGAAATAGTGTACTCAATGGGCCTGGTTAGCTCAGTTGGTAGAGCATTGGGACTCTTAATCCCAGGGTCGTGGGTTCGAGCCCCACATCGGGCGTTTCCATCTCAATGTTTTAGCAAATATACTGAGTGTAAAACCACCAGTGTTAGAAGAAAACTATTTTTATTGAGAATTCTTTTTCGTTTCAATTCCTTGATTTTCAGGAGTCTATATTCTGAGGACACTTCAAAGCCAAAGCACACAACATCTGCATTCACACGTGACAGTGCCATTTTCGGAAATCATTTAAAGGGAGTGTGAATCATGCCATTCGTCCAATGTATCTCTCTTTACCCGATTCTGCAGGCAGTACCGAGCACCAAATGGATTCTGGAAATATGAATGAGAAAACATTCACAAGACATCATTCGTTTTAATCAACAGTGTGAAAAGCTGAAAATGACGTTGAACCTAGTGGAAATCAAGACAAAATATAAAATAATGGCGGCCGAGTTAACAAGTACTCGGATTTGGTAAAAATGATTTTCGAGATCCTATTGTAAAAGAGGACTTTCTCGTGATTTCTGATTGGATAGCGATTCATTAAGTCACATTGAGCTGCAATATGTTGAAATAGTATTCTGTATGTGCCGTACAAGCAGAACATTTGCGCTGTATTTCCCTTGAATGTCGTACATTCTACCAAATTGACGGTAATATCATTCGTTAAAGTTAGCGATAAAAAACATCGTAGGCAGTCAATGTTTGTAGACAAAACAATGAAAGCATTTTCTCGGGTCGTGCAAAACATATGAGTGATTATTTGCGTCGGCCGGGAATCGAACCCGGGTCAACTGCTTGGAAGGCAGCTATGCTCACCACTATACCACCGACGCTTCTATGAAGTTCCAAAAGCGCAAGTTTATCTATTCACCTAGAGAGATGAACGAAATACTCCTTTTCTAACTGTGATAGAGGCAGTGGCCGTGCTGTTTGAAAATGATCATCACATCATCTAGTCCCTGACATCAATAGATCAATAGGTTTCTTTCGATATATCATTCCGTTGTGGCGAAAAAGGTTTCAATGTGAGACTCAGAGATCAATGAAATTCATTCTTGACTCACCGAGAAAGTAATCCATATCATTCGTCTGTGAGCCTCATTTTGAAACCTTTGTGCGTGTGGTCTATTTTTAACTGCTAGCCATCTTGGATTCAAAGCGAGGCAATGCTTTGTTTTTGCTAGGCTAAACTCGTTCTGCTATTTCCTCAGTGCGAGGTTAACCTAGCAAAAACAACCGAACGCCTCGTTTTGAATCCAAGATGGCCACCAGGTGAAAAGAGTGAACTGATGAGCATGGGTTCTCTGAAGAGTTGAATATCGTTGAAACTTATAAATTAAGAATTAAATCTAATTCCAAGTGATATGCCATACATGGTCAACTGAGAATGAATATTTCACTAATGCTCTTTTCGAAGCGTATTGATAAAGAACTATATCAAGCTTACGCTGTAAGGTGTATTAGTGTTTTTGAGAAATAATGTACTCAATGGGCCTGGTTAGCTAAGTTGGTAGAGCATGGGACTCTTAATCCGAGGGTCGTGGGTTCGAGCCCCACATCGGGCGTTTCCATCTCAACGTTTTAGCAAATATACTGAGTGTAAAACCACCAGTGTTAGAAGAAAACTATTTTTATTGAGAATTCTTTTTCGTTTCAATTCCTTGATTTTCAGGAGTCTATATTCTGAGGACACTTCAAAGCCAAAGCACACAACATCTGCATTCACACGTGACAGTGCCATTTTCGGAAATCATTTAAAGGGAGTGTGAATCATGCCATTCGTCCAATGTATCTCTCTTTACCCGATTCTGCAGGCAGTACCGAGCACCAAATGGATTCTGGAAATATGAATGAGAAAATATTCACAAGACATCATTCGTTTTAATCAACAGTGTGAAAAGCTGAAAATGACGTTGAACCTAGTGGAAATCAAGACAAAATATAAAATAATGGCGGCCGAGTTAACAAGTACTCGGATTTGGTAAAAATGATTTTCGAGATCCTATTGTAAAAGAGGACTTTCTCGTGATTTCTGATTGGATAGCGATTCATTAAGTCACATTGAGCTGCAATATGTTGAAATAGTATTCTGTATGTGCCGTACAAGCAGAACATTTGCGCTGTATTTCCCTTGAATGTCGTACATTCTACCAAATTGACGGTAATATCATTCGTTAAAGTTAGCGATAAAAAACATCGTAGGCAGTCAATGTTTGTAGACAAAACAATGAAAGCATTTTCTCGGGTCGTGCAAAACATATGAGTGATTATTTGCGTCGGCCGGGAATCGAACCCGGGTCAACTGCTTGGAAGGCAGCTATGCTCACCACTATACCACCGACGCTTCTATGAAGTTCCAAAAGCGCAAGTTTATCTATTCACCTAGAGAGATGAACGAAATACTCCTTTTCTAACTGCGATAGAGGCAGTGGCCGTGCTGTTTGAAAATGATCATCACATCATCTAGTCCCTGACATCAATAGATCAATAGGTTTCTTTCGATATATCATTCCGTTGTGGCGAAAAAGGTTTCAATGTGAGACTCAGAGATCAATGAAATTCATTCTTGACTCACCGAGAAAGTAATCCATATCATTCGTCTGTGAGCCTCATTTTGAAACCTTTGTGCGTGTGGTCTATTTTTAACTGCTAGCCATCTTGGATTCAAAGCGAGGCAATGCTTTGTTTTTGCTAGGCTAAACTCGTTCTGCTATTTCCTCAGTGCGAGGTTAACCTAGCAAAAACAACCGAACGCCTCGTTTTGAATCCAAGATGGCCACCAGGTGAAAAGAGTGAACTGATGAGCATGGGTTCTCTGAAGAGTTGAATATCGTTGAAACTTATAAATTAAGAATTAAATCTAATTCCAAGTGATATGCCATACATGGTCAACTGAGAATGAATATTTCACTAATGCTCTTTTCGAAGCGTATTGATAAAGAACTATATCAAGCTTACGCTGTAAGGTGTATTAGTGTTTTTGAGAAATAATGTACTCAATGGGCCTGGTTAGCTAAGTTGGTAGAGCATGGGACTCTTAATCCGAGGGTCGTGGGTTCGAGGCCCACATCGGGCGTTTCCATCTCAACGTTTTAGCAAATATACTGAGTGTAAAACCACCAGTGTTAGAAGAAAACTATTTTTATTGAGAATTCTTTTTCGTTTCAATTCCTTGATTTTCAGGAGTCTATATTCTGAGGACACTTCAAAGCCAAAGCACACAACATCTGCATTCACACGTGACAGTGCCATTTTCGGAAATCATTTAAAGGGAGTGTGAATCATGCCATTCGTCCAATGTATCTCTCTTTACCCGATTCTGCAGGCAGTACCGAGCACCAAATGGATTCTGGAAATATGAATGAGAAAATATTCACAAGACATCATTCGTTTTAATCAACAGTGTGAAAAGCTGAAAATGACGTTGAACCTAGTGGAAATCAAGACAAAATATAAAATAATGGCGGCCGAGTTAACAAGTACTCGGATTTGGTAAAAATGATTTTCGAGATCCTATTGTAAAAGAGGACTTTCTCGTGATTTCTGATTGGATAGCGATTCATTAAGTCACATTGAGCTGCAATATGTTGAAATAGTATTCTGTATGTGCCGTACAAGCAGAACATTTGCGCTGTATTTCCCTTGAATGTCGTACATTCTACCAAATTGACGGTAATATCATTCGTTAAAGTTAGCGATAAAAAACATCGTAGGCAGTCAATGTTTGTAGACAAAACAATGAAAGCATTTTCTCGGGTCGTGCAAAACATATGAGTGATTATTTGCGTCGGCCGGGAATCGAACCCGGGTCAACTGCTTGGAAGGCAGCTATGCTCACCACTATACCACCGACGCTTCTATGAAGTTCCAAAAGCGCAAGTTTATCTATTCACCTAGAGAGATGAACGAAATACTCCTTTTCTAACTGCGATAGAGGCAGTGGCCGTGCTGTTTGAAAATGATCATCACATCATCTAGTCCCTGACATCAATAGATCAATAGGTTTCTTTCGATATATCATTCCGTTGTGGCGAAAAAGGTTTCAATGTGAGACTCAGAGATCAATGAAATTCATTCTTGCCTCACCGAGAAAGTAATCCATATCATTCGTCTGTGAGCCTCATTTTGAAACCTTTGTGCGTGTGGTCTATTTTTAACTGCTAGCCATCTTGGATTCAAAGGGAGGCAATGCTTTGTTTTTGCTAGGCTAAACTCGTTCTGCTATTTCCTCAGTGCGAGGTTAACCTAGCAAAAACAACCGAACGCCTCGTTTTGAATCCAAGATGGCCACCAGGTGAAAAGAGTGAACTGATGAGCAAGGGTTTTCTGAAGAGTTGAATATCGTTGAAACTTATAAATTAAGAATTAAATCTAATTCCAAGTGATATGCCATACATGGTCAACTGAGAATGAATATTTCACTAATGCTCTTTTCAAAGCGTATTGATAAATAACTATATCAAGCTTACGCTGTAAGGTGTATTAGTGTTTTTGAGAAATAGTGTACTCAATGGGCCTGGTTAGCTCAGTTGGTAGAGCATGGGACTCTTAATCCCAGGGTCGTGGGTTCGAGCCCCACATCGGGCGTTTCCATCTCAACGTTTTAGCAAATATACTGAGTGTAAAACCACCAGTGTTAGAAGAAAACTATTTTTATTGAGAATTCTTTTTCGTTTCAATTCCTTGATTTTCAGGAGTCTATATTCTGAGGACACTTCAAAGCCAAAGCACACAACATCTGCATTCACACGTGACAGTGCCATTTTCGGAAATCATTTAAAGGGAGTGTGAATCATGCCATTCGTCCAATGTATCTCTCTTTACCCGATTCTGCAGGCAGTACCGAGCACCAAATGGATTCTGGAAATATGAATGAGAAAACATTCACAAGACATCATTCGTTTTAATCAACAGTGTGAAAAGCTGAAAATGACGTTGAACCTAGTGGAAATCAAGACAAAATATAAAATAATGGCGGCCGAGTTAACAAGTACTCGGATTTGGTAAAAATGATTTTCGAGATCCTATTGTAAAAGAGGACTTTCTCGTGATTTCTGATTGGATAGCGATTCATTAAGTCACATTGAGCTGCAATATGTTGAAATAGTATTCTGTATGTGCCGTACAAGCAGAACATTTGCGCTGTATTTCCCTTGAATGTCGTACATTCTACCAAATTGACGGTAATATCATTCGTTAAAGTTAGCGATAAAAAACATCGTAGGCAGTCAATGTTTGTAGACAAAACAATGAAAGCATTTTCTCGGGTCGTGCAAAATATATGAGTGATTATTTGCGTCGGCCGGGAATCGAACCCGGGTCAACTGCTTGGAAGGCAGCTATGCTCACCACTATACCACCGACGCTTCTATGAAGTTCCAAAAGCGCAAGTTTATCTATTCACCTAGAGAGATGAACGAAATACTCCTTTTCTAACTGCGATACAGGCAGTGGCCGTGCTGTTTGAAAATGATCATCACATCATCTAGTCTCTGATATCAATAGATCAATAGGTTTCTTTCGATATATCATTCCGTTTTGGCGAAAGAGGTTTCAATGTGAGACTCAGAGATCAATGAAATTCATTCTTGCCTCACCGAGAAAGTAATCCATATCATTCGTCTGTGAGCCTCATTTTGAAACCTTTGTGCGTGTGGTCTATTTTTAACTGCTAGCCATCTTGGATTCAAAGCGAGGCAATGCTTTGTTTTTGCTAGGCTAAACTCGTTCTGCTATTTCCTCAGTGCGAGGTTAACCTAGCAAAAACAACCGAACGCCTCGTTTTGAATCCAAGATGGCCACCAGGTGAAAAGAGTGAACTGATGAGCATGGGTTCTCTGAAGAGTTGAATATCGTTGAAACTTATAAATTAAGCATTAAATCTAATTCCAAGTGATATGCCATACATGGTCAACTGAGAATGAATATTTCACTAATGCTCTTTTCAAAGCGTATTGATAAATAACTATATCAAGCTTACGCTGTAAGGTGTATTAGTGTTTTTGAGAAATAGTGTACTCAATGGGCCTGGTTAGCTCAGTTGGTAGAGCATGGGACTCTTAATCCCAGGGTCGTGGGTTCGAGCCCCACATCGGGCATTTCCATCTCAGCGTTTTAGCAAATATACTGAGTGTAAAACCACCAGTGTTAGAAGAAAACTATTTTTATTGAGAATTCTTTTTCGTTTCAATTCCTTGATTTTCAGGAGTCTATATTCTGAGGACACTTCAAAGCCAAAGCACACAACATCTGCATTCACACGTGACAGTGCCATTTTCGGAAATCATTTAAAGGGAGTGTGAATCATGCCATTCGTCCAATGTATCTCTCTTTACCCGATTCTGCAGGCAGTACCGAGCACCAAATGGATTCTGGAAATATGAATGAGAAAACATTCACAAGACATCATTCGTTTTAATCAACAGTGTGAAAAGCTGAAAATGACGTTGAACCTAGTGGAAATCAAGACAAAATATAAAATAATGGCGGCCGAGTTAACAAGTACTCGGATTTGGTAAAAATGATTTTCGAGATCCTATTGTAAAAGAGGACTTTCTCGTGATTTCTGATTGGATAGCGATTCATTAAGTCACATTGAGCTGCAATATGTTGAAATAGTATTCTGTATGTGCCGTACAAGCAGAACATTTGCGCTGTATTTCCCTTGAATGTCGTACATTCTACCAAATTGACGGTAATATCATTCGTTAAAGTTAGCGATAAAAAACATCGTAGGCAGTCAATGTTTGTAGACAAAACAATGAAAGCATTTTCTCGGGTCGTGCAAAACATATGAGTGATTATTTGCGTCGGCCGGGAATCGAACCCGGGTCAACTGCTTGGAAGGCAGCTATGCTCACCACTATACCACCGACGCTTCTATGAAGTTCCAAAAGCGCAAGTTTATCTATTCACCTAGAGAGATGAACGAAATACTCCTTTTCTAACTGCGATAGAGGCAGTGGCCGTGCTGTTTGAAAATGATCATCACATCATCTAGTCCCTGACATCAATAGATCAATAGGTTTCTTTCGATATATCATTCCGTTGTGGCGAAAAAGGTTTCAATGTGAGACTCAGAGATCAATGAAATTCATTCTTGCCTCACCGAGAAAGTAATCCATATCATTCGTCTGTGAGCCTCATTTTGAAACCTTTGTGCGTGTGGTCTATTTTTAACTGCTAGCCATCTTGGATTCAAAGCGAGGCAATGCTTTGTTTTTGCTAGGCTAAACTCGTTCTGCTATTTCCTCAGTGCGAGGTTAACCTAGCAAAAACAACCGAACGCCTCGTTTTGAATCCAAGATGGCCACCAGGTGAAAAGAGTGAACTGATGAGCAAGGGTTTTCTGAAGAGTTGAATATCGTTGAAACTTATAAATTAAGAATAAAAGCTAATTCCAAGTGATATGCCATACATGGTCAACTGAGAATGAATATTTCACTAATGCTCTTTTCAAAGCGTATTGATAAATAACTATATCAAGCTTACGCTGTAAGGTGTATTAGTGTTTTTGAGAAATAGTGTACTCAATGGGCCTGTTTAGCTCAGTTGGTAGAGCATGGGACTCTTAATCCCAGGGTCGTGGGTTCGAGCCCCACATCGGGCGTTTCCATCCCCAAGTTTTAGCAAATATACTGAGTGTAAAACCACCAGTGTTAGAAGAAAACTATTTTTATTGAGAATTCTTTTTCGTTTCAATTCCTTGATTTTCAGGAGTCTATATTCTGAGGACACTTCAAGGCCAAAGCACACAACATCTGCATTCACACGTGACAGTGCCATTTTCGGAAATCATTTAAAGGGAGTGTGAATCATGCCATTCGTCCAATGTATCTCTCTTTACCCGATTCTGCAGGCAGTACCGAGCACCAAATGGATTCTGGAAATATGAATGAGAAAACATTCACAAGACATCATTCGTTTTAATCAACAGCGTGAAAAGCTGAAAATGACGTTGAACCTAGTGGAAATCAAGACAAAATATAAAATAATGGCGGCCGAGTTAACAAGTACTCGGATTTGGTAAAAATGATTTTCGAGATCCTATTGTAAAAGAGGACTTTCTCGTGATTTCTGATTGGATAGCGATTCATTAAGTCACATTGAGCTGCAATATGTTGAAATAGTATTCTGTATGTGCCGTACAAGCAGACCATTTGCGCTGTATTTCCCTTGAATGTCGTACATTATACCAAATTGACGGTAATATCATTCGTTAAAGTTAGCGATAAAAAAAAACGTAGGCAGTCAATGTTTGTAGACAAAACAATGAAAGCATTTTCTCGCGTCGTGCAAAACATATGAGTGATTATTTGCGTCGGCCGGGAATCGAACCCGGGTCAACTGCTTGGAAGGCAGCTATGCTCACCACTATACCACCGACGCTTCTATGAAGTTCCAAAAGCGCAAGTTTATCTATTCACCTAGAGAGATGAACGAAATACTCCTTTTCTAACTGCGATAGAGGCAGTGGCCGTGCTGTTTGAAAATGATCATCACATCATCTAGTCCCTGACATCAATAGATCAATAGGTTTCTTTCGATATATCATTCCGTTGTGGCGAAAAAGGTTTCAATGTGAGACTCAGAGATCAATGAAATTCATTCTTGCCTCACCGAGAAAGTAATCCATATCATTCGTCTGTGAGCCTCATTTTGAAACCTTTGTGCGTGTGGTCTATTTTTAACTGCTAGCCATCTTGGATTCAAAGCGAGGCAATGCTTTGTTTTTGCTAGGCTAAACTCGTTCTGCTATTTCCTCAGTGCGAGGTTAACCTAGCAAAAACAACCGAACGCCTCGTTTTGAATCCAAGATGGCCACCAGGTGAAAAGAGTGAACTGATGAGCAAGGGTTTTCTGAAGAGTTGAATATCGTTGAAACTTATAAATTAAGAATAAAAGCTAATTCCAAGTGATATGCCATACATGGTCAACTGAGAATGAATATTTCACTAATGCTCTTTTCAAAGCGTATTGATAAATAACTATATCAAGCTTACGCTGTAAGGTGTATTAGTGTTTTTGAGAAATAGTGTACTCAATGGGCCTGGTTAGCTCAGTTGGTAGAGCATGGGACTCTTAATCCCAGGGTCGTGGGTTCGAGCCCCACATCGGGCGTTTCCATCCCCAAGTTTTAGCAAATATACTGAGTGTAAAACCACCAGTGTTAGAAGAAAACTATTTTTATTGAGAATTCTTTTTCGTTTCAATTCCTTGATTTTCAGGAGTCTATATTCTGAGGACACTTCAAGGCCAAAGCACACAACATCTGCATTCACACGTGACAGTGCCATTTTCGGAAATCATTTAAAGGGAGTGTGAATCATGCCATTCGTCCAATGTATCTCTCTTTACCCGATTCTGCAGGCAGTACCGAGCACCAAATGGATTCTGGAAATATGAATGAGAAAACATTCACAAGACATCATTCGTTTTAATCAACAGCGTGAAAAGCTGAAAATGACGTTGAACCTAGTGGAAATCAAGACAAAATATAAAATAATGGCGGCCGAGTTAACAAGTACTCGGATTTGGTAAAAATGATTTTCGAGATCCTATTGTAAAAGAGGACTTTCTCGTGATTTCTGATTGGATAGCGATTCATTAAGTCACATTGAGCTGCAATATGTTGAAATAGTATTCTGTATGTGCCGTACAAGCAGACCATTTGCGCTGTATTTCCCTTGAATGTCGTACATTATACCAAATTGACGGTAATATCATTCGTTAAAGTTAGCGATAAAAAAAAACGTAGGCAGTCAATGTTTGTAGACAAAACAATGAAAGCATTTTCTCGCGTCGTGCAAAACATATGAGTGATTATTTGCGTCGGCCGGGAATCGAACCCGGGTCAACTGCTTGGAAGGCAGCTATGCTCACCACTATACCACCGACGCTTCTATGAAGTTCCAAAAGCGCAAGTTTATCTATTCACCTAGAGAGATGAACGAAATACTCCTTTTCTAACTGCGATAGAGGCAGTGGCCGTGCTGTTTGAAAATGATCATCACATCATCTAGTCCCTGACATCAATAGATCAATAGGTTTCTCTCGATATATCATTCCGTTGTGGCGAAAAAGGTTTCAATGTGAGACTCAGAGATCAATGAAATTCATTCTTGCCTCACCGAGAAAGTAATCCATATCATTCGTCTGTGAGCCTCATTTTGAAACCTTTGTGCGTGTGGTCTATTTTTAACTGCTAGCCATCTTGGATTCAAAGGGAGGCAATGCTTTGTTTTTGCTAGGCTAAACTCGTTCTGCTATTTCCTCAGTGCGAGGTTAACCTAGCAAAAACAACCGAACGCCTCGGTTTGAATCCAAGATGGCCACCAAGTGAAAAGAGTGAACTGATGAGGGTGGGTTCTCTGAAGAGTTGAATATCGTTGAAACTTATAAATTAAGAATTAAATCTAATTCCAAGTGATATGCCATACATGGTCAACTGAGAATGAATATTTCACTAATGCTCTTTTCAAAGCGTATTGATAAATAACTATATCAAGCTTACGCTGTAAGGTGTATTAGTGTTTTTGAGAAATAGTGTACTCAATGGGCCTGGTTAGCTCAGTTGGTAGAGCATGGGACTCTTAATCCCAGGGTCGTGGGTTCGAGCCCCACATCGGGCGTTTCCATCTCAACGTTTTAGCAAATATACTGAGTGTAAAACCACCAGTGTTAGAAGAAAACTATTTTTATTGAGAATTCTTTTTCGTTTCAATTCCTTGATTTTCAGGAGTCTATATTCTGAGGACACTTCAAAGCCAAAGCACACAACATCTGCATTCACACGTGACAGTGCCATTTTCGGAAATCATTTAAAGGGAGTGTGAATCATGCCATTCGTCCAATGTATCTCTCTTTACCCGATTCTGCAGGCAGTACCGAGCACCAAATGGATTCTGGAAATATGAATGAGAAAATATTCACAAGACATCATTCGTTTTAATCAACAGTGTGAAAAGCTGAAAATGACGTTGAACCTAGTGGAAATCAAGACAAAATATAAAATAATGGCGGCCGAGTTAACAAGTACTCGGATTTGGTAAAAATGATTTTCGAGATCCTATTGTAAAAGAGGACTTTCTCGTGATTTCTGATTGGATAGCGATTCATTAAGTCACATTGAGCTGCAATATGTTGAAATAGTATTCTGTATGTGCCGTACAAGCAGAACATTTGCGCTGTATTTCCCTTGAATGTCGTACATTCTACCAAATTGACGGTAATATCATTCGTTAAAGTTAGCGATAAAAAACATCGTAGGCAGTCAATGTTTGTAGACAAAACAATGAAAGCATTTTCTCGGGTCGTGCAAAACATATGAGTGATTATTTGCGTCGGCCGGGAATCGAACCCGGGTCAACTGCTTGGAAGGCAGCTATGCTCACCACTATACCACCGACGCTTCTATGAAGTTCCAAAAGCGCAAGTTTATCTATTCACCTAGAGAGATGAACGAAATACTCCTTTTCTAACTGTGATAGAGGCAGTGGCCGTGCTGTTTGAAAATGATCATCACATCATCTAGTCCCTGACATCAATAGATCAATAGGTTTCTTTCGATATATCATTCCGTTGTGGCGAAAAAGGTTTCAATGTGAGACTCAGAGATCAATGAAATTCATTCTTGACTCACCGAGAAAGTAATCCATATCATTCGTCTGTGAGCCTCATTTTGAAACCTTTGTGCGTGTGGTCTATTTTTAACTGCTAGCCATCTTGGATTCAAAGCGAGGCAATGCTTTGTTTTTGCTAGGCTAAACTCGTTCTGCTATTTCCTCAGTGCGAGGTTAACCTAGCAAAAACAACCGAACGCCTCGTTTTGAATCCAAGATGGCCACCAGGTGAAAAGAGTGAACTGATGAGCATGGGTTCTCTGAAGAGTTGAATATCGTTGAAACTTATAAATTAAGAATTAAATCTAATTCCAAGTGATATGCCATACATGGTCAACTGAGAATGAATATTTCACTAATGCTCTTTTCAAAGCGTATTGATAAAGAACTATATCAAGCTTACGCTGTAAGGTGTATTAGTGTTTTTGAGAAATAGTGTACTCAATGGGCCTGGTTAGCTCAGTTGGTAGAGCATGGGACTCTTAATCCGAGGGTCGTGGGTTCGAGCCCCACATCGGGCGTTTCCATCTCAACGTTTTAGCAAATATACTGAGTGTAAAACCACCAGTGTTAGAAGAAAACTATTTTTATTGAGAATTCTTTTTCGTTTCAATTCCTTGATTTTCAGGAGTCTATATTCTGAGGACACTTCAAAGCCAAAGCACACAACATCTGCATTCACACGTGACAGTGCCATTTTCGGAAATCATTTAAAGGGAGTGTGAATCATGCCATTCGTCCAATGTATCTCTCTTTACCCGATTCTGCAGGCAGTACCGAGCACCAAATGGATTCTGGAAATATGAATGAGAAAATATTCACAAGACATCATTCGTTTTAATCAACAGTGTGAAAAGCTGAAAATGACGTTGAACCTAGTGGAAATCAAGACAAAATATAAAATAATGGCGGCCGAGTTAACAAGTACTCGGATTTGGTAAAAATGATTTTCGAGATCCTATTGTAAAAGAGGACTTTCTCGTGATTTCTGATTGGATAGCGATTCATTAAGTCACATTGAGCTGCAATATGTTGAAATAGTATTCTGTATGTGCCGTACAAGCACACCATTTGCGCTGTATTTCCCTTGAATGTCGTACATTATACCAAATTGACTGTAATATCATTCGTTAAAGTTAGCGATAAAAAAAAACGTAGGCAGTCAATGTTTGTAGACAAAACAATGAAAGCATTTTCTCGCGTCGTGCAAAACATATGAGTGATTATTTGCGTCGGCCGGGAATCGAACCCGGGTCAACTGCTTGGAAGGCAGCTATGCTCACCACTATACCACCGACGCTTCTATGAAGTTCCAAAAGCGCAAGTTTATCTATTCACCTAGAGAGATGAACGAAATACTCCTTTTCTAACTGCGATAGAGGCAGTGGCCGTGCTGTTTGAAAATGATCATCACATCATCTAGTCCCTGACATCAATAGATCAATAGGTTTCTCTCGATATATCATTCCGTTGTGGCGAAAAAGGGAGGTAGGCGCGATATCTGCACATTATCGAATATCCGATATCATAGTATTGATAGTATCGGATATTAGATATTGATAATATCGGATATTATCGGATATTATCGGATATTATCAAGGGATATTATCGGATATTCTCTAATTAGATATCTATTAGATAAAGGTCTCTCTCCACTGTGAAGGACGTCGATATTCGATATTATCGGATATTATCGGATATTCTCTAATTAGATATCTATTAGATAAATGTCTCCCTCTCCTTTGAAGGACGTCGATATTCGATAGTATCGGATATTATCGGATATTCTCTAATTAGATATCTATTAGATAAATGTCTCCCTCTCCTTTGAAGGACGTCGATATTCGATAGTATCGGATATTATCGGATATTCTCTAATTAGATATCTATTTGATAAAGGTCTCACTCTCCTTTGAAGGACGTCGATATTCGATAGTATCGGATATTATCGGATATTCTCTAATTAGATATCTATTAGATAAAGGTCTCTCTCCTCTGTTGAAGGAGGTTGATATTCGATAGTATCGGATATTATCGACTATTTTCTAATTAGACATCTATTAGATATCTACTAGATAAAGGTCTCTCTCCTCTGTGAAGGACGTTGATATTCGATATTATCCGATATTATCGACTATTTTCTAATTAGACATCTAATATATATCTATTAGATAAAGGTCTCCCTCTCCTCTGAAGGACGTCGATATTCGATAGTATCGGATATTATCGGATATTCTCTAATTAGATACCTATTAGATAAAGGTATCTCTCCTCTGTGAAGGAGGTTGATATTCGATATTATCCGATATTATCGACTATTTTCTAATTAGACATCTAATAGATATCTATTAGATAAAGGTCTCCCTCTCCTTTGAAGGACGTCGATATTCGATAGTATCGGATATTATCGGATATTCTCTAATTAGATATCTATTAGATAAAGGTCTCTCTCCTCTGTTGAAGGAGGTTGATATTCGATAGTATCGGATATTATCGACTATTTTCTAATTAGACATCTATTAGATATCTACTAGATAAAGGTCTCTCTCCTCTGTGAAGGACGTTGATATTCGATATTATCCGATATTATCGACTATTTTCTAATTAGACATCTAATATATATATATTAGATAAAGGTCTCCCTCTCCTCTGAAGGACGTCGATATTCGATAGTATCGGATATTATCGGATATTCTCTAATTAGATATCTATTAGATAAAGGTATCTCTCCTCTGTGAAGGACGTTGATATTCGATATTATCCGATATTATCGACTATTTTCTAATTAGACATCTAATAGATATCTATTAGATAAAGGTCTCCCTCTCCTTTGAAGGACGTCGATATTCGATAGTATCGGATATTATCGGATATTCTCTAATTAGATATCTATTAGATAAAGGTCTCACTCTCCTTTGAAGGACGTCGATATTCGATAGTATCGGATATTATCGGATATTCTCTAATTAGATATCTATTAGATAAAGGTCTCTCTCCTCTGTTGAAGGAGGTTGATATTCGATAGTATCGGATATTATCGACTATTTTCTAATTAGACATCTATTAGATATCTACTAGATAAAGGTCTCTCTCCTCTGTGAAGGACGTTGATATTCGATATTATCCGATATTATCGACTATTTTCTAATTAGACATCTAATATATATCTATTAGATAAAGGTCTCCCTCTCCTCTGAAGGACGTCGATATTCGATAGTATCGGATATTATCGGATATTCTCTAATTAGATATCTATTAGATAAAGGTCTCTCTCCTCTGTGAAGGAGGTTGATATTCGATATTATCCGATATTATCGACTATTTTCTAATTAGACATCTAATAGATATCTATTAGATAAAGGTCTCCCTCTCCTTTGAAGGACGTCGATATTCGATAGTATCGGATATTATCGGATATTCTCTAATTAGATATCTATTAGATAAAGGTCTCTCTCCTCTGTGAAGGAGGTTGATATTCGATATTATCCGATATTATCGACTATTTTCTAATTAGACATCTAATAGATATCTATTAGATAAAGGTCTCCCTCTCCTCTGAAGGACGTCGATATTCGATAGTATCGGATATTATCGGATATTCTCTAATTAGATATCTATTAGATAAAGGTCTCTCTCCTCTGTTGAAGGAGGTTGATATTCGATAGTATCGGATATTATCGACTATTTTCTAATTAGACATCTATTAGATATCTACTAGATAAAGGTCTCTCTCCTCTGTGAAGGACGTTGATATTCGATATTATCCGATATTATCGACTATTTTCTAATTAGACATCTATTAGATATCTACTAGATAAAGGTCTCTCTCCTCTGTGAAGGACGTTGATATTCGATAGTATCGGATATTATCGGATATTCTCTAATTAGATATCTATTAGATAAAGGTCTCACTCTCCTTTGAAGGACGTCGATATTCGATAGTATCGGATATTATCGGATATTCTCTAATTAGATATCTATTAGATAAAGGTCTCTCTCCTCTGTTGAAGGAGGTTGATATTCGATATTATCCGATATTTTAGACTATTTTCTAATTAGACATCTAATAGATATCTACTAGATAAAGGTCTCTCTCCTCTGTGAAGGAGGTTGATATTTAATTTAATTTAATTTAATTTAATTTAATTTAATTTAATTTAATTTAATTTAATTTAATTTAATTTAATTTAATTTAATTTAATTTAATTTAATTTAATTTAATTTAATTTAATTTAATTTAATTTAATTTAATTTAATTTAATTTAATTTAATTTAATTTAATTTAATTTAATTTAATTTAATTTAATTTAATTTAATTTAATTTAATTTAATTTAATTTAATTTAATTTAATTTAATTTAATTTAATTTAATTTAATTTAATTTAATTTAATTTAATTTAATTTAATTTAATTTAATTTAATTTAATTTAATTTAATTTAATTTAATTTAATTTAATTTAATTTAATTTAATTGGGGATTAATTTAATTTAATTTTGTTGGGGGGATTTAATTTAATTTAATTTTGTTGGGGGGATTTAATTTAATTTAATTTTGTTGGGGGGATTTAATTTAATTTAATTTAATTTTGTTGGGGGGATTTAAAATAAAACAATTCCACCCACCCCTCGTCCCCTCCCCTACAAAATGTTTTTTGACTCCTCACTCCTCCCCTCTACTTTCTCCACCATCCACCTCAACATTTTATCTAGAAGAAAACTTCTACGAAATAGGTAAACAGTATCTTAAAGTAACAAGTGCCGAGGATCTTGAAGTAACTCCTCGTAGTATCCGTTAGACTGCTTTCCAATTGGAATAAAACACTGACTAGAAGAAAATGGAAGTGTGCAAATAACAAACTTCTAACTCCAGACAACAAAGAAGTGGCTTAAAAAAAACTCTGAATTTCTAACAGCACATGAAACAACCATGAGGGCTGATCGATCCAAGTCAGGAACCAGCTAATTCACAGAACGAATTGGAATTTAGCATCAGTTGTTTTTTGTGGAGGGAGGTAAACCGGAGAAAAAACCCACAGAGCAAGGAAGAGATAATATAGCACCCTACTATTCTCTTGTTCCTTCATCAAAGAATCGCCCACAGTGGATGTGAAAAGACGCAAATATGGACTGATAAATATTTGAGAACTACACAGAAATAACTCAAAAAGTTATCAACATTTCTGTTTCACTTTGCCGTTTCCATGCCGAACATTAGGGCCACTAACAAGCAGATTTATGAAAGCCAGTTAACACTCATTCTTAACACAATCTATATAAGCCCTAACCCAACATAAAAAAACTAACCTCAATATAAACCCAAGTGCTCAATAATTTAGGATTTTTAGAGTTATAGTAAAATTAGGCTTTTTAGGGCTAGATCACTGAATGCAGAAAAATAATGCTTCTTCAATGGTCCTGTGAACTAATCCAAACCCTACCCCTATATTTCAAAACACCCTAACCGTCAACAACGGGTGCCTACTAATTTATGATTTTTAGAGTTATAGTAAGTAAATTATGCCTGCTTTTAGGGCTAGCTAGATCACTGAACAACACAGAAAGCTAATACTTCTTCAATTGTCCTGTGAACTAATCCAAACCCTGCCCCTACATTTAAAAACACCCTAACCGTTAACAACAGGTGCTCGGGACAACTGCAGAATACCCCACCACAGCAAGCTTGGGTGGAATACCTGACAGTCAATGTAGAGAGCTGAATGTCGAGTCAACGTAATTTGCAACGCGTCATCGTTTCAACGAGTAGACTGCGGTTGATTGTAGAACGAAGGTAGTAATATACATAGTACACTTTATTCATGTCAACGCGTCATCGCGTCATCGTGTCAACAAGTAGACTCCGGTTGATAATAATAATAATAATACATATACATACATACATACGTTTTAGGAGCATTATACAGCACTCAATGCTCTTACAATATCATGCAGTGATGGTAATAAACTAAAAATAATAAAAACTATCTACTTACACGTGTTCTAGGAATATCGAGAAAGCTATTTAAAAAGAAAAGTCTTTAACTTAGATTTAAATACATTAACAGTGTCGGCACTCCTGATGTTAGACGGAAGAGAGTTCCAAAGTCTTGGAGCGCAGATCGAGAACGCTCTATCACCATAAGACACAGTATTTGACTTTGGTATGGACAACAAGTTATAACTACATGATCTTAAAGTAAGGGCTGGCTTATATCTCTGTAGCAGATCAGAAATATAATCCGGGGCCAGACTATGGAGAGCTTGATACGTGATTAATAGAACCTTATAACTAATTCTAGATCTAATTGGAAGCCAGTAGAGTTGACGGAGTACAGGGGTGATATGTTCTGATTTCTTTGTTTTAGCGACTAGCCGAGCGGCAGTGTTCTGTAAGCGCTGTAGCTTAGCTATTTCAGAGTCAGGTAGCCCAAACAGAATACTGTTGCAACAGTCCAGACGGTAAGTAATAAAAGCGTGCACCAACTTCTAACAGTCTCCTTGACACATATACTTGCAACTTCTTCCAATGTTACGGATAGCAAAAGAAGCTGACTTGCAAATGTTGTTTATGTGAGTAGTCAGTATAAGGTGACTGTCCAAAGCAATGCCAAGATCATGGGCGACAGGAACCGGAGCAATGATAGTACCATCAATGGATATACCTGGCATCGGCTCACACTGTATGAACCGAGATGAGAGATGGACGATCTCTGTTTTACGTGGATTACACGCGAGTTCGTTGGCGGTGCACCAGATTAAGATATCTTTAACACATAGCTCCAATTTGGCTAATGTAGCAGATCGATCACATGTAGAGTTAACAGTTACATAGAGTTGGGTGTCATCTGCATACATCATGTAATCGAGGTTATGCGCCTTCATCAAATCCTTCAACGGTGCGAAATACAGGGAGAACAAAAGCGGCCACAGTACAGAACATCTAGTACGCCATACTGCATTGTCTTGCTGGTGGAGACGGTATTCCCGACAATGACTGATTGTACTCTGTTAGTGAGGTATGACCGGAACCATGCTAGCACTGTGCCTCTGATCCCATAACTATGCTGAAGTCTCTCCAGAAGGAGAGCATGGTCAATCGTGTCGAATGCGGAGTATAAGTCAAGCAAAACTAAGACCACCTCACGCCGAGAATCGATGGCGCGGAGAATGACGCTCATCATGCATAGCATTGATGTCTCCGTACTGTGAAATAGTCTATATGCTGACTGGAATTTAGCAAGCAGACCATTCCCCAAGAGGTAGTTCATCGTCTGTGTAGAGGCAACCCGTTCTAGTAACTTAGATAGAAAGGTTATATTTGTGATCGGACGGTAACTTGAAAATTCCTCCTGGTCAAGGTTGGACTTTTTCAGGGATGGGTGTATGATGCCAGTTTTTAGAGACGAAGCTTAAGGGAACACGCCCTCAGACAATGATGCATTGATGATTTTAGTAACTTGAAGAACCGAGAAAATCAAGATTTTGCTTCATAATGTGTGCAGGAACAGGGTCAAGCAAGCATGACTTTGCAGGAGACTTTTCAAGCATCTTGATTGTAGAACGAAGGTAGTAATATATAGAGTACACTTTATTCATGTCAACGAGTCATCGCGCCAACGAGTAGACTGCGGTTGATTGTATTACAAAGATATTCAGCGAGACAGAGTATTTTATTCGTTGACGCGTTGACCCTCACACCAACTCGATTCATGTACATGTTCCACCGTGACAACGCGTGAACACGTACGTTGACTGTCGACCTGTAAGGTAGATTACGTGGTAGGGTATTCTGCAGTCTAGTCGAAAAATAATACTAAATTTATTCAATGGTCCTGTGAACTACATTTGTAATCCAAACCCACAATTTAAATAAACCTAACCTTAGTGAGTTCCCTTTTCACTATCTTGAAATAAAAACTAGTTGAAGTTTATGAACCAGTTTAATCTTTTTGAAATAATGCTTCTTCAATGGTCCTGTGAACTACATTTGTAATCCAAACCCACAATTTAAATGAACCTAACCTTAGTGAGTTCCCTTTTCACTATCTTGGAAAAAAAACTAGTTGAAATTTATGAACCAGTTTAATCTTTAAAAAAAAAAAAAAACAGTTTTAAAGTTTTCCAAAAACATTAACTGGTTTAAACATATTTAAACCAATGTATATATTTGAACTACAACATATCTATTAGATAAAGGTCTCTCTTCTCTGTGAAGGAGGTTGATATTCGATATTATCGACTGTTTTCTAATTAGACATCTTTTAGGTAAAGGTATCTCTTTCTAAGATATTTTATGAAAAATATGAGATACTACAGGATATTAATATGATATTAGATCTAAAATATAAATATCTGATAGTATCTTACATATCGATATTCTTCACTTCCACTATAAATATCGGATATTTCCTTCTAAAATATTTCATGAAAAATATCAGATACTAGATGATATTAAGGTGACATTAGACGAATGATAAATATCTGATAAATATCCGATATTCGATATTCTGCAGATATCGCACCTACATGGAAAAAGGTTTCAATGTGAGACTCAGAGATCAATGAAATTCATTCTTGCCTCACCGAGAAAGTAATCCATATCATTCGTCTGTGAGCCTCATTTTGAAACCTTTGTGCGTGTGGTCTATTTTTAACTGCTAGCCATCTTGGATTCAAAGGGAGGCAATGCTTTGTTTTTGCTAGGCTAAACTCGTTCTGCTATTTCCTCAGTGCGAGGTTAACCTAGCAAAAACAACCGAACGCCTCGGTTTGAATCCAAGATGGCCACCAAGTGAAAAGAGTGAACTGATGAGGGTGGGTTCTCTGAAGAGTTGAATATCGTTGAAACTTATAAATTAAGAATTAAATCTAATTCCAAGTGATATGCCATACATGGTCAACTGAGAATGAATATTTCACTAATGCTCTTTTCAAAGCGTATTGATAAATAACTATATCAAGCTTACGCTGTAAGGTGTATTAGTGTTTTTGAGAAATAATGTACTCAATGGGCCTGGTTAGTTCAGTTGGTAGAGCATGGGACTCTTAATCCCAGGGTCGTGGGTTCGAGCCCCACATCGGGCGTTTCCATCTCAACGTTTGAGCAAATATACTGAGTGTAAAACCACCAGTGTTAGAAGAAAACTATTTTTATTGAGAATTCTTTTTCGTTTCAATTCCTTGATTTTCAGGAGTCTATATTCTGAGGACACTTCAAAGCGAAAGCACACAACATCTGCATTCACACGTGACAGTGCCATTTTCGGAAATCATTTAAAGGGAGTGTGAATCATGCCATTCGTCCAATGTATCTCTCTTTACCCGATTCTGCAGGCAGTACCGAGCACCAAATGGCTTCTGGAAATATGAATGAGAAAACATTCACAAGACATCATTCGTTTTAATCAACAGTGTGAAAAGCTGAAAATGACGTTGAACCTAGTGGAAATCAAGACAAAATATAAAATAATGGCGGCCGAGTTAACAAGTACTCGGATTTGGTAAAAATGATTTTCGAGATCCTATTGTAAAAGAGGACTTTCTCGTGATTTCTGATTGGATAGCGATTCATTAGGTCACATTGAGCTGCAATATGTTGAAATAGTATTCTGTATGTGCCGTACAAGCAGAACATTTGCGCTGTATTTCCCTTGAATGTCGTACATTCTACCAAATTGACGGTAATATCATTCGTTAAAGTTAGCGATAAAAAACATCGTAGGCAGTCAATGTTTGTAGACAAAACAATGAAAGCATTTTCTCGGGTCGTGCAAAATATATGAGTGATTATTTGCGTCGGCCGGGAATCGAACCCGGGTCAACTGCTTGGAAGGCAGCTATGCTCACCACTATACCACCGACGCTTCTATGAAGTTCCAAAAGCGCAAGTTTATCTATTCACCTAGAGAGATGAACGAAATACTCCTTTTCTAACTGCGATAGAGGCAGTGGCCGTGCTGTTTGAAAATGATCATCACATCATCTAGTCTCTGATATCAATAGATCAATAGGTTTCTTTCGATATATCATTCCGTTGTGGCGAAAGAGGTTTCAATGTGAGACTCAGAGATCAATGAAATTCATTCTTGCCTCACCGAGAAAGTAATCCATATCATTCGTCTGTGAGCCTCATTTTGAAACCTTTGTGCGTGTGGTCTATTTTTAACTGCTAGCCATCTTGGATTCAAAGCGAGGCAATGCTTTGTTTTTGCTAGGCTAAACTCGTTCTGCTATTTCCTCAGTGCGAGGTTAACCTAGCAAAAACAACCGAACGCCTCGTTTTGAATCCAAGATGGCCACCAGGTGAAAAGAGTGAACTGATGAGCATGGGTTCTCTGAAGAGTTGAATATCGTTGAAACTTATAAATTAAGAATAAAAGCTAATTCCAAGTGATATGCCATACATGGTCAACTGAGAATGAATATTTCACTAATGCTCTTTTCAAAGCGTATTGATAAATAACTATATCAAGCTTACGCTGTAAGGTGTATTAGTGTTTTTGAGAAATAGTGTACTCAATGGGCCTGGTTAGCTCAGTTGGTAGAGCATGGGACTCTTAATCCCAGGGTCGTGGGTTCGAGCCCCACATCGGGCGTTTCCATCTCAGCGTTTTAGCAAATATACTGAGTGTAAAACCACCAGTGTTAGAAGAAAACTATTTTTATTGAGAATTCTTTTTCGTTTCAATTCCTTGATTTTCAGGAGTCTATATTCTGAGGACACTTCAAAGCCAAAGCACACAACATCTGCATTCACACGTGACAGTGCCATTTTCGGAAATCATTTAAAGGGAGTGTGAATCATGCCATTCGTCCAATGTATCTCTCTTTACCCGATTCTGCAGGCAGTACCGAGCACCAAATGGATTCTGGAAATATGAATGAGAAAACATTCACAAGACATCATTCGTTTTAATCAACAGTGTGAAAAGCTGAAAATGACGTTGAACCTAGTGGAAATCAAGACAAAATATAAAATAATGGCGGCCGAGTTAACAAGTACTCGGATTTGGTAAAAATGATTTTCGAGATCCTATTGTAAAAGAGGACTTTCTCGTGATTTCTGATTGGATAGCGATTCATTAAGTCACATTGAGCTGCAATATGTTGAAATAGTATTCTGTATGTGCCGTACAAGCAGAACATTTGCGCTGTATTTCCCTTGAATGTCGTACATTCTACCAAATTGACGGTAATATCATTCGTTAAAGTTAGCGATAAAAAACATCGTAGGCAGTCAATGTTTGTAGACAAAAAAATGAAAGCATTTTCTCGGGTCGTGCAAAACATATGAGTGATTATTTGCGTCGGCCGGGAATCGAACCCGGGTCAACTGCTTGGAAGGCAGCTATGCTCACCACTATACCACCGACGCTTCTATGAAGTTCCAAAAGCGCAAGTTTATCTATTCACCTAGAGAGATGAACGAAATACTCCTTTTCTAACTGCGATAGAGGCAGTGGCCGTGCTGTTTGAAAATGATCATCACATCATCTAGTCTCTGACATCAATAGATCAATAGGTTTCTTTCGATATATCATTCCGTTGTGGCGAAAGAGGTTTCAATGTGAGACTCAGAGATCAATGAAATTCATTCTTGCCTCACCGAGAAAGTAATCCATATCATTCGTCTGTGAGCCTCATTTTGAAACCTTTGTGCGTGTGGTCTATTTTTAACTGCTAGCCATCTTGGATTCAAAGCGAGGCAATGCTTTGTTTTTGCTAGGCTAAACTCGTTCTGCTATTTCCTCAGTGCGAGGTTAACCTAGCAAAAACAACCGAACGCCTCGTTTTGAATCCAAGATGGCCACCAGGTGAAAAGAGTGAACTGATGAGCATGGGTTCTCTGAAGAGTTGAATATCGTTGAAACTTATAAATTAAGAATAAAAGCTAATTCCAAGGATATGCCATACATGGTCAACTGAGAATGAATATTTCACTAATGCTCTTTTCAAAGCGTATTGATAAATAACTATATCAAGCTTACGCTGTAAGGTGTATTAGTGTTTTTGAGAAATAGTGTACTCAATGGGCCTGGTTAGCTCAGTTGGTAGAGCATGGGACTCTTAATCCCAGGGTCGTGGGTTCGAGCCCCACATCGGGCGTTTCCATCTCAACGTTTTAGCAAATATACTGAGTGTAAAACCACCAGTGTTAGAAGAAAACTATTTTTATTGAGAATTCTTTTTCGTTTCAATTCCTTTATTTTCAGGAGTCTATATTCTGAGGACACTTCAAAGCCAAAGCACACAACATCTGCATTCACACGTGACAGTGCCATTTTCGGAAATCATTTAAAGGGAGTGTGAATCATGCCATTCGTCCAATGTATCTCTCTTTACCCGATTCTGCAGGCAGTACCGAGCACCAAATGGATTCTGGAAATATGAATGAGAAAACATTCACAAGACATCATTCGTTTTAATCAACAGTGTGAAAAGCTGAAAATGACGTTGAACCTAGTGGAAATCAAGACAAAATATAAAATAATGGCGGCCGAGTTAACAAGTACTCGGATTTGGTAAAAATGATTTTCGAGATCCTATTGTAAAAGAGGACTTTCTCGTGATTTCTGATTGGATAGCGATTCATTAAGTCACATTGAGATGCAATATGTTGAAATAGTATTCTGTATGTGCCGTACAAGCAGAACATTTGCGCTGTATTTCCCTTGAATGTCGTACATTCTACCAAATTGACGGTAATATCATTCGTTAAAGTTAGCGATAAAAAACATCGTAGGCAGTCAATGTTTGTAGACAAAACAATGAAAGCATTTTCTCGCGTCGTGCAAAACATATGAGTGATTATTTGCGTCGGCCGGGAATCGAACCCGGGTCAACTGCTTGGAAGGCAGCTATGCTCACCACTATACCACCGACGCTTCTATGAAGTTCCAAAAGCGCAAGTTTATCTATTCACCTAGAGAGATGAACGAAATACTCCTTTTCTAACTGCGATAGAGGCAGTGGCCGTGCTGTTTGAAAATGATCATCACATCATCTAGTCCCTGACATCAATAGATCAATAGGTTTCTCTCGATATATCATTCCGTTGTGGCGAAAAAGGTTTCAATGTGAGACTCAGAGATCAATGAAATTCATTCTTGCCTCACCGAGAAAGTAATCCATATCATTCGTCTGTGAGCCTCATTTTGAAACCTTTGTGCGTGTGGTCTATTTTTAACTGCTAGCCATCTTGGATTCAAAGCGAGGCAATGCTTTGTTTTTGCTAGGCTAAACTCGTTCTGCTATTTCCTCAGTGCGAGGTTAACCTAGCAAAAACAACCGAACGCCTCGTTTTGAATCCAAGATGGCCACCAAGTGAAAAGAGTGAACTGATGAGCGTGGGTTCTCTGAAGAGTTGAATATCGTTGAAACTTTTAAATTAAGAATTAAATCTAATTCCAAGTGATATGCCATACATGGTCAACTGAGAATGAATATTTCACTAATGCTCTTTTCAAAGCGTATTGATAAATAACTATATCAAGCTTACGCTGTAAGGTGTATTAGTGTTTTTGTGAAATAGTGTACTCAATGGGCCTGGTTAGCTCAGTTGGTAGAGCATGGGACTCTTAATCCCAGGGTCGTGGGTTCGAGCCCCACATCGGGCGTTTCCATCTCAACGTTTTAGCAAATATACTGAGTGTAAAACCACCAGTGTTAGAAGAAAACTATTTTTATTGAGAATTCTTTTTCGTTTCAATTCCTTTATTTTCAGGAGTCTATATTCTGAGGACACTTCAAAGCCAAAGCACACAACATCTGCATTCACACGTGACAGTGCCATTTTCGGAAATCATTTAAAGGGAGTGTGAATCATGCCATTCGTCCAATGTATCTCTCTTTACCCGATTCTGCAGGCAGTACCGAGCACCAAATGGATTCTGGAAATATGAATGAGAAAACATTCACAAGACATCATTCGTTTTAATCAACAGTGTGAAAAGCTGAAAATGACGTTGAACCTAGTGGAAATCAAGACAAAATATAAAATAATGGCGGCCGAGTTAACAAGTACTCGGATTGGTAAAAATGATTTTCGAGATCCTATTGTAAAAGAGGACTTTCTCGTGATTTCTGATTGGATAGCGATTCATTAAGTCACATTGAGCTGCAATATGTCGAAATAGTATTCTGTATGTGCCGTACAAGCAGAACATTTGCGCTGTATTTCCCTTGAATGTCGTACATTCTACCAAATTGACGGTAATATCATTCGTTAAAGTTAGCGATAAAAAACATCGTAGGCAGTCAATGTTTGTAGACAAAACAATGAAAGCATTTTCTCGGGTCGTGCAAAACATATGAGTGATTATTTGCGTCGGCCGGGAATCGAACCCGGGTCAACTGCTTGGAAGGCAGCTATGCTCACCACTATACCACCGACGCTTCTATGAAGTTCCAAAAGCGCAAGTTTATATATTCACCTAGAGAGATGAACGAAATACTCCTTTTCTAACTGCGATAGAGGCAGTGGCCGTGCTGTTTGAAAATGATCATCACATCATCTAGTCCCTGACATCAATAGATCAATAGGTTTCTTTCGATATATCATTCCGTTGTGGCGAAAAAGGTTTCAATGTGAGACTCAGAGATCAATGAAATTCATTCTTGCCTCACCGAGAAAGTAATCCATATCATTCGTCTGTGAGCCTCATTTTGAAACCTTTGTGCGTGTGGTCTATTTTTAACTGCTAGCCATCTTGGATTCAAAGCGAGGCAATGCTTTGTTTTTGCTAGGCTAAACTCGTTCTGCTATTTCCTCAGTGCGAGGTTAACCTAGCAAAAACAACCGAACGCCTCGTTTTGAATCCAAGATGGCCACCAGGTGAAAAGAGTGAACTGATGAGCAAGGGTTCTCTGAAGAGTTGAATATCGTTGAAACTTATAAATTAAGAATAAAAGCTAATTCCAAGTGATATGCCATACATGGTCAACTGAGAATGAATATTTCACTAATGCTCTTTTCAAAGCGTATTGATAAATAACTATATCAAGCTTACGCTGTAAGGTGTATTAGTGTTTTTGAGAAATAGTGTACTCCATGGGCCTGGTTAGCTCAGTTGGTAGAGCATGGGACTCTTAATCCCAGGGTCGTGGGTTCGAGCCCCACATCGGGCGTTTCCATCCCCAAGTTTTAGCAAATATACTGAGTGTAAAACCACCAGTGTTAGAAGAAAACTATTTTTATTGAGAATTCTTTTTCGTTTCAATTCCTTGATTTTCAGGAGTCTATATTCTGAGGACACTTCAAAGCCAAAGCACACAACATCTGCATTCACACGTGACCGTGCCATTTTCGGAAATCATTTAAAGGGAGTGTGAATCATGCCATTCGTCCAATGTATCTCTCTTTACCCGATTCTGCAGGCAGTACCGAGCACCAAATGGATTCTGGAAATATGAATGAGAAAACATTCACAAGACATCATTCGTTTTAATCAACAGTGTGAAAAGCTGAAAATGGCGTTGAACCTAGTGGAAATCAAGACAAAATATAAAATAATGGCGGCCGAGTTAACAAGTACTCGGATTGTTAAAAATGATTTTCGAGATCCTATTGTAAAAGAGGACTTTCTCGTGATTTCTGATTGGATAGCGATTCATTAAGTCACATTGAGCTGCAATATGTTGAAATAGTATTCTGTATGTGCCGTACAAGCAGACCATTTGCGCTGTATTTCCCTTGAATGTCGTACATTATACCAAATTGACGGTAATATCATTCGTTAAAGTTAGCGATAAAAAAAAACGTAGGCAGTCAATGTTTGTAGACAAAACAATGAAAGCATTTTCTCGCGTCGTGCAAAACATATGAGTGATTATTTGCGTCGGCCGGGAATCGAACCCGGGTCAACTGCTTGGAAGGCAGCTATGCTCACCACTATACCACCGACGCTTCTATGAAGTTCCAAAAGCGCAAGTTTATCTATTCACCTAGAGAGATGAACGAAATACTCCTTTTCTAACTGCGATAGAGGCAGTGGCCGTGCTGTTTGAAAATGATCATCACATCATCTAGTCCCTGACATCAATAGATCAATAGGTTTCTCTCGATATATCATTCGTTGTGGCGAAAAAGGTTTCAATGTGAGACTCAGAGATCAATGAAATTCATTCTTGCCTCACCGAGAAAGTAATCCATATCATTCGTCTGTGAGCCTCATTTTGAAACCTTTGTGCTGTGGTCTATTTTTAACTGCTAGCCATCTTGGATTCAAAGCGAGGCAATGCTTTGTTTTTGCTAGGCTAAACTCGTTCTGCTATTTCCTCAGTGCGAGGTTAACCTAGCAAAAACAACCGAACGCCTCGTTTTGAATCCAAGATGGCCACCAAGTGAAAAGAGTGAACGGATGAGCGTGGGTTCTCTGAAGAGTTGAATATCGTTGAAACTTATAAATTAAGAATTAAATCTAATTCCAAGTGATATGCCATACATGGTCAACTGAGAATGAATATTTCACTAATGCTCTTTTCAAAGCGTATTGATAAATAACTATATCAAGCTTACGCTGTAAGGTGGATTAGTGTTTTTGAGAAATAGTGTACTCCATGGGCCTGGTTAGCTCAGTTGGTAGAGCATGGGACTCTTAATCCCAGGGTCGTGGGTTCGAGCCCCACATCGGGCGTTTCCATACCCAAGTTTTAGCAAATATACTGAGTGTAAAACCACCAGTGTTAGAAGAAAACTATTTTTATTGAGAATTCTTTTTCGTTTCAATTCCTTGATTTTCAGGAGTCTATATTCTGAGGACACTTCAAAGCCAAAGCACACAACATCTGCATTCACACGTGACAGTGCCATTTTCGGAAATCATTTAAAGGGAGTGTGAATCATGCCATTCGTCCAATGTATCTATCTTTACCCGATTCTGCAGGCAGTACCGAGCACCAAATGGATTCTGGAAATATGAATGAGAAAACATTCACAAGACATCATTCGTTTTAATCAACAGTGTGAAAAGCTGAAAATGACGTTGAACCTAGTGGAAATCAAGACAAAATATAAAATAATGGCGGCCGAGTTAACAAGTACTCGGATTGGTAAAAATGATTTTCGAGATCCTATTGTAAAAGAGGACTTTCTCGTGATTTCTGATTGGATAGCGATTCATTAAGTCACATTGAGCTGCAATATGTTGAAATAGTATTCTGTATGTGCCGTACAAGCAGAACATTTGCGCTGTATTTCCCTTGAATGTCGTACATTCTACCAAATTGACGGTAATATCATTCGTTAAAGTTAGCGATAAAAAACATCGTAGGCAGTCAATGTTTGTAGACAAAACAATGAAAGCATTTTCTCGGGTCGTGCAAAACATATGAGTGATTATTTGCGTCGGCCGGGAATCGAACCCGGGTCAACTGCTTGGAAGGCAGCTATGCTCACCACTATACCACCGACGCTTCTATGAAGTTCCAAAAGCGCAAGTTTATCTATTCACCTAGAGAGATGAACGAAATACTCCTTTTCTAACTGCGATAGAGGCAGTGGCCGTGCTGTTTGAAAATGATCATCACATCATCTAGTCTCTGACATCAATAGATCAATAGGTTTCTTTCGATATATCATTCCGTTGTGGCGAAAGAGGTTTCAATGTGAGACTCAGAGATCTATGAAATTCATTCTTGCCTCACCGAGAAAGTAATCCATATCATTCGTCTGTGAGCCTCATTTTGAAACCTTTGTGCGTGTGGTCTATTTTTAACTGCTAGCCATCTTGGATTCAAAGCGAGGCAATGCTTTGTTTTTGCTAGGCTAAACTCGTTCTGCTATTTCCTCAGTGCGAGGTTAAGCTAGCAAAAACAACCGAACGCCTCGTTTTGAATCCAAGATGGCCACCAGGTGAAAAGAGTGAACTGATGAGCATGGGTTCTCTGAAGAGTTGAATATCGTTGAAACTTATAAATTAAGAATTAAATCTAATTCCAAGTGATATGCCATACATGGTCAACTGAGAATGAATATTTCACTAATGCTCTTTTCGAAGCGTATTGATAAAGAACTATATCAAGCTTACGCTGTAAGGTGTATTAGTGTTTTTGAGAAATAGTGTACTCAATGGGCCTGGTTAGCTCAGTTGGTAGAGCATGGGACTCTTAATCCGAGGGTCGTGGGTTCGAGCCCCACATCGGGCGTTTCCATCTCAACGTTTTAGCAAATATACTGAGTGTAAAACCACCAGTGTTAGAAGAAAACTATTTTTATTGAGAATTCTTTTTCGTTTCAATTCCTTGATTTTCAGGAGTCTATATTCTGAGGACACTTCAAAGCCAAAGCACACAACATCTGCATTCACACGTGACAGTGCCATTTTCGGAAATCATTTAAAGGGAGTGTGAATCATGCCATTCGTCCAATGTATCTCTCTTTACCCGATTCTGCAGGCAGTACCGAGCACCAAATGGATTCTGGAAATATGAATGAGAAAACATTCACAAGACATCATTCGTTTTAATCAACAGTGTGAAAAGCTGAAAATGACGTTGAACCTAGTGGAAATCAAGACAAAATATAAAATAATGGCGGCCGAGTTAACAAGTACTCGGATTTGGTAAAAATGATTTTCGAGATCCTATTGTAAAAGAGGACTTTCTCGTGATTTCTGATTGGATAGCGATTCATTAAGTCACATTGAGCTGCAATATGTTGAAATAGTATTCTGTATGTGCCGTACAAGCAGAACATTTGCGCTGTATTTCCCTTGAATGTCGTACATTCTACCAAATTGACGGTAATATCATTCGTTAAAGTTAGCGATAAAAAACATCGTAGGCAGTCAATGTTTGTAGACAAAACAATGAAAGCATTTTCTCGGGTCGTGCAAAACATATGAGTGATTATTTGCGTCGGCCGGGAATTGAACCCGGGTCAACTGCTTGGAAGGCAGCTATGCTCACCACTATACCACCGACGCTTCTATGAAGTTCCAAAAGCGCAAGTCTATCTATTCACCTAGAGAGATGAACGAAATACTCCTTTTCTAACTGCGATAGAGGCAGTGGCCGTGCTGTTTGAAAATGATCATCACATCATCTAGTCCCTGACATCAATAGATCAATAGGTTTCTTTCGATATATCATTCCGTTGTGGCGAAAAAGGTTTCAATGTGAGACTCAGAGATCAATGAAATTCATTCTTGCCTCACCGAGAAAGTAATCCATATCATTCGTCTGTGAGCCTCATTTTGAAACCTTTGTGCGTGTGGTCTATTTTTAACTGCTAGCCATCTTGGATTCAAAGCGAGGCAATGCTTTGTTTTTGCTAGGCTAAACTCGTTCTGCTATTTCCTCAGTGCGAGGTTAACCTAGCAAAAACAACCGAACGCCTCGTTTTGAATCCAAGATGGCCACCAGGTGAAAAGAGTGAACTGATGAGCATGGGTTCTCTGAAGAGTTGAATATCGTTGAAACTTATAAATTAAGAATTAAATCTAATTCCAAGTGATATGCCATACATGGTCAACTGAGAATGAATATTTCACTAATGCTCTTTTCAAAGCGTATTGATAAATAACTATATCAAGCTTACGCTGTAAGGTGGATTAGTGTTTTTGAGAAATAGTGTACTCAATGGGCCTGGTTAGCTCAGTTGGTAGAGCATGGGACTCTTAATCCCAGGGTCGTGGGTTCGAGCCCCACATCGGGCGTTTCCATCTCAACCTTTTAGCAAATATACTGAGTGTAAAACCACCAGTGTTAGAAGAAAACTATTTTTATTGAGAATTCTTTTTCGTTTCAATTCCTTGATTTTCAGGAGTCTATATTCTGAGGACACTTCAAAGCCAAAGCACACAACATCTGCATTCACACGTGACAGTGCCATTTTCGGAAATCATTTAAAGGGAGTGTGAATCATGGCATTCGTCCAATGTATCTCTCTTTACCCGATTCTGCAGGCAGTACCGAGCACCAAATGGATTCTGGAAATATGAATGAGAAAACATTCACAAGACATCATTCGTTTTAATCAACAGTGTGAAAAGCTGAAAATGACGTTGAACCTAGTGGAAATCAAGACAAAATATAAAATAATGGCGGCCGAGTTAACAAGTACTCGGATTTGGTAAAAATGATTTTCGAGATCCTATTGTAAAAGAGGACTTTCTCGTGATTTCTGATTGGATAGCGATTCATTAAGTCACATTGAGCTGCAATATGTTGAAATAGTATTCTGTATGTGCCGTACAAGCAGAACATTTGCGCTGTATTTCCCTTGAATGTCGTACATTCTACCAAATTGACGGTAATATCATTCGTTAAAGTTAGCGATAAAAAACATCGTAGGCAGTCAATGTTTGTAGACAAAACAATGAAAGCATTTTCTCGGGTCGTGCAAAACATATGAGTGATTATTTGCGTCGGCCGGGAATCGAACCCGGGTCAACTGCTTGGAAGGCAGCTATGCTCACCACTATACCACCGACGCTTCTATGAAGTTCCAAAAGCGCAAGTTTATCTATTCACCTAGAGAGATGAACGAAATACTCCTTTTCTAACTGCGATAGAGGCAGTGGCCGTGCTGTTTGAAAATGATCATCACATCATCTAGTCCCTGACATCAATAGATCAATAGGTTTCTTTCGATATATCATTCCGTTGTGGCGAAAAAGGTTTCAATGTGAGACTCAGAGATCAATGAAATTCATTCTTGCCTCACCGAGAAAGTAATCCATATCATTCGTCTGTGAGCCTCATTTTGAAACCTTTGTGCGTGTGGTCTATTTTTAACTGCTAGCCATCTTGGATTCAAAGCGAGGCAATGCTTTGTTTTTGCTAGGCTAAACTCGTTCTGCTATTTCCTCAGTGCGAGGTTAACCTAGCAAAAACAACCGAACGCCTCGTTTTGAATCCAAGATGGCCACCAGGTGAAAAGAGTGAACTGATGAGCATGGGTTCTCTGAAGAGTTGAATATCGTTGAAACTTATAAATTAAGAATTAAATCTAATTCCAAGTGATATGCCATACATGGTCAACTGAGAATGAATATTTCACTAATGCTCTTTTCAAAGCGTATTGATAAAGAACTATATCAAGCTTACGCTGTAAGGTGTATTAGTGTTTTTGAGAAATAGTGTACTCAATGGGCCTGGTTAGCTCAGTTGCACTGTTATTTTCAGGGAGTTATTTTTACTCCCCTAAGGGGGTTAAAATAACTCTAGAGAGTGGAGTAGATTTTGTAGAGTTATTTTCACTCCAATAAAGGAGTTAATTTAACTCACACATGGAAGTAGAACATTACTCAACGCTCCACTGGAGTCAATTTAACTCCCCAATAAGAGTTATAGGAATGCTTAAAAATTTAACTCCAAATTAGGAGTTGTTTTAACTCGTGTGGTTTCAGAGATAGAGTTTAAATAACTCCCACTTTAGAGTAAAATTTAAGGGGTTAAAATCACTCATCCGAAGGAGTTGAATTAACTCTTCCTTCGAGTTAACTTAAATTTCTTTGAAACCACATAGGCATGCAGTCTGGTGTCATGAGCTGATTCCTATGCAGTTGACCGCATCGATCGAGTAGGATACCCGAGTGAAAAAACAAATTGGGTCTCAAAGGCATCTTTCAGATGTACTTTGTTCAGAAAATGTATTAAAATTTGATAAAACTTTTTCAGAGTTGAGAACGAGCCCCTCAAAGTTGGCCCCGCGAAGTCCTGGTCGCCGCCATTTTTTTGACATTAATTCCTATGACGTTTTTTACGTCACTTCGTCCCACCGGAGTCTTGCGGCCAAGGGACGGACCATTAGAAAAGTGATGGGGGGGGGGGGGGGGGGGGGGCAAAAGCAAAAAAAAAAATCCAGAAAAAAAATATTGCCAGCTGAAGATTGGTGTGTCATATTTTTTTTATTATCACATTCCTCCATAATTATCAGAGTAATATGCAAATATTAAATATATGCTTAATATCTTTGCTCAAATTGACCTGCATTAGCCATATTGCAAGCAATACATTTTAATATTAAACAAAATACAGATCTTTAAACCAACCTTGAATATTAAACAGGCTTCAATGACGAGATCCTATCTATCAACTACTATGATACTTGGTATTTTAACATTTCAAATGCTATTCTTTTTGATACAGTTTGTTATATATGTTATATGTTTTTTATATTGACTGTTCCTGTAATTCAGTTCTCAACTGCAAGAAGTCCAATATTAAAACACGTATTATTATTGTTACATTATTGTTTTTCATCACAAACAAAATTGATATGCTGCAAAAAAAATCACCTTAAAAAATATATATATATTCCCAGCGATCAAATGAAAAAAAAAATTATTCCACTTAAAGTGGCCAAAAAAAAAAAGATTTCATCTTCGAAACTCCCCCCCCCCATCACTTTTCTAATGGTCCGTCCCTAACTTGTACCGACTTGTTTTCTTTGTAGAATTTTCACACGCTCGGAATTAGAGTAGATTTTCATCGATATGGCAGAGCAATTTCGTACTAGAACAAATATATCATGAAGACGATATTGTGGGAGAAGTTCAGAAGACTGGGAGGACGAAGAAAAGCATGTGGAAGGCGAGAATATTTGATATGAATATTTGATAAAATAAAATAAAAACGGGATCCAGTTTTTCATTTCATTGGCACTTTAAATAGTATCTACTTTGTGAGCAAGTTAGCATGTAAATTGCTTATGCATTAATAAATGAAAAATAATACTATAGCACTAAATATTATTATGAAAAATGTCCGGAAGATCAGATCCGCGGTTGTTCCGCGAGTATAACCACAGGCTAACCATCCTGCCATTTTGTGTATTTGTCACTGATGTTTTAATAATCCATCGTTTCTTAGCAAATTGTGAATAAAATACCTTTTGACTTGATTCTGCTGTATATGTGTTGATTTAGCGTGCACTCATAATACAGCTCGGGTTTCCTGTGGCTCATGAGTGTTTACATATAGCTCGGGCTTCCTGTGGCTCATCTCGCCAACTACATAAAAATACACGTGTATTTTTACATAAAAATATTTTTTATGTAGTTGGCGAGATGAGCCACAGGAAGCCCGAGCTAAATGTAAACAAACCTGAGCCACAGGAAACCCGAGCTGTATTATGAGCGCGCGCTAAATCAACACATACACGGCAGAATCAAGTGAAAAGGTATTTTATTTCACAATTTGCTAAAAAGATATGGATTAAAACATCAGTGACAAATACACAAAATAGGAGGATGGTTAGCCTGTGGTACAACCGTGCCTCCTGATACACAAGTAGAGACTGGTAACTACAGTACTGTAAATCGGTCAGCGGCAACGTTCGTGAGCATATCAAGTTTCGGCGGGCAAACGAACTTCAACGGTTTCACGACGAAGCACTTTGTGAGTTGTCTTTTCCTATAAATTCAATGGATTTACAGAAGGTTAGCTACTTAAAGAGTTTTGGAACCAAGCTAAGAACTCATCAAGACGTCGTGTGGACCCTGGATGGGCTATTTATGGGCTGGTATCCGTGGAGGAAAACGAAACACTAAAAACAGTTCGAAGATGATACGACGGTAAGCCTTCTTCATCAGTTTTAAAGTAATTCCTAATTTACGTACAAGTAGATATGTTGACCAGTAGGTCCCTTAATAATGCTAACAAAAATTAAATGACTATGGACGAACTAACTATGCAATAAACGTATATACATGTGGCCAGAGACGGCAGAGTCCAACTGCTGCAAAGCTCTCTCACCTTGCTTGACGAGCAGAGGAGTGAAAACATGAAGTCTCATTACAACTTAAATACACATCGGCAACTCGAATTAACCATCTAGTTACAAGATTAGGACATTGCGTTGTGTTTGAGTATATTTCTCAGTTAACAAGGACGTTTCTAGTATAACACTAAGCGAGTAAATAATGATAAGAATAACAAAAAATCATACTCATAGTGAACCTCGTGTCTCAGCTCTACCCAGAAGTCTTCGCGGGCACCGATATGTTAATCATATGATAATTTCCAGCCCATACTTTCGGTAAGCTACTAATAGACAAAATAACAATGTCAGGGACAATGGCCACATGCAAAAAAACTTAATATACATTTGACTACAATCAGTATCTCAAGGATCAAGTAAAAATCACTTGCAATTAATCTAACATTTTAGAACAAAATTCAGCATGATCTTTCTATCAGAACCTGTTGTTCTAAGATGTTTTCAAATGGATTTGTAGGCTAGATTGCAGAATACCCCCCCCCCCCCCTGAAGTACATACATGTAGGTGTTGACGCCAACATTGATGCGTTGACATCATACATGTTGCTTCGTTCTACTACCGTGAGCAGAGACTCGTTAACACCCAGACATATCTCTCTAGAGAGAACCATATATGGACTAACACATTGGCATGTTGGCGTCTCCACCTAACATACTTCAGTGGGGAGGGGGTATTCTGCAGTTGCTACGATTTGTAAACTAAACTTTTATTTGAATACTCTATGGCCCACTTTAGTGCCAACAGTTTGAATTTGTAAACCAGCCATTGGTCTTGGTGAATCCATATATTTTCGGGATGGCATTTTGCAGCACCATTTGTGAGTTGAGTTTGTTGGTATTTTGCCTTTGCTCCAAGTGTTTTTTTGGGGATTCTCCATTTTTCCTCCCTCCATAAAAACCAACACGCTAAATTCCAATTCAATCTGTGATTTAGCCGGGTCCTGGCTTAGATCATCCCCATGGTTGTTCCAGGTCCTGTTACAAATTCAAGGTTATTTTTATCTGTCAACATGCACCTCTGTAGTTTTTCGCACAGTCTGTTTTTTTGGCTGAATAGGTAAATGTTGAAGACTGCATTTATGTAGGCTGGACTCCTTTGAGAACTTCGGTTGGCCTGCATAATCATTAAAAATGTTCTTGGCTTCATGTTCAGTCCTGATTTATAATAGCTACATGTACAGACTGTATATACATGTAATCTGTATGTTGAAGCTTAATATTGCATAATTGTTTACATTTGTCTATCAGTTGTTTGCTAGTAATTATTTATTTATTTAGAAAAAGTGTTTATCTTCAGGTCATTTCATGACTAAGATACCAGACAAGTGTAATCTTTAGAATTTGGATTTTTGTTTTAATTTCTCAATTAAATTAACATTAGACACTTTCTTTGTTAGTGGGGCTTCCAGTGGCAACACAAACAACTCGAAAATAAAATTAAAATTCTTTATTAAAATAATGTAAATTAAGTGGCTAAAGCACTGCTAACAGTTGCACTCTTCCTTTTTTCAGCATATGTGTATGCCAGAAAAGCGAAGATAGATCAGGACTGGTAGGCATATGTGTACAGTATGGAATGCACTTACATGTACATGTAGCAACAAAATTGATGGTTTGCTGAGTACACATGGGAGAAGACCACAGATAAGACTTATAAAAACATAAACTAGTCTTTTCACTGCGGTTTGGAATGTTGTCAATCATGCCTATCCTGTTTCGTAGCTGTTGCTTTTGGCTGTTCCTAGTATTACATGTAATTGGAAGAGAACTTGTCCATAAATTTGGGATGAAAGTAAGACTTTCTACTACTTCTATTTCAGAATGTTCATAAATATCACCCACTCAGTGTTTTTGTAGTCCAAAACAAATACAAATTCCATGTGAGGGAGGCTCAATACTGCAGAACAATGGAATTTATCATACTTTTTACACATCATTTTGGGCTCAAAAGCATCTTTCAGATGTACTTTGTTCGGAAATTAGAGTAGATTTGAATTGATATGGCAGGGCAATTTTGTACTAGAACAAAAATATGATGAAGACGATATCATGAGAGAAGTTCAGAAGACTGGTAGGACGAAGAAAAGCGTGTGGAAGGCGAGAATATCAGACGAACAACAAAAGGCGACTACCGAGCTAGTGCAAAACTGGTGTTGTGCTACGATGTAAAGATTTGCTGTGTGTCTTTGTATGGAACTTGCCATCCCCTAACTGTCAACATTTGGGGATTTTGTCGTTCTAAAGTGTTTGATTTTCTAGTGATTCTCAATTGGAAAATAATGTTCAACTGGAGTCGTAAACTACACTTGATCCGAACTTGTCAGCCTTAAACGCAAGACTAAGGACGTACATTATGACAATATTGATAATTATTGGCATTGCTTTCGAAACGTATGTATTATTGGAGCTATATAATATGAGTTATCCGGTTTGATCTGTACTGACTGCATGGCTTTTTGCAACTGAAACGAAACACCTGAAAAGTTAAAACCTCCCTGTAAAACCGATCATAACTAGCCCAACATAACAGAATATAGGCAATGACACAAGAATGATACACTCAGAGCAATTTTCTTACAAAAACAAGCATTGGCGCGATCAAGTCAGCATGTTTGTGGTGGAACTTGGTGCGCGCTGTTTACAGCACATCAGTTAGGTAAACAAAATTAAAAATTGTGGCTTGCTACACCCTGATTATCTCTCTGGGTCAAATTAAACAAGTTTCGATTGCTATGCCGATATCAATATTGTCAAAATCTACCTTTAGTCTTGTGTTTAAGGCTGACAAGTTCCATACAAAAAAAAAACAGTGAATCTTTACATCATTGCACAACACCAGTTTTGCACTAGCTCGGTAGTCGCCTTTTGTTGTTCGTCTGATATTTTCGCCTTCCACATGCTTTTCCTCGTCCTCCCAGTCTTCTGAACTTCTCTCACAATATCATCTTCATCATATTTTTGTTCTCGTACGAAATTGTTCTGCCATATCGATGAAAATCTACTCTAATTCCTAGCGTGTCAAAATTCTACAAAGAAAACAAGTCTCTACAAGTTAGCCGCAAGATTCCGGTGGGACGAAGTGACGTAAAAAAAAACTTCATATGAATTATACATGCATGTGAACAAGATGGTGGCGTCCAGGTCTTCACAGGTCCAACTTTGAGGGGTTCATTCTCACTCTGAAAAAGTTTTATCAAATTTTAATACATTTTATGAACAAATCTGAAAGATGCTTTTAAGCCCAAATGTGTTTTTAACTGGGGTATCCCTTTAACAAGTAATAGCATGGGTCCTCGTAAAATAATTATTAAAGTTAACCTTGGCTGAAAAACAATGTTTGTTCTCAAGTGTGTGTTTGTACATGCCTAAATACATTGCTGTCTGTCTCCAGCAAATTGTACACTACATGTAGATGTCATTTATGCACCAATCTTCCTGTCGATAAAAGTCATTTCAATATCCTGCACCCTGCCAACTTGGATCATGCTGTCACAGTGTTGCCACTATTGTTTTCTGACAATTGGAACAACACTGTGACATAAAATCCAAGATGGCAGCATAGAGCAAATTCAAATGAGTGTTATCGACAGGAAAATCAGTGCATAAATGACATCTAGTGTACAATTTATTGGAGACAAACACAGAAACAGACTTGTATGGTAGGCATGTATAACAATCATTTGAGAGCAAACATTGTTTTTCAGCCAAGATTCCCTTTAAGGATTAATTTCACTTTCATTAATTTTCATAAATTTTGATACAATAGCTCTGATCACTGCATGACTTAAACAAAATTGTATTAACTTTCAAAAACATGTGTGAAATTAATATTTAATTTTACTGGTTCCCTGAGCCAGTGAGGATTTCAGAAATGAGGCTCTTAAACACGAAGTTCCGGTATAAAAAGGGGAGCCCAGGGGTTTGTCACCCTTCAGTTGTCAATCAGCCTTTGTGGAGTGAACATTAGCCTGATTTTCAGACGGTCGAGGTCGTCCGCTCACTTCCTCCCACCTCCCCGTCTGATGGATTTTGGCAGAAACAGTGTTCCTGACGTCATTTCATTTCGACCAATCAGAGCCAAGGTTTTATTTTTAGAGAACTTAGGTATGCGTGGAATGTCCAGTGGAGCCTGCATGAAGGACAAGCCAAATGGCGGACGATACAAATGGACTTGATATGGCTTTGGAGAAAGCATGCCTAACTTACGGAATTTCTGAATTATTTCCTGAACAGCGAAAGGGAATATTACCCCTCGTTTCCCGGAAGGACCTTGGCCATCACAGCTGCATCTATAGGCGACGACCAGGTAGAGAATCAAAAATTATGTAGCCTTCTAGTCAACTCGCCAGAATCACACACTTTCCTGCACTGCAGAATATTCTTATGTTTTACAGCTTCAAACTTATGTCGATTTCTCAGAACTAACCCTAACCATATCCTGTTTGAGCTGCTATGTTTTTTTGGGCAGCAGGAACTTTTTAAATAGAATTTTTCATACAGTAACTACCGGATTTGTTGTACTTTACAATTTGTCAAAATCAAGACTGTTCAAAATTATGATAACATAAATATTTAGGCAAATGTAATCCAACTTTTACCATGACATATTCACTATATATGTTCACTCCTGTAAAAAAAATCATGCCATTCCATGAAAGATTTAGTCCTTAAGGCGAAAAAGCTAAGAAATTTCAGCTTTAGGACAGCAAAATTGTCAAAATAAAGTGTGTAAATTTTTTTGCAAACATTAATAATTGCCCAAATGTCGTGAAACTATTACCATGATACACTCAGTATGTGTGTTCACTGTTGTAAAAAAATCATTACATTTCATGAAATATTTGGTCTTCTAAATGCCAACATGGCATACAAAGCGGTCGAGGAAGTTAATGATTTTCCAAAACCTGTAGCTAGTAGATTCAGAAACATCGCGATATCGATAGCGCTTCCTATCAGATTTTTCCGATAAGTTTGAAGCTGTAGAACATATTCTGCAGTACATGAAAGAGCCGTGATTCTGACGATCTGTAGAAGACTACATAATTTCTCCTCTCTCGATTCTCGACCTGGTCGGTCATTGCCTTATAGATACATCTGTGGTAGCAAAGGTCCTTCCGGTAAACAAAGTATAATAATGCCTTTCTCTGTTCGGGAAAAAAAATCAGAAATGTTGAAAGTTTCGCACGCTTTCTCCAAAGCCATATCAAATCCGTTTGTATCGTCCGCCATTTGGCTTCACCTTCATGCAGGCTGCACTGGACATTCTATGCATACCTCGATTCTCTAAAAATGAAACCTTCACTCTGATTGGTCGAAATGAAACAATGACCAGAACACAGTTTCTGTCGAAGTCCATCAGACAGGGAGGTGGGAGGAAGTGAGCGGACGACCGACCGTCTGAAAATCAGGTTAAGTGAACATCTGTGTGATGCTCCGCTTGAGTGCTACCTACTGATTGCTTATCGCGTGAAATTCAAATGAAACAAATGTTTAACTTCAGAGTAAGGGCTACAAAGTTCGTAAACAGCAATAAAATACCATTGGAAGTCATAAATGGACAACTATCTTCCCTATGGTCACTTTTTTATGGCTTGTTTAATTTGAAACATTAAAAATCTCGAATTTCAAAGGAGAAGCTGATATGCTCGCTTGCTTTCTTCACTGCTCATCAATTCGAATATTGTTATTTCCAGCTCGCCATGTGCGAAAAGAGGAGGGGCTAACCTATTTATACTGGAACTTTGGGTTTAACAACAAAAATCTTATTATTTTTATGGCTAAATTTGAAATAAAGCCTGGGTATTTGTTTAAGAAAATACAGAGTTACTTGAATTACTGCAGAGGTTACATGACTAAAATGTATTGCAGTACATGTTCATGTAAGTTGTATTTTCTCAAATATAAGCCCCTGGCATTTATTCATAAAATTAGTTGTTCAAAGGATGGATCATTGTTAACTTTATCCACTGAATAAATTGGTATCCAGTGGATAAAATAAGCTACTTTGGTTTATACTTAATATCCACTGGATAAGGATTTATCCAGTGGATAAAGTTGTTCAACCTTTGAACAACTGGGCCCTGGCATTTATTTGAACCTGCCATTTATTTGCTACTCATGCAGTATTTTTCATTTTCTTTACCACTCATTTTTGTAGGCCTTTGAAAACCAGGAACATAATTTAGTCAGTCGCATCTTTCCTTGGTCTCCCTCAAAATCATTCTTAGGGTTGTCACGCAAATGCTAGCCCCACTGCCAGACATACCATTCCAACTGCATGGCCAATCAGAATTCAGTTCTCAGAATCAAAAAACCACTCGTTCCAGAACTTTCTGATGGGAAATCCAGGAAATCAAATATTAGAGGCTAAATTTTATATGAAATCGGATCAAATAGTTCTGTATATATTCTGTTCTTAGTTTTTCTCAAGAAAGCAGATAGAGTTTAGAAGAAATTGTTCGTTTTGACATTGAACTGATGAGCTTGAAAGTGTTGAAATAAGCAAACCGTTGCTGTTCAACCCTTGTTATGTTATAACGGTCTTGATTGGCTTATACAAACAATCAGGAATGGAATGTCTGGCTGGTGGAAGCAGCCGTTAGTGGGGCTAGTGCTTGTGTGATGACCCTAGGACTGGCTGTGAAGGAGACTTCTTCCTCTGTCTATAATATTGAATGGGAAGTAAATTGCATTATCCAGATATAATAATACTTGAAACACTTCTTGATCATGGTGTAAGGATACAATGAGTGTAAAGATTCTATTAGTTTTTTCACTCCAATGTTTAAGTTTTATTGTTCCTACTTGCTGTTTTATTCATACAAAGTGCTGGAAGTCATTCATGTAGAAAACAAACATTTAAAGTGTAAATATATTAAAAGAACAATAAAATATGAATGTAATGTACATCAGATTCCTTGTTTTGCATATAGTAAGTAAAATGTCAAGAGTTAATCCAACCCCTTATGGGTGAGCTGATTTAACTCTTTGGGGAGTCGGGAATGCTGGAGTTAAAACGACTCCAAAAAGTTGGTATAGTTGTCCTATACCTATTTTACCTACTCCATTTTTAGGGTTAATGTAACTCCCAATTAGAGTTAATTGTACTCCAATAGAAGAGTCCTATTGACTCTCCAGCAAGAGTTAAAAATACTGGAGTTAAAATGACCCCAAAAAGCGAGTCGTCCTGTACCTTTTATTTTTACTCCCTTTTTGGAGTTGAAATAACTCCGTGAAAATAACAGTGTGGTAGAGCATGGGACTCTTAATCCGAGGGTCGTGGGTTCGAGCCCCACATCGGGCGTTTCCATCTCAACGTTTTAGCAAATATACTGAGTGTAAAACCACCAGTGTTAGAAGAAAACTATTTTTATTGAGAATTCTTTTTCGTTTCAATTCCTTGATTTTCAGGAGTCTATATTCTGAGGACACTTCAAAGCCAAAGCACACAACATCTGCATTCACACGTGACAGTGCCATTTTCGGAAATCATTTAAAGGGAGTGTGAATCATGCCATTCGTCCAATGTATCTCTCTTTACCCGATTCTGCAGGCAGTACCGAGCACCAAATGGATTCTGGAAATATGAATGAGAAAACATTCACAAGACATCATTCGTTTTAATCAACAGTGTGAAAAGCTGAAAATGACGTTGAACCTAGTGGAAATCAAGACAAAATATAAAATAATGGCGGCCGAGTTAACAAGTACCCGGATTTGGTAAAAATGATTTTCGAGATCCTATTGTAAAAGAGGACTTTCTCGTGATTTCTGATTGGATAGCGATTCATTAAGTCACATTGAGCTGCAATATGTTGAAATAGTATTCTGTATGTGCCGTACAAGCAGAACATTTGCGCTGTATTTCCCTTGAATGTCGTACATTCTACCAAACTGACGGTAATATCATTCGTTAAAGTTAGCGATAAAAAACATCGTAGGCAGTCAATGTTTGTAGAAAAAACAATGAAAGCATTTTCTCGGGTCGTGCAAAACATATGAGTGATTATTTGCGTCGGCCGGGAATCGAACCCGGGTCAACTGCTTGGAAGGCAGCTATGCTCACCACTATACCACCGACGCTTCTATGAAGTTCCAAAAGCGCAAGTTTATCTATTCACCTAGAGAGATGAACGAAATACTCCTTTTCTAACTGCGATAGAGGCAGTGGCCGTGCTGTTTGAAAATGATCATCACATCATCTAGTCCCTGACATCAATAGATCAATAGGTTTCTTTCGATATATCATTCCGTTGTGGCGAAAAAGGTTTCAATGTGAGACTCAGAGATCAATGAAATTCATTCTTGCCTCACCGAGAAAGTAATCCATATCATTCGTCTGTGAGCCTCATTTTGAAACCTTTGTGCGTGTGGTCTATTTTTAACTGCTAGCCATCTTGGATTCAAAGCGAGGCAATGCATTGTTTTTGCTAGGCTAAACTCGTTCTGCTATTTCCTCAGTGCGAGGTTAACCTAGCAAAAACAACCGAACGCCTCGTTTTGAATCCAAGATGGCCACCAGGTGAAAAGAGTGAACTGATGAGCATGGGTTCTCTGAAGAGTTGAATATCGTTGAAACTTATAAATTAAGAATTAAATCTAATTCCAAGTGATATGCCATACATGGTCAACTGAGAATGAATATTTCACTAATGCTCTTTTCAAAGCGTATTGATAAATAACTATATCAAGCTTACGCTGTAAGGTGGATTAGTGTTTTTGAGAAATAGTGTACTCAATGGGCCTGGTTAGCTCAGTTGGTAGAGCATGGGACTCTTAATCCCAGGGTCGTGGGTTCGAGCCCCACATCGGGCGTTTCCATCTCAACGTTTTAGCAAATATACTGAGTGTAAAACCACCAGTGTTAGAAGAAAACTATTTTTATTGAGAATTCTTTTTCGTTTCAATTCCTTGATTTTCAGGAGTCTATATTCTGAGGACACTTCAAAGCCAAAGCACACAACATCTGCATTCACACGTGACAGTGCCATTTTCGGAAATCATTTAAAGGGAGTGTGAATCATGCCATTCGTCCAATGTATCTCTCTTTACCCGATTCTGCAGGCAGTACCGAGCACCAAATGGATTCTGGAAATATGAATGAGAAAACATTCACAAGACATCATTCGTTTTAATCAACAGTGTGAAAAGCTGAAAATGACGTTGAACCTAGTGGAAATCAAGACAAAATATAAAATAATGGCGGCCGAGTTAACAAGTACTCGGATTTGGTAAAAATGATTTTCGAGATCCTATTGTAAAAGAGGACTTTCTCGTGATTTCTGATTGGATAGCGATTCATTAAGACACATTGAGCTGCAATATGTTGAAATAGTATTCTGTATGTGCCGTACAAGCAGAACATTTGCGCTGTATTTCCCTTGAATGTCGTACATTCTACCAAATTGACGGTAATATCATTCGTTAAAGTTAGCGATAAAAAACATCGTAGGCAGTCAATGTTTGTAGACAAA